>CM077458.1:7104101-7704101 GCA_039654765.1 Mylopharyngodon piceus | reverse complement strand
CTTGTGAGAAGCTGAGGTTTACAATTTATAAAGTGATTGTTGGCAGACTAGATTGTCAATGTGAATGGTGTTGTGGGTGGTTGCCAGGGTGTTGCTATGCGGTTGCTAATGGCTGGATTACTTACTGCTGATTTTAGCCCTGATTTGCAGTCAGGCTGAGTCTGTGCTGTCAGCTCCTGTCTGCAGATTTTGCAACCGAGACTCACTGCTTTTGCAGAACTCCAAAAACATACCTACTCCAAAAACATACCAACATTATACTTACAATTCACTGCAGTTTTCAGCTTAGATGAACACTAGTGGCATTAAAATACCAACTTTTTTTTCCCTTTTCACACATTTCTTTTTACAATGGCAGACTGTCAGTGAATAAAGATTTATTTTCATGTCATTCCATGCACAATATTGTGTTATAGCAAAAAAAAAAAAAAAAAAAAAAAATATATATATATATATATATATATATACTGTATCATAGTATATGATTTGTAAACAATGACATTTTTACATTTGCATCACATAACCAGCTCCATATGTACAGTATGGCTATTCAGAAATAAGCCGCATTTCCACCTTCAGGCCAAATAGTTCTAAGAATGGTAAGAAATATTTCCAGTTAAATTTCCACTTGAGCTTGGTTCGGCACAGCATGATTACAAACCGTTCTAGGTCCGAAATTCTCATCACGGTTGGTTAACCATGCTGAATCATGTAGAATGCATGTAGCGATGTCGCTATTCAGGATTGGTGCTATTTAAAGGGTTAGTTCACCCAAAAATGAAAATTATGTCATTAATATTACTCACCGTCATGTCGTTCCACACCTGTAAGACCTTCGTTCATCTTCGGAACACAAATTAAGATATTTTTGACGAAATCTGAGAGGTATATGACTCGTCCATAGACAGCAATATAATCACCACTTTCAATGTCCAGAAAGGTACTAAAGACATCGTTAAAACAGTCGACATGACTACAGTGGTTCAACCTTAATGTTATGAAGCGACGATAATACTTTTTGTGTGCAAAAACAAAACAAAAATAACGACTTTATTCAACAATCTCTTCTCTTCCCTGTAATTATCCTTACGCAGTTGCCGCAGTAAGCACACTAAAAGCTGTTTATGTCCGAATGCCGGATCAATATTGGCCAAAGCTGCACACGTGAGCAGCACGACGCATGTGTGTGATGCTGATGCAGGAGCCGGCCAATAATGAGTCGGCGTTCTGATGTAGAACCTGGAAGCGCTGGACATAAACAACGTATGAGAATCACAAAGAAGAGTCTTTAAGTCTTTATTTTTGTTTTGTTTTTGCGCACAAAAAGTATTCTCGTAGCTTCATAAAATTAAGGTTAAACCACTGCAGTCACGGTGACTGTTTTAAGGATGTCTTTAGTACCTTTCTGGACCTTAAAAGTGGTGGTTATATTGCTGTCTATGGACGAGTCATATACCAATCGAATTTCATCAAAAATATCTTAATTTGTGTTCCAAAGATGAACAAAGGTCTTACGAGTGTGGAACGACATGAGGGTGAGTAATTAATGACATAATTTTTGGGTGAATTAACCCTTTAAGCTATGTAAACACAAGTTAATAATAAAAAGAAATAGCTGATCATCCTCCATGTCGCTATTTACATGTCATATCATGCGTTATCAAGGCTACTGACTACTGACGCATTTGTATTACATTCCAAAGAGGTCTGTTATCAGCCCCACAATGGAAAAAGAAACCATATCTGTATACAACAAGAACGTTTTGGCCTGATGGTGGAAAAGGGGCTATAGTAAACTTGCTCGGTAGCTCACCTGATACAGAATTGCATACAGAACTCCGGTGAAATCACAACACTCAAAAAAAGAGCTTTTTTATCTCACGTAAAATTTGTTTTTATCTCATGTTTGCTTTGCTTATTGGTTAGGTTTAAGGTAGGGTAGTAGGTGGTACGTTTTTTTTTTTTTCTTTTTTTTCACTGGCGAAACTTCCAAAAAGCAATGTAATATAATTTTGTAGAAATGTTGCCACAGACTCGAGCCTAGATTGAGATTCTGGGCAGTTAGAGTTAGAGGCCATGATTTCTTACCTTCAGATGATTCCATCTAGTTTGAGTATAGTAAGATGTAACTATAGAGGAAATCTAGTAGCTTATGAGGCTCCACGACTAAAATCTGAGGTCATGCAGTGACCAGCGATTGAAAATGGAGTGTGTGGGACCACAAATCTTGACAATGGATTTAACTATCTAGCTAGCTTTTTATTCTATAGGTTTTTCTTTTTTCCTATTTTATTCTCCGCCAGGCGGAAATCAGACATCCGGCCATTTAGAAAGGTAATAACCCATATCTTCCCAACAAGCTGCATAATTTGAGGTATCATTCATGTAACACAAACAGTGTGTTTAACACTTCAAGTTAAGGGCTTGTTCAAATCCCTAAGAATGGGCAATAATAATAGTGATGTTTACGTTAGCAAGCACCACTAATTAGGACTGTGTGAGAAGCTATACTGTATGATGTTGCATTAGTGATTTTTCTTTTTTTTTTTTTCATCCACAATAGATTTGTTTGATGTTTAGAGTCTAATGAAATCTGTGTTTACATCCAGGAATTTGTGGGGTTCAGCATAATTAATCTCCTCCATTTTTAATGAACACAAAGCCACGATTCCCACTAGTATGATTCAGTCACAAGCATGTCCTGAGCTGATTAGTGTGATGTCAGTGCCACACATTTGGTTTTTAGAGATGTCACAGGCTCTTCAGATCTTAAGTGTGCAGTAGATAATATCCTAAGGGAAAGCGTCTGTCCTTGACTAACAAGTGATATCACTCTCCCTGCTCCCGTATCTCTGATATCGGAATTGAGACTTGCCAAACAGTGTGGATGAACCTATGAAGATTGCATCCCATATCCAGTTCCTGGCAGATTTTGCACAGAACGGAGGGAAATCTAATCTCATTTTGACAGACGTGTGAGCGTTAATCTCTTTGATCAGCCTGCGTGAAAGTTAACCTGACATCCAATCTGAAAGCATTTCTGTCCTCAAAATGGGAAAGCAAAAAAGAAAAAAAAAACTATTTGATTTCCCCCCACTGCTGTACTGAGTCACTATGCAAAAACTGAACACACAATGAAGCTTTTTTTTTTTTTTTTTCCTTCTTGATTTTTAAAAACGTATGTAGTAAGCAATCAAACATTAAGAGTTACAGAAATGATGCAATTACTATAATAAAGCAGAGAATATTTTTATGGAGGTCCTAAAACACCCATAGAATGAACTTTGAATGTAGTTCACAACCCATTTTACTTCTGTAATCCTACATATTTTTGAGTGAATATTCTTATATTCAGTGAGGGGAAAAAAAAAAAAAAAAAAAATGTAGGACAAGACTTGATTTAATCCATTGGGAATTGATTGGATTGTGACAAATGGGTGTTACATACTAGAAGTGAGCAGGTGAATGTGGGGAAGGGTTGAAAATTAAGTGGATGAAAAATTTGAACACACACACAGTTGCTGCTGCTGTAGATTATTGCTGTTGTTGTAGAGCAAGTACAGGAACTTGCTACTGCCAATACATACGCCGATACACTGCTGTGAGTAAGACACAGTGCTGCTGCACAAATAGCATATCAATAACCCATAGCAGATCTATACAGGTGGAGCTGGGGAAGGTGGAGGGTTTTAGAGGAACTCTGAAGCGCACTGAAAACTGCTATAGTGAATGTAACCAGCCATTTAAATGTGTGAGCAACAAACTCATTCGTTGCAGAAGTGACATGGACCAATCAGCTTGTGCCAAGTAGTTAATGCTGTAATTATCATCAGCTTGCGTTAAGGACCCATCAGCCTGCGCCATCTAGAGTTTCATGACAGAACTATGTATATTTTATTTAAAGCAGCATGCACTGATGAATTGCATAAAATTACACAGGTACTTTAAGTGGCTTTTTTTATATATATAAAATGGAAAATGGTGGCAACAGTGTAATACAAGATGGCTGTTTAATAAATAGTTTTATTTATTAATAATACAATTCCAGCAAATAATAGAGTTAATTAGCTTGTAGGTTGCACAATATGTTGTTTATCAGCTTGGTTCATTAATGCAAAATGTGTAATCAAATCACAGGTGTGTCTTTATGAGCATTATGTAAGTCATCCAGAGTTTTAAATCAGAAATGTATGTTGTTTTTTTTAATGTGATACTGATGTAAACATACAGCATGAGTTTATACATGTTGTGTACAATCTTTGTTTGAGAAATTCAGTTAAAGACGTGTTCATGTTGCTCAATTAGTAAAATGTAGTGCTAACAATAAACATGAATGCAATGTTATCTTCGTATCTGCCGTCTCATCTACTGTGTTTTTCCTAGTAATTAGTATTGTGATTATTGCCCACAGCTGCAGAGGTGGCGCTTTACAGGTGATTTGCCATTGTTTCAAGGCTTTTAGGTAATAATCACTGTGCTCTTAATTGTTGGCTTTGTTTTAATGAACTATGAAGTTGGTGATGACTGTAGGCTTGCTGTTAAAATAACAGGTTGATGCGCTAATTTATGAGATATGTGCATGAGTGTTTAATGAGGTCTGATTTTCTATTTTGAGCAAAACATTGCTTGTGTCTGAATGATCAAATGTTGGAGACCATACATGTATTCTCACACAACATGAGTGCTTTCCATATGATTTTGAAGGTTTACATGAAACAATACATTAAAAGTGGACTTGTTGCTTTTAGTCATTGACTATTGTAAATGAACTTTTGGCAGATATATGCATTTAAATTGAACAGTAATTTTCTTCTGCAGTAATGGACCAAGAATTGGCCACTTATCTTCCATGCAGGGCCCAATGATTTGTCCAATTAAATGCTGGATAGAATAAGAAAACGTATTCTGTGTATTTACAGCATTTGACAGACAAGACAGGCCAAAAAAAAAAAAAAAAAAAGGGTCAAAACAAGCAAAAGGCATCAACATGTAATTTTGGCTATGCCGAAGGCACAAGCAATTATTTGCAACACTGTTAGTAATCACTTCCATGACATTCTTTTTCATAAAAAGTTATAAACAATTCTCTTTTTATTGGCTTGCTTTCCAAGATTACTCTAAAGGAAAGCTTATAACATTATGAAATAAATAAATGTAAGTGAACTAAACAGCATAACAACAGGAAACCATGGTATTTTAATTCACTCTCTGATCTAATAGTGCAAATATCCTTGTAGTATATTTGAAAATGTAAGCCAAGAAGTAATTGGGCTGTTTGATAAAGTTTTTTGTTCAAAATATAAATGACTACAAATAAACCATGCCTGTTATGTTTAACTAAATATATAAATAATAAATTCAGATCACTATTTTCAAGCTTTTGTCAGAATCAGCAGTGTGCAGGCAGTTAGAAAATGATGTAATGTTATGTATGTTGTTAAACTCTGAAAGTTTCCAGGTTTAGGGTTTAGCTTTTCTAGTATGTTTGAGTCTGATTCAATTAGTCAAATGTTGAGGATAAAAAAAGCACAAGAACAAGAGGGACACTGTAAAAAATGTAATTTAAAGAGATATAATTCCACCTTCAAGTCCAGGTACAATGTAAATACAAAACAAAAAAACAAAAAAAAACAAAAAACAAACCTTTTTTATCATGAAAACGAGTTCGCTGTGTCAGATGTTGATGCTATTTCTTTTGCCGTTAAAGTCATATATATTTACGTATATAATATAAGTAACCACTTAATGCATATTGTGTGTATTTTACACATCAAAAACAGCATTTTTTTAAACTAAAATTCCAGAATCACAGAATTACGACTTCTGATATCATATGAAGGCAGCATTATAATATACCAGGTGTAATAGTATCGCTGATGGACATTGTAATGCTATTTTTGGCAACTTAGTCCTATCGTTACTAATTTTATCTTTTTATTTTGTACTCATGGCTTGTGTGTACCACTGAAATATTTGTAGTTCTTTTTTTTCTTTTTTTTCTAGATTTCTGTCATTTAGAAAGTTTAATTCTTTCAGAGATTTAATACTTAAAACAATTACTAAACAGTTGACCATGGCGAAACTTGAAGCAATTCTGTGATTTGAAAAAAATGGAGGTCCGTTCTAAAATCTTAACTCTGTTTGAACTGGTTCCTTACAGATTTTCTTTGGGGGTTTTTGGTTTATGAGTAAAATAAAGCCTGTGGTAAACATAACTTGATGATACTTTGACGTTTTGTTCTACAGCGTACACTGCACACACTCACACCCCATGCTGTCTTATCAAGTTACTTATAAACAACGTACATTTTCAAAAGTGAACATAACTGCTTCAAAATTCGCATTTTTACTATGAGTGTATGTAATTTACTTTGTAGAACAAAATGTCAAAGTACAGTCAAGTTATGACAATGCCTGACAATGTCACTGTTAAATACCTATAAGTATTGCAGTATTCTGTCATGTTTCTCACTGACACTCCCCCAACTCGTAAACTCTGGGTTCAAAGTTTCCCACTCGTATTCTGGTCACAGGGCCTTAGCTTGGGTATCCTGGGCCCCAGTGCAGATTGTTATTGTGGGCCCCCTCAGTTGAAACCGCAGGGCTCCCCATCAACATCTTTCGCCCCGTTAGCCCCATGCGGTCAACTCGTAAATACGATCTTTTCAACATGACTTGAATGCACCATTAGAAAGTGTACATCTGGTGGTCTACAGCAAGTCTTTTGCAAGTTAGTGCTGGAGATTTCAAGCTTCACTCAATTAGTAATCATTTGACCATGACAAAACTTAAAGCGAATCTGTGATTCAGAAATGGAGGTCAGCTCCAAAATCTTTACCCTATTTGTACTAGTTATGTGTACATTTAAGCAACTTCTGTATTATAAAGCTATTGCGAGAAGATGACAAATGGCTGCCAGTGTCCTTAATCAAGAGACAGTGTGATATGCCACACACCTTGGGGCTCGAGAGCAAATGCATAATGCATACGACAGAGAGTTCCTAAACGCAAACTGTGTCAGCAGCCTCCCAGGACGGGGGATGACAGCTTGTTGTTAATGGTGATAATGAGCAGGGACTGGCCAGCCACACCCGTGCTCCACATAAGTCAAGATGATAAGTTACACGACCACCACGTCTGGTGGCACAGGACACGTTCCATGTGGCACCATCTCCTGTTAATGCGTGATGTGTCTTTGAGCAGCTGACAATGTGAAACAGGGTCATAAACAGTGTGAAAAAAACAACAGCGACACATTGATACTGTTTTGTTTAATTTGAAGTTAAACAGTTATCCTGCAGCCACTGGGAAACACTGACCAGTTGCCTGGTTAATATTCCTGCAGCCAAATGAGAAGTTTCTGCTGTTAAATAAATAATTGTGTCATCCGCATACATTTGACAACCGACCTCCTTGCAACTTTCAGGTAAATCATTTAAATATAAACAGAAAGGCAAAGGACCCAATATTGATCCTTGTGGTACACCTAGTTTGCATTTTTGAAATGATGACTTCACACCACTAATAATTTTAACACATTGCTGTCTACAACCCAGGTATGATTTGAACCAGTTTAGAGCTTGTTGAGAAAAGTTAATTTGTTTCAGTTTATTTATGAATACATTTATGAGTACATCATGATTCACCTTTTTAAAGTCTAAAAATACTGCTTTGGAACTGCTTTGAATAACTCAAAATAAAACTGAAATAAAAACTATATAGACATAAACAGACAACAAAATTACTAAAACTTTAACTAAAATTAAAATGATGGAAATGGAAAATATTAATAAGAACTATAATAGTATCTCAATTATGGAAAAATAACACTGATGGACCAGGATATAAACCAAAAGATTAAATTCTTGATTATTCATAACTGATTAATATGTTTGCTATTTATGGAAGCCTGTTTCTGGATTCACCAGAGTAAAATATAAAAATAAGTAATTGTATGATAGATATAATTTAATATAAGAAATAAAGGCATTTTACAAGAACAATTATGAGAAATTAATGGCACATTGCAAGATTTTAAGGCACATGTTGAGCTATAAATTTGCAAAAACATTTTTTTTTTTTTCTTTTGTGTTGCAGAAACAGGTTTCCATAGACATCAATGCTAAAACAGCATCACATTATGAAACTCTTAGGGCAAAAAATAAAGACTCAAAACAGTAACACTAGTATTATGAAATGGATGTTTCCATAATACAGCCAATATACCTACATTTGAATTCTATGTAAATGTGACTGATTGATGTAGCTTGGCAACCATAATGTACTAAACCATATTCCCGCCAAAATATTGTTGGTGTGTTGCCATGCTGAAAAAAAAAAAAACAAAAAAACAAAAAAAACCACACAGAATAATTTCTATTATAATTAAAGAAGGCATCTACACTGAAAGCACCCATTATGCAAAAGAAAAACAAGCGCTTCGAAATAGTCGAAAACTGTTTAAAAGCAACAGCAGGGAATTAATTTGGTTTAATGTTTTAATTAAGATACCATCTAAGTTGGTCTAATCGTGTTTCCCGAGTTTCCACCTTAAAACCTTTTAGAAGCTGTACTATCAAGGGAATTGTATATTTTCTGTTCTTTTCTAATCACTGTGCACTTCCCTTCAGTCATGTGATGAACACAACAGGTTCTCATTGAATTTGCTCTCCATTGTTTGATAACATAACATCATCCTGTATCTCCCAAATCAAGGTGGCAGAATAGTGGCAAATAGGCCCTTCCATTAGCAAGCATCAATACACGTCATTCAAATCCCCACTCTCCAGTACGATTCCTGAGTGGAGAGCTTACCTTGACTATTAGAAAAATATCAATATTGGCAGCTCAGATAACACAGAGTGGGCCGTGCTCGCTGGAGGGGGCTTTAACCAGGGAGGAGATCGAAGATTTGCCAGTACTGTACTCAAGAGCCTTTATAACAACAGTAAAAGCCCTTCCGTTGTGAATACTCCAGAGTGACTCAAATGAAATGAATGAATGCGGCCTAATATGCTCTTTCTCAATGCTATGCTGAATTGACAGTCGCTTATTGACAATGGTTTTGTATGTGTAAGGTTTTTGTGATGCGAGGTACTACAGTAGATTCTTTGTTAAAGATGAAATAAGTGGAATATCAGTTATATTAGTAATATAAGTTCTGGTCTTTTCTCATACTGATTGAATAGCAGGCCCTGTGTTCTCACTCCCAAGATATCAAATATTAAAGGGGTGGTTGATTATGATTTCACTTTTTTAACTTTAGTTAGTGTGTAATGTTGCTGTTAGAGCATAAACAACATCTGCAAAGTTAGGACGCTCAAAGTTCAGTGCAAACGGAGATATTTTCTTTTAAAGAATTCTCTGTTTAAGGACTACAACAAACGGCTGGTAGGGACTACAACGAGCTTCTTCCTGGGTTGGTGACATCACTAACCCTAAGATTTACATAAACCCTGCCCCCGAGAACATGCAACAAAGGGGGTGAGGCCATGTTATTGCAATACAGTATGTAACACAAATGCAATAGCACAGGGGTACTCAACAGGCGGCCCGTGGGCCGCATCCGGCCCGTCAGCATTAAATTTGTGGCCCGCATCATGCTACATATAAATGTATTTTTATTATAATTTGCGTTCAAAATTAGCGTGAATATTACTTCGTTTTTTTTACACGTACACTAGGGTAGGGGTACAGTGCACATGAAGCTGTAATCATCAGCAGAGAACACATGTAGTGTACGCGCGTAGCACAGTTTTTGTAACCGCAAAGAACAATATAGACTGAAGGCACTTTGCATGCGTGCATTGAATAGTTTTTGCACTAATTTAGTTTGTCCACAAGGTGTCAGCACTGAAACGGGCTGTTGTTTCAGTCTGAAAGAAACGGAGAAGACAGAACAAGAGTAACAACAAACACAATAGCCGACCGTGTTGAAGAGCGTTCTTGTGAGGGGATTAAAAGATACCAGCAACTCTATTTTAAATGAGTACAAAGACATTTTATTGTAACTATTTGAGCGAAAAAGACTAGACAATCATGAATCTCTCTAGTGAGCATGTGTCGAGCACTTGTGTTCGTGAACGCTATCAAAGGCTCGAGACTGTGCGCAAGTAAAAAACGAAGTAACCTTAATTTTCCATCATGTAATGCAGTTGACATTCCTCAAACTTTGTAGTGTGTAACTTGCCGATAGTCCTCTTAGCAGCATGAAAAACAAAACTTTTATTCTTAATGTCAATGTGTTATAAACAGAAAGCAAGCAGAGAGTGCTCCCATTACAGATCTGTCATCACATCATTGAGCTAAAGGAGAATATCTTAATTATCATGTTTACAACGTTGGTTATAATTAGAGAATTCATGAGATTGTGATTGAACAAAAAAAAAAAAAAAAAAAAGATTTTTGGATTCTGACCAAATTAAAAGGTAGGTAATAATACAAATAATAAAACCTTTGAGCGACCCTCAGTATAAATAGGCGCTATAAAAAGTGTTAAAAAGGTGCAATGGAGTATAAAAAGACTATAAAAAAGTGCAATGTTTTCGTCTTACTGACGAACTGTCTCATCAGCAAGTGAACAACAGCCAGACCTGAAATTACTTGTGAAAACAATGCAAACATTTCAATATGAATAAGGACTTCTTTTCATCAGTTCTTGTTTTTCTTTATGCATTTGTACATTAAGAATACAGCAAGACAAGCTATTAATCCTTTTTTTAAATGCCATTTATCATATTCAGTGTCACTTTAAATAGGACAACCATTAAAGTACTAGTAAGACTTGGCTAGATAATAAACTGCACTTTTAGTAAATACTCAGTAAAACTACAAATATTGTCTTAGGTAGGCCTAAATAAAAGTCTTGCAATCCAAGTTATAATTTGTGGCCCTTTGCATTTCATGCGGTTAAAATGCGGCCCTCTTGGCCTCCGAACTTGAGTACCCCTGCAATAGCATGTCATAAAAGCAAGACGACAACATGACAAGTTATAACCGTAATTAAACTAAACTATACCGGTTCTGTCTTCATACAGCATATATTCTCTGTAGGCATCTTACAACAGTTCCCACACGAGCGATAGATAATCATGACAGAATATGCTAATCATTGACTTTAAGATAGTTAACCCCACATCAGCTACATAAATTCATCAACTAACCATTCAGAAACATCCTGTTGCATTCTACATGTTGTCACTTCTTCTTGAGTCTCTCCATCATTGTCCGACTCCGTTTTGAACATAAAAGGCTGAACAGTTTCTGACATTTTAAGTGAGTCTGCATGCAGTAATAGGAGCTGCTAACATGAACTCTTGAAACTCCGCCCTCTTCTTGAGAGCAGCAGCTCATTTGCATTTAAAGGGACAGCGTTTTTGCTCACCCTCAAAAAGTGACAAATTTACCATGCTATAAAAATGATCTGTGGGGTATTTTGAGCTAAAACTTCACATGCACACTCTAGGGACATCAGACTTATTTTACATCTTGTAAAAGTGGCATTATATGACCCCTTTAACAAATGGACCACGGTTGCCAAAGGGTCTGGAACAACATTACCGATACTGAACTTCGGGTTGAACCTTTATTGTAAAAGTTCCACAAAAGTGAAGGTAGAAGTCAGAGCATGAAGGCAACACAAGCAAGTTTTGTTTGGAACAATTAATCTCAGAAAAGGATCTTATTGTATTTTTAGCACAAGTTTCTATGGAAATGCCATCTTTTTTCTTTTCTTTTTTTTTTTTTCTTTCTTTTCTTTTCTTAATTTGTACTGTTCAACAAAAAGACAACTTTCCCTACGGTACCCACTAGGGCTGGATGATTTGGCCAAAAAATATACCAATATTGTGATTTGAACTGTGTACTACTATTATTAGTAGTAGTAGTGGTGGTAGTATAATAGTAATGTTAGTATTATTATTAACATCTCATATTGCTGATGTAAAAACAAGTAAATAACTAAATAAATAAATATTTAAAAATTGCATTGAAACAGCAAAACAGCAAGTGTTCTGCCTCCAAAGATAATATGCCTGTGTATAATATATGAATTTTCTCACTTTCACGCAGCATTGCTCAGTGTTAAACAAACCCCTGGGACTTTAGTTTAGCAGAAGACATTTTGGAATGTATTGATGTAGTTTTTTTTTTTTTTTTTTTTTTTTTTTTAAATATGCTTATATGAAAAATGCTGTAAATCTCTGCCCACAAAAAATAAATAAATAAATAAATAAATAAATATGAAAATAAAAGGATCTTGGTACACTGTGCATTCTCTATGCGCATTGTACAGTACGCAAGATGCACCTGCACTATTCTACACATCCCCAACACAATTTGAGCTGATTTATTAAATGTTTTTGGCTATTATATATTTTGGTATAATTTGATGATGCAATCAGCTATTAAGACTTAAGTACTTGTATAATAGTGCTTAATATAAGAAATAAAGGCATTTTGCAAGAACAATTATGAGAAATGAATGGCACATTGCAAGATTTAAAGCCACATGTTGAGCTATACATTTGCAATGACAAGAAAAAAAGTTAGAATCGTAAGATATCAAATCGTAATTATGAGAAATAAGGTCACAGTTGCGAGAAATAAAGTTGCAATTGTGAAAAAAACAAACAAAAAAAAAAAAACAGAATAATTTCTATTATAATTAAAGAAGGCATTTACACTGAAAGCACCCATTTTGCAAAAGAAAAACAAGTGCTTCGAAATAGTCGAAAACTGTTTAAAAGCAACACCAGGGAATTAATTTGGTTTAATGTTTTAATTAAGATACCATCTAAGTTGGTCTAATCGTGTTTCCCGAGTTTCCACCTTAAAACCTTTTAGAAGCTGTACTATCAAGGGAATTGTAAATTTTCTGTTCTTTTCTAATCACTGTGCACTTCCCTTCAGTCATGTGATGAACACAACAGGTTCTCATTGAATTTGCTCTTCATTGTTTGATAACATAACATCATCCTGTATCTCCCAAATCAAGGTGGCAGGCTGTATGGACCCTTCCATTACCACCTGCACCATTCTACACATCCCCAGCCCTATTTGAGCTGATTTATTAAATGTTTTTGGCTATTATATATTTTGGTATAATTTGATGATGCAATCAGCTATTAAGACTTAAGTACTTTTAGCTCCGTTTGACACATTTTACCATTTAAACTCATTAAATTCCAAGGGAAAACGGGCAACATAAATAGGCTGCATCTTATATAATGCTGTCACTATATATGTAAAAGTATAATACTTCATAATTTTAAAAACAAAACAGATAAAATGTTGTTTAGATGCAAAGTGTATGTTCATGTTGTGTATTAATGAAGATACTATAAAGATATAAAAAATACTTTTGAAAGTTCACATGTAGGGCTATGATATATGACACCTCTGGCCTGAACTCGTCTCTTCTTGCTAATCTGGGAACTGCCGCTCAGTGCCTGTAATCCAGCATTAGTAATTATCAGCGACCACACAGAGCTCAGAACGTGTCCAATTAAAGCATCAGCCAATTCTCTCCTCTGCGCTCATCCCAGAATCCTCTCAATATCACTGACGTTAATGTTAATGGGCTGGAGAGGTGTGAAGCGCTATATTAAGTGAGAGTGTTGCCTGTGATTATAATCAGGGCTCGCCTGTTCCTGATTGACTATCAGCGGGTTCCCATCATCAAGTTACCGAACTCGTCTGCAGTCTTGGGAGTTTCGGCGGGAGATCTCCACTCACCCGTCGATTGGACACAAAGACTCACTTTCCTACAGATATTGAGCAGACAGGAAATGGTTGCTGTTTGGGTTGTGTGAGTTGAGTTTTTACAGTCTATGGATTATTTTTGAACTCCAGTGGACTTGCTGGAGCTCTTTGGGATGCCAGTTCTTGGAGAATCATTTAAGTGCCCAACTGAAACAACAGCTTTCTGGACAACTGGTTGGACAGCAGGTCAAAAACAACTCCAAATACAAAAATATAAAATGTAACTCATGCATAGTTAGGATATCATAATGAAAGGCTTTTATAGATTTTCAAAGTGAGAAGAAAACCTTGTCTTTGCTGAAATCAAAAGTTGGCTGTGAGACTCTCCTGTACTCAAATTTATCTGCCACTAGGTAAAGGCTTTATATTTAGCCGAGTGTTTGTTGCATGTGTTAGGCTGATAAATCACACCTCTGCTGTTACTTATGCATTAAAAATGGTTTCCTTTTCAGCTTATGTGAATCATTTTGCATATTGTTTGACCTAAAATACACTACAGTTCAAAAGTAAGTTTTTTTAAAGAAATTAATTTTATTCATATCTTTTATTCAGCAAGGATGCACTAAATTGATAAACAGTAATAGTAAAGACATTCATAATGTTACAAAAGATATTTCAGATATATGCTGTTCTTTGGAACTTTTTGTTCTTTAATTCTGAAAAAAAATGTACAGTGGTTTCTACAAAAAAAAAAATATTAAGCAGCACAACTGTGTAACATTGATAATAATAAGAAATGCTACTTGAGCACAAAATCTGCATATTAGAATGATTTCTGAAGGATCATGTGACTGAAGACTGGAGTAATGATGCTGCAAATTCAGCTTTGCCATCAAAGGAATAAATTACATTTTAAAATAGAAAACAGTTCTTTAAAATTGTATCAACATGTCACAATATTACTGTTTTATTGTATATTATACTGTATAAATGCAGCCTTTGTGAGCCTAAGAAACTTTGGAAAACATGAAAAAATAAATAAAAATGCTTTGATGGAAGTGGATGCAGTAATATTAACACATTTCATCATTTAATTCCAAGGATGTTATTTAACTTCTGCATGGTAAAAATGTTGCTTATTATACTGAAAGTCCCATGTACAGAGTCTTGAAGCAAAACTAGTTGAGAACCACTGGCAAAGTAAACAAATTTTTAAAAACATATGTCATAATTCTCTGCTGTTTGTGAACGAAAGAATGTGAAAGAATTACCTAGTTCTGGCATGAAACTCTAGATGGCACAGGCTGATAGGTCTTTAACTCATTTGGTAGCGATCACATCATTATCTAATTCCACAGCTGATTGGTTGCTGTTGCATCAGTATAGATCAGCCACGGGGGGAAATTCAGGTATGTTATCACCTCCACTTAAAAAGATGCAATCTAATCCTGTTTACATGACATAAAACTGCTCACGAGCAGGTTTGAGCTTACGGACCTGTTGCTACGACAGCAACTCCGGGATGTGCTTCAAAGAACCTAACAATCTTGGATCTTGTCAAATCGTCAACAATGAAATCCTGCTTATTGAGTAATCCATGTACGAAGAACATGGTCCTGGTGACCCACAGCACTTCAAAATTCGGTCTAGAAACACACCTGATTCAGATCATCAGTTCATTATGAAAGAGCTCCGTGAACTGAACTGAGTGTGTCAGATAAGAAAGACATACAAAAATATGCAGTTCCGTGGATCCCCGGGACCAGGAGTGAAAACCACTGTGTGAGTGTATCATGAAGACAAGTTCAACACAAAGTTAGGTGAATGCATAGCACCTCTTTATTTTATTTATTTTATTTTATTTTATTTCTTTATTTATATGGATGATTGGAACAAATGGCCCTGTCTGTTCTGGGCTCTGCATCCCAAATTAAGTACGAACTGTTATAATTCCCTACAGGCAGTGTCAGCTCATGATGTAACAGTATTCCTGCAGGCAGAGATCAGTTTCAGCTTTCTTTTTTTTTTCTTTTTATAGATAACTTATTCCTTTCCCAGAGCTTTACACTAGCAGTTATTTTAACACAAATAAGAAACCACTTGTTTCTTTCCACTCATGACTTCCCGTATGGATCATTTCTTTGGCAAAACGAGATAGAGCCGCCCATTTAAGATTATTTGACACACATACCATTGCAATTACTTTTCTCACCATACTCCCTCGATTTTCGATTTCTTCTCCTCCTACAGACCTCAAACAAGAGCTTCTCGGAAAATTTAGAACAGTAGATCAGCATTAGTCATTACTGAACGACATCGGAAGATGAGATTAGGAAGCTGTAGACGCCCATGCTGCATGGGCACAGAAGAAGGGTGAATTCACAGTTGCACCAGTTGAATAGTTTATTTCTTGGCACAAATAATCTTAGATTACCAGAAAGCAGGCGGTAAACAGTATTGTATTTAAAAGCGCTGTTTTTCTCTATCAGTAATGGAGATGAGTTATAACTGGGAATATATACAGGCACACAGTATTCACTTTTTGGCATTTTAAAGTTGGCATGAAATCAATCTATTTTCTAAATGTATGATATAGATCTTAATTTAAACAATTAATTTGTGCATATGTTTCATTTTCAAGTTAAAGATCAGAATAAAGCAGATATCTTATGCAAATCAGCGGGCACAATTCAGTCTTAGTGAATTCCCTCATGCTTTTACATTTGGCTTTTATAAAAATTAAAAGAATTATCGTGTTTCTTTGGTAATTAGAAGACAGCCTATCCTGTTCAAAAGATGCTCATCCTTTCCATAACTGTCCTAGTGTCAGCCTCAGACGTCATGTCCATAGACCATTGGCTTTGATACATAAGGCACACAAAGTGGGAGACACTTCAGGAGTTTTGAAGTCTTCATCTGATTGGTTGAATCCTACAGGATTTCTGGGAGACGTGTGTGTCGCGTTTTTTAACCCACCTGGAAACAAAGCTGTTGTGATGCCAAACCCCCTCATGGAAGAAGAAAGCTGTTATGTTTACAACTGTGACAATGGTCCTGTTTACACCTGGTATTAAGATGTGTTTTGGTCGATCGGATCACAAGTGGATGACACTAAATACAGGTGTAAACAGGGTGGAAAGCATTCTGAGTTTGTCCACTTTTGACCACTTCCAGAGGTAGCCAAAAAACGCATTTGACCGAATTGTTTTCATAGTGTAGACGCTCATGTGGTCGAATGTGTTCGAACAGCGACAAAAGACCACCTACTTTCCGCGTACTGACCTAATGCATAAACATAATGGGAAGCGCGTTAGTCAGACGGGATTTAAACTTTGTCGGCTAAAGACCAAAGTTTGGATTGAAGATGAAAAACATAACAAGCACAATGTTCTCTCACCATTCCTGATTTCTAACACACACCCACAGCGTTCGGTGTGGTCTTGCGGCTGTCAGAGCAGAAACGAAAGCTGCTGCTCTCAGACAGATTAAAACACCAAGTGTAAACAGGAATGCGTCTCCTTCGTCCACTTGTGATCCGATCGACCAAAACGCATCTTAATACCAGGTGTAAACAGGGCCAATGAGTGCTTATCATGATCAACTAAATGCTGGATTTTCAAAAGTTTGTGAAGTATGTGAAGTTCACTGCATAGACTCTTTAAAAGATATCCAAGAGTTTTACATGCTGGTCTGTTATTGTAGGGAAATCGACTTTACATTTTGTACATTTTGTCTGAAGGTCCGGCTACGCAACTGCCCTGATCCACAAGACAGAGTTTACCAAGATACCTCCATTTCTAAATTAAACTCATAACTGTATTGTTTCTCTGCAGAGGCTGTTTAGTCTCCAAAACCCTCTCTGTCCTGTTGAGGTCACTGTGGTGGAGTCATCACGGCCCAGAGCCGCTCTAATCCCCATCCCCTGGGTGACATTACACTTCATCTGCCTCTTTTAATTAATGAGGAATTTAAAGAGAGCCATCTGATCCTCCTCGTGACAAACGAGCGCTTTTTTCATTATCTCTGCTTTCTTTTGTTTTCTGCTCTCATAAAGATTTTTTTTTTTTTTTTAATCAGGACGGCCTTTTAAACAATTAGCAAAAGGTGGACACTGTTTTATCTCACTGTTATTAGGACGGACATGTACTGTAAGAGAGCATGCACTACATCAGAGATGGTGGCCTTACATTATTATTGTCAACGTTCACTTCAAAGCGAGGGAGTACAGCTCTCTTCATTTTATCCCTTTCGCTGCTGCTATTTCATCATCAGTGGAATTACGCCGTCAAAGACATCCCGCGTGTGATCTGAATACTAGTGCGCCTCGTAGTCAGAGACAATTGGAGTTTTAACAATCTCAGAACTCTTTTGATTTGATCAGTTTTTCAATATTAAAATAATTTGTTTCCATTTGATTTTAAGAGATAATTATGGTCACATATACTGTACATTGGAACTTTTTGGGGTGACAACAATACATTTTTAAAATAAAGGATAATGTAAAAAACAAGATTTATTTTGTTATGTTGCACGTCAAAATGTGTTGGGTCAATCCTCACATGATAATATTTGGGTATTCTTTATTTTAAGGTGTGCTTGTTACAGTGTAATTATATTTTTAAGGGGTTAGTTCACCCAAAAATGAAAATTCTGTCATTAATTACTAACCCTCATGTCGTTCCAAACCAGTAAGACCTTAGTTCATCTTCGGAACACAAATTAAGATATTTTTGTTGAAATCCGAGAGCTCTCTGACTCCTCCATAGACAGCAATTTAATTACCACTGTTAAATTGTGTTCTGAAGATGAACGAAGGTCTTACAGGTTTGGAACAACATGAGAGTGAGTAATTATTGACAGAATTTTCATTTTTGGGTGAACTAACCCTTTAAGTACTGAGTAATAATAATTAACAACATGTACTTACTATAGGGTTAGGCTGTGGTTTAGGGTTATTTGCTTGTAATTCTGCAACATTTACAGTTATTACTGTAGTAAGTACATGTAATGTATAACAAAGACACTGTAAAATAACTTGTTACATATTTAGCTTGGAAATCAATGCATTAAATTAGTGGTAACACTTAAAGCCTTTCTGTATAATGCATTATAAAAAAGGTATTCATAATGTAAGTTATAATGCATATCTTTTCATAAATAATTGTAACTAAAGTTAAAATGCATTATAATATTTCCAGATTCCTTGTTACATCTGAAATTGGTTGTTTGTAATGTGTTTTTAAATGCATTATACATTCTAAAGCTGTGTTCAATTAATATATTATTATAAAGCATTATAATTGTGGTTGCAGTTATTCATGAGACCATACATTGTGCATTACAAGGCATAATTGCTTTAAGTAAAGTGTTACCAAATTAGCTTCTAAAATTAAACAATGAATGAGACCACACAGTTCTCATTCAAACAGAGATCAGACATATCATCATTATTTCAACCAAAGCTAAATATGCAATTTATTATAATGGATTTACTGCATGTGATGATTGCTGTAAATGTATTTATATTAAAAGTTGGTATGAGATCATACTTTTGTCATATTCTGGAATTGTTGATCAATTATAACTAAATCAGTATGAAAATAATTGCTCATTTTAGCCTCAGGAATGAAAATAGATAGATGATAGACAGATGACCTTCGTTCATCTTCGGAACACAAATTAAGATATTTTTGATGAAATCCTAGAGCTCTCTGACTGCTCAATAGACAATTTAACCACCACTTTCAAGGTCCAGAAAGATGCTAAAGACATTGTTAAAAAAGTCGATGTGACTGCAGTGGTTCAAACTTCATATTATGAAGCGACGAGAATACTTTTTGTGCGCAAAAACAAAACAAAAATAACGACTTTATTCAACAATTTCTTCTCTTCTGTGTAATTATCTTATGCTGTTATCCGGCGTTCTTACGTAGAACCTGGAAGCACTGGACGTAAACAGCATAAGATAATTACACAGAAGAGAAGATATTGTTGAATAAAGTCGCTATTTTTGTTTTGTTTTTGCGCAAAAAAAGTGTTCTCGTCGCTTCATAAAATTAAGGTTGGACCATTGTGGTCACGTTGACTATTTTAATGATGTCTTTAGTACCTTTCTGGAACTTGAAAGTAATGGTTAAATTGCTGTCTATGGACGAGTCATATACCTCTCAGATTTCATCAAAAATATCTTAATTTGTGTTCCGAAGATGAACGAAGGTCGTACGGGTGTGGAACAACATGAGGGTGAGTAATTAATGACAGAATTTCCGTTTTTTTAAGCACAAAGAAATTATGATCAAGACTACATTGAATACAAGTTATAAGTTCAGTATTGTGTTGAGTTGCCATAAAATCTGGATCCTGAAGCAAAACCATGATGAGTAGCACTGATACACGTAGCAGTCTAATGCTTTGAACTGTTACACCTTTATTAAAAGAGTGAAATGCAAGCTGACATAATTGCCACTGACAGGACGTCTTCCTCCTGTCTGTAAACGTGGGATTTTTTTCCTCAGCATTATGACTGATCTAGGCTGAAATTGGAGTTCTGTTCCTCCTGTTTTTACTTGTTAGTGGGAGGGAGAGAAAGACAGAGAATTTTCGATGAGAGAGCTCACTGCACACAGCCTGATGTGGAGCAGCCAAGTGCAATGAACTTTAGACAGGCCTGACGCAAGCCTACATTACTAAATATACACTGGAGTACCACTCCCACAGGAGTCTATCACACACACACACACACATATACTGTACACACACACACACACAGCTCCTTTCCACTCAAGGAGTCACTCCAATAAACTACTGAATGGAAGCATTTTGTCAAGCATGCAGTGCTATAAAACTTGGGTTTATGGGATATGGGTTTTAACTTCTGGTATTGCTTTAGTTTATACTACAACACTGCTGCTGCTTATCAAACGAGAGCACATTTTAATTATTAAAAGAATAATTGAGCTGCAATGAAAATGCTGTCATCTATTCATGCTCATGTTGTTCAAAACCTACACGATTTTCTTCAGTGGAACACAGAGAGAGACGTTTAGCGCAGTGTTCATGCTGCTCTTTTTTTTCATACAATGAAAGTAAATGGTGACCTGGGACTGTCCAGCTCTAAATCAGAATCTTATATCATACTTTAAAGGGTTAGTTCACCCAAAAATGAAAACTCTGTCATTAATTACTCACCATCATGTCGTTCCACACCCGTAAGACCTTCGTTCATCTTCGGAACACAAATTAAGATATTTTTGATAAAATCCGATGGCTCAGTGAGGCCTCCATTGACAGCAAGATATTTAACACTTTCAGATGCCCAGAAAGCTACTAAAGTTATATTTAAAACAGTTCAGGTGACTACAGTGGTTCAACCTTAATGTTATGAAGTGACGAGAATACTTTTTGTGCGCCAAAAAAACAAAATAATGACTTTATTCAACAATATCTAGTGATGGGCGATTTCAAAACACTGCTTCATGAAGCTTCGGAGCTTTATGAATCTCTTGTTTTGAATCAGTGGTTCGGAGCGCCAAAGTCACGTGATTTCAGTAAAGAGGCTTTGTTATGTCATAAGTGTTTCGAAATTTCAATGGTTCACCACTGGGGGGCGTGACTTTGGCAGTTTGATACACGCTCCGAACCACTGATTCGAAACAAAAGATTCATAAAGCTTCGAAGTACACATTCACTTATATTATATGGAGAAGAACAACCAGAATATTCTTAAATCAAATACAGAAGAAGAGGAAAGAAAGTCATACAGGTTTGGAATGACATGAGGTTGAATAAATGATGACAGTTTTTCTTTTTTTCTTTTTTCACTGAACTATTACTGTAATGTGTAATGTGACCTTGTCAATAGGGGAAAAAATGAAAAACAGTTTCAAGTAGAGAAATAGCTAAAAAAACGAAAGCACACCATGTGGTGGCTTCCAAAAGGTTGGGCATATGGACACATTTTTTACAGGCACTCCTGCAGAACGTTCTCATTGATATTGTTTTTGATCGGCAGGCCACTGCGCCATGAATATAAATAATGAGAATCGTTGGTTTACGCTACTGGTCTCGGTCAGTCTGCACGTGTATGTGTGTGCGTGTGCACTGAGGTGAGGCGCAGGCAGGTGTTATTAGTAATGGATGGATAGAGGACTGAGAGAGAGACTGTGAAAGCTTGTCCAGTCTTTCCTCAGGCTCTCCACAGGACTTCATTAATTGCATCCAGTCTCAAAAATTAATATTTGTTTTTTTTTGTTTGTTTTGTTTTGTTTTATGCAAAAAGGTTATTAAATAAACCTGCTGTAGTATGTGTGTGTGTTTGTGTTGATATGGCCAGCTGCTCAACCGTAAGAGGTCTGACCGTACATGTGTGTGTGTGTTTTGGTGTGGTTGGAGGACGGTGTGTCTGTTTTTCAAGCATCTGGCTGCTCTATCACGCCTAAAGCAACATGCTCATATGTGCTTTGATCATGGAGACTAATGCATACTCGTACACCGACAAACTCTCTCTCTCTCTCTCTGCTCAAATGTGAGAGTTGATTAAAGAGGAGGAGTGTAAACTTCTAGTTTTCACTTTATTAAAAAAAGTACTGTGGCACTTCCATGGTTGTGTTTCAGAGTGAACTATATGGCATTTGGATAAACGTATGATAGTAATGTTTCTTATACTGTACCATGGCACAGCTTATATGGATTTTTGATGCTGATAGTATTTTCAACCACCCGAGTCATGCAGAAAATTGCAAAAATTAAATGAACATTTTATCACAATATTTACTTAAAATTCACTAAAACATATGGAAACAGATGTTCAAAATCCATTCTCAAACCTGTTATTACATTTTGGATCTGTTACATGAGCAAAATACCACTATATGTCAAGTGGGCATAATTCTGAAAAAAATAAAATAAAATAAATAAATAAATAATAATAATAATAATAATAATAATAATAATAATAATAATAATATACTAACTAATTCAATAAAATAAAATGCATAAATAAAATAAACATTTTAAATAACAAAAGTTAAAACTGAAATAATAATGAATAAAAACTACAGTTAAAAACTAAAAAAAATAAAACAAAGTTACTAAAATTGTAACAAAATATAAAATGGAAAATATAAATATTTAAAAAAAAAATGCTTCAGCTATATAAAAACTAAAATAAATAACTAAAATACAACACTGAAAAGTTAGGTACCTGAAGAATACTGTTGTAATATTATGAGTTTATAATGTGCAAGTAGTAAAAATGTGCACATTTTATTATTTTAATACATGTCTGGGTCATATTTTATCTTAAAATAAAAAGAAAAGTTGCAAAAAAAAAAAAAAAAAAAAAGGCTTATTTTAGGACAAATATTGTTATTATTATTATTATGATGTTTTCATCACAGTAATGAAAATCTCAACTAAATATCCTGGTGCATTAAAATAATGAGAATAGGGAGAAAAAAAGGGCTCCATTTTCATTTAAAATGGCATTTATTTTTTATGATTATTGTTAATTTAACTTTTTTTTTGTATGATTATTGTTAATTTCTTTTGATTTTTGCTGTGATATATGTTTTTTGTGAAATTCAGCTTTACAGTGTACTGTCCAGAACTTTCCATGTTGTATTTTAATGGTAATACCGTGGCGTTTTAGTGAGGGTTCTGTTTGTTATTGCTGTGTTTCAGCTGGGTTTGCTCCAGAGCAGATACCTCATACTTCATGAATCATCAGGTTGAGCTCTCAGGACTGATGTATAGAACAGCAGTATTTTCAGTTAAACTAACCTACCTCTTTCTTTCACTCTTACTCACACATTCACTTTGTCCCTCTCGGTTGTCCTCTTGTTTTTCATAGGCACTGCTTTAATGAAGAAACAGACCTACTAACAATCTCACTGAAGGGACCCTCCAGAACAAGTATGGGGTCACCATGGAAACCACTTCTCCTGCTGTCAGTTATCAGCGGCCTGGCAGGTATGAGAGCGGTGGTGCGATTATATCAAGATAAGAAACTGCCTTTCCTGAAAACAGCCTCCTCTTGCCTGTCTCTCTCTTTCTCTTAGCAACATTGACAAAGAGCTGCCGTGAAACACTTCCCAGTATTTTTGTTATTCAGGGCTTGTTAGTGCTCGACTGCCGTGTGTTCACATTACACTGGTATACAGCTAAAATGTTTCTGAAATAAATGTAGGCAAACTTTACTAATTCTGGGTCACTGAGAATAATTCAATAATTCAAGATATGCTATTTGGTCAGTATTGCGATCCTTGACTTGGGAATGGCGGAGGATAAGTGAGTTATAAAGGGAAGGGATCTCAATTTAAACCAGAAATGACTAAAATACCTCTTTGACTGGATCTATGAATAAATCTATGTTACTTGCTTTTTAGGCAAAACAATGAATGATGCAATCTGAAGCTAGTATTGCTTCATACATGATATGAATTGCATCATGTGATTCCTAGAAGTCATGGATGATGCAATAATAACAAAGCTTTCATCACTATGCTGAACAAATTGCCCTATATCAGCTCTATAAATCATACAGCAGGGCTGCAAACCTCAATTCCTGGAGGGCCACAGCCCTGCAGAGTTTAGTTCCAACCCTGCTCCAACACACATACCTGTAGTTTTCGAATAAGCCTGAAGGACTTGATGAGCTGGATCAGATGTGTTTAATTAGGGTTGAACTCCACAGGGCTGTGGCCCTTCAGGAACTGAGTTTTGCACCCCTTTCATACAGTGTTGTGCTCTCTTATTTGTCAGAGTTTGATTTTGCAAAGGGACACATTTCTGTTTAGCCAAAGTGATCAGAGATGCCTCGTAGTTGTGTGAGCAGTGCAGATAACTTCAAATGGAGCAAATGGAGCCCATGCTTGCTGACTATTACTGGACAGTGACAAGAGATGTTCGATTTAATGAATACAAGAGACAAGCCAAGAAGCTCAGAGTACACACTGAATAGGACAAAATTACCCTGCTCGGCCAAAAAAAAAGTTGCTGTTTGGATTTAAATAGGCAAATACTTAAGAGTCTATGACTGGATCATTATTGCTATCATTATTATATTATGTTTCTAGCATGTTATATGTTTGGGAACAGTTCTTTTAACCCTAATTGATAAAGTGTGTATTGATTTGATGGAAATCAATGTTGTTTCCATCAAGAGGTGCATCCATTTTTGGTCAATGTCTTGTATTGACAATGCAAGAGGTGAGCACTCTGTAAAGTCTACTCCAGCACATCCCAAAGAATTTCAATAAATTTAAGGTCTAGACTCAGAGGTGCCAATTCAAGTGTGAAAATGATTCTTCTTGCTCCCTCCCAACCGTTCTTTCACAATTTGAGTCTGATGAATTTTGGCTTTGTCATCCTGGAATATGGCCATGATGTGTCTTCCTTACATGGTTGTTTAAGAAATGAAAAGCTACACACTCCATCTTTAAGGGTTAAAAGAACCGTTGCCAAACATATAACATGCTAGAAACAAAACAATCACAGCAATAGAGTACCTCAGGGATGACGTGTTTTTGTAGGCAAAACCCGGAAGCGAGTTAGCATTTTAGGACTTCCGGTTCTATCGCCCTAAAGTCAATGGGTTTTTTGAATGGGTTTTTGCTAAATCGCCTGAAATAAGGTCTGTGGTTAACAAAGCCTCTAAATATTTTCACGTTTTGATCTATGACATAAAGCACACCAGTTATAACCCGCTTGAGATTTTTTTAAACCTTTATTGTGTCTTAAAAACGGCGGTTGCTAACAAATTGCTAAACGGGACTACTTCCTTTGGTGGGGACTTTAGACGTCATCATGACAAACAGGACATTTGGACAGCATTTCTCATAGATCCAGTCAAAGAGGTATTTTAGTCATTTCTGGTTTAAATTGAGACCCCTTCCCTTTATAACTCACTTATCCTCCGCCATTCCCAAGTCAAGGATAGCAATACTGACCGAATAGCATATCCTGAAAACTAGAGCCAATCAACAAAGCATAATTCTCATGAAAAAGTATTCATACACAGCGCAGATCATAATCAGCGAGTATGTTTTTAAATAAAGTTGTTTTGTAAAATAAAGTTTGAGGAAGCTTGGTGGTGGTGATTGATCTGCGACCATGGTGTGCTGTAGTCCATTTATAAACTACTGTTAGCTTTTTATATCTGACGACTTTATTTAGGCTTCAAAATGTATAAATGTTGTGTTAACTTGTAAAGATTATCTTGATAGACAAAACGTGTAAGTGTCATAACCCTTTGTTAAACACAGAGCTTATTTTTTGCGATTTTCCAAAAGTCTATGGGAAAAATGCATAGGCTTTCGATCGAGGGAACCCATGCGCCGCTAACTTCCGGGTTGGTCTACAAAAACACGTCATCCCTGAGGTACTCTATAATGATCCAGTCATAGACTCTTAAGTATTTGCCTGTTTAAATCTGCATTTTTTTTTTTTTTTTGGCCGAGCAGTGCATGTACATAATAGGCTTTTTTTAAATTTATTTTGTATTTTTTTTTAAAAAAAATTTTCATTAATTTTTTTTTACTTTTGTTTAATAATAAATTGGATATAAATGACGTGAAAGGTCTTTTTTTTTTTTTTTTTTTTTTTGTCCAAAGGCCTTAATAATAATAAAAAACAAAGATATGACATCCAAAGTATGTAAGGTAGTACAACTAGATCTCTTTTATTGAATCCAAAAGGTTTTAATTATATTTTGCTACATATGAAAGTATTTTAAGGATTTTGAAGTGTCAAAAGGTCATTCGGTTTAACCGTCCAAAGGCCAATACATCCATTTCATTTGTGATTAAAATATCTTAAAATGAAATATATATATATATATATATATATATATTATTCTGGCATGATTTTATAACATCATATATTAACATAGTGCAAAATGGTATTACAGTTATGTGTAGAAGTTGTTGCTTTGTTATGAGAAAGAATGTCCGGAAAAATGAATTTCATTGATGTCATTCGGAGTAACCAATATAAAGGGACCATTTTGGATCAAGTCATGCAGTCAATATCATGTGACAGGATGTGACATCATTCAGACACATGCAAAGGACCACATGGTCATGAAGCAATGTAACTAACTCTCTTTTAACTATTTGAAAAATTCCCAAAACATCAGGTCATTCGGTACAACTGCTATAAAACATGGACAATGTTGTAATATTTTAAAAACTTAGTAGTACTAAATATAAAATGTTTGATTGTCCTTTTGTTAGCTAACTAGCAAGCTAACTAGCTAGCTAGCTAGATATTAGCCTGTTAGCATTGTTTGAAAATATAGTCATTTGGTTTAACCGAAATTTTGGTTAAACCAAATGACTTTTTTGGTGACAAATTTTGTCCATCTTGTAAAAAATGACAAAAGCGGTGTTAATTGATTATCAAAACCACATAATCTCATTGTTAACACTTAATAAAACTTCAAAACTAATTATATCTCCATTATGTGTTTTTTTTTTTGTTTGTTTGTTTGTTTTTTACACTTTTAAAAGCCTTATCCGTCAATGACCCATATATAAATATTTTGCTTATTTTTAATGTGTTACATAAACATGACAGGTGACAGGTACTATCTACGCAATATATATATATATATATAGACGTAAAATGTAAAAACTTAAATATCTTGGAAACAGTAACCATTCAGTTGTTTTAATTGTCATATTTGAATTCAGCACATCAAAATACATAACAAATGGCACATTTTATCTCTGAAGCAGACAACTTCTAAAAAAAAAAAAAAAAATGTACACCAGTGTTATGCAGCTCTCATAATGCCATTGAGGTATTGTCTTGAACTGTTAGCATGGTAATGGCTTGGTTAAGTAAACATCAGATAGCATAATTGACGTCTAAAATGTAGTCTTGAATGTGTAATGTTGTGCGTCTTTAGCAGATAGAGGAGCCCTGGGTGTGCAATTGCTGAACAGATGTTTGCACCATACTAAGCTACAGCAAACAAGCTTTGTCGAGAGCTGAAAAATTCCTATTAGCATGCTCATGTTTCACATGCCGTCTTTTGAAGGACCGCTTTGTAGAGATGGTTTCTGTTCTGAAATACTGATAAAAAGAATTTCTGAAGAGCAGAAAGTAGAATAACAATATACAAGCTGTGTGGCTACCCAAGCAATACTGTTATGTCTAATTAGACTTGTTAAATACCTACCGTTATTGACTTATTTATTGCTAAATGACTTTTTATTTGTTACACATCAGTTAATTCTGTTGCACTAATCAGATTGGTCGAGCAACATTCCAGTAATACTGATTAGAGGACTGGAACATTTCACTGTTGGTTTTACTCTGCATGTCTGTGTTTGCTATACAGATCAACATGGTGGAGAAAAAAATAAACAGAATAGCTTGGTTTTTTTAGTATATTGTGTCCGAAATATCAATTACTTAAAGTCGGTATGAAACGGAAGCTTTGATAGTCTTTTCTTCCCTATTGTGACGGATATCTGAGTCAAATGGCTTCTCGAACAAGAAAAAAATACAGGGTGGGACTTTATTTTGTCTGTCGGGAATTGATTGGTCCATCTTATGCGAGTGACAGGTTGCCCCGCCCTCAAACTGAAAACGTGTCATCAGAAAAGAGAAGAGCTGTTGCTGCACGGATAAATAATTTATAATAAATGCAGCAGTATTTCATAAAAAAAAAATAAAACAATAATAAATAAATAAAAAATAAAATTTGTCAGTTTTGATTTCATGGTTACTTTAATATGAAAATTGTTTATAGATTTTATACAACTGAATTTAGAGCTGTACTGCAATATAAAACCACTTTTGCTTGTATGATAGATATGCATAGAAACCTTTAAATCTCTATTCAAAGAATTCTTAAAACAGACTATTTAATGAATGCTTCTGCACAGTGATTTATGACTTTATGAAAGGCTTGACCTAAGTTCAAACTTTTTTTTTTTTTTGCAGTGCAATTGAACATCTGAAATAATCATCACTATTAGATAATTATGTTCATTTAAAACTGAAAATCTGAATTGCACAAGTGTTTGTGGAGCCTGGTCACACAGTTTATATCACTCAAACCCACACAGAATCTGAGCAAAGAAGAGACTGTACACACACACATGAAATCCCCATGAAATTTTCTTCCTGTCATTTAATCAGTGCTGCACAAAAAGGTCATCCATGACATATAAAACATCATTTTTTTTTTTTTTTTTTTTTTTTCAAATAATAAATAATTGTTATCATGCTTGAGCAAATATTATAGCTAGTGGGTGGCCTCGCTGTCTACTGTCCACATAGGCAACTGCCATAAGGCAACATCCTAACTGAAATGGAACCTCATAAGTGATTGATTTGGAGCTCTCTACGTAGGCAGCAACTCTACAGTGTGGAGTCATTAGCTTAGCAACATGTCAAAGACTGTCAAAATCTGCTGTCAGTCAATTCTCCCATGAGCTTTACATGAGGAACACAACGTGTGTCCTCATGTGAAGCGCAATGGAAAAATACACTGACAGTAGATTTTGACAGCCTAATGTTAAACTGTTGCTAAAATAATGACTTAATATAAGAGATGTTCTTATTATGGGGAGATACCAACCTCCGTGGGAAAGCATCAATTTGGATCACATTATAGCCTTGATGTCATCGAATTGCTGTTAGAGTTGTACAACAGCCAAGCACTGTTTCCAGAAACCATAGAAATGAGTAGTGCCCTGATTTACCTAGTTCTGGCATGAAATTCTAGATGGCACAGGCTGATAGGTCTTTAACTCATTTGGTAGTGATCGCGTTTTTGTCTACATAGCACAGCTGATTGGTTGCTGTTGCTTCAGCGGCTGATGAGCTGCGGCTCAACATTCATACAAATACGTTAGTGTTGCTGCTAGCAGTCTGCAGCACGCTTTCAGAAACCCTTCACCTTCCCCAGCTCCACCTGTATAGATCTTCTACGGGGGTTAATTCATGTATGTTATATGTGCAGCAGCATGTCTGACATGCTTACAGCTATGTCTGTGAATGTATTGAATCTGCTATGCAGCAGCAGCAGCATAGCAGATCTATTCCACCAAGACCAAATACATTAACATATGTATGCCATATCCATTACCATGCCAATCTCTATTACCATACCAGTTTCCCAAGAGTTGTCATGACAGAACTATTTAAATGACTGCATTGCTCATTGTGATCCAGGCAGCCGAGCAATGATTATGTCAGAGATCCAATTTAAAATTATAAAGACAACAAATGAATAAAGTGAATATGAAAATTGTAATAGCAAATATGTTTCAAAATAAGATGTAAAATAAATCTTATTCAGTAGATTATAATACAATCCAAAGTATTGTATCTAACAGATGAAGTATGTGAAGATCAGAGTATAGAGAAAGAAGGGCCCAAAAGATATCTAAAGAATGCATGAAGAAGAAGAAGAAGAAAAAGGAGGAGGAGGAAGAGGAAGAGGAGGAGTTGAAGCCCCTAGTCTTCTGAAACTATACATTTTATATGATGTGCCTATACGTGACAGGAAGGGACTAGGGAAAGTACCTATTGAAGTTGTTGTACTTCTCTTGCAACCTTTTATTGATGCACTCAAGACAAAATGTACCCTATAACAAGTTTTATTAGGTCAATTGTGGTTTTAACACCTTTAAGACCTTTAAGAGAATATAGCAGATCTTGCATTATCTCATGTCTGCAGAAATGCAAACTGACGCACTTTGATATCAAGGTCTGGGATTATTAGCAGAAATGGATTTGAATATAGCCTACAATAAATAAATACAAGCCCCTATTACTATATTGCACTGTACTGTATTAAAATCCAAGTTTTACCATGCATCACCTTGCTTGGAGCGACAGTAGAAATGCTTTATCGAAATAAAGCTTCATGTCTTTAAATCCATACTCAGTCAGCGTTATTTCTCTGAATAAGTTTTAAAGCCTGTATATTATTTCCTGATTTATTTATTTAATTATTTATTTTGACCAACATCCATTTCAGATTCTGAGTTCTTGGAAATCGTTAAAAAAAAGCTATATGTCAGCTCAAATTCAGTTTGCATATGAATTAAGTGTCATTTTTGATCCAATTATTCAGTTAACCAACGTTTAAATCATTATCTTTACTGTTTTGAAAAAAAGTTGTAGGCGCATGCCTTACAAAGCATAAATCTGTATTCAGATTTCAAAATAATCATTTTGACATTTGTAATACAAATGTTGCAGTGTTTCGTCCGTCAGCTGATCTGACATTCGCTACAGTAATGAAGATGAACGTAACTTTTAATATGCAGGAGAAATTCCAGACTTTAAACAGATAGGCCTAATCATTTAAATGTTTAAGATGTTTGTGTTGTAAGAATGTGCAGGGAGACTTGAGATATAAAAACTCTGACTCATTAGGTAATGTTTTCTCATTAAAATGGCAACAGCTTGTATTCCATTTCACATAGTGTTTTACTGCAAACTAATACATTTTGATGCTTACATCACATAATCAGCCCCAAATATGGCTTTTCTGATGTAGTAAACTTGAGCATTATAATTGAGCAACATAATATCTTTTTGCAGATATGTAGCCACGTTTTTCCAATGAGCCTGGGTTGATTCATAATCGACAATTTCAGTTTGTTTCCCATTCTAGATGTAAATTTTACACTGAGCTTGTAGCAATTGAATTTCTAAATTCCTAAATTCTGCTAGATTTTTAAACAGAGCTAATGACACCTGTGACTATAATAGTGTGATGCTTTGTGTTTAACTATTTATTATTAAGTTCTTCTTCTTTATTTGTTTAAATTGCAAAGGGACATAACTTACATTGACGTCTGTGTTGTACAGAGTTCATATTAGTCTGGTTTGTCAGATCTTTTTAGCCCCAGTATCAAACCCCTTTAGCGCTTAATCTCAGTGAAAGGTTCAGCAGGTGACCGTCTTCCCCCAGGCCATGTCTGTCTCTGAATAAAAAACACTAATGCTGGTGGGAACAAAGCGAGCGGGGCACAGGAACACTCACCACGAAGTGATACCATCTGAGACTCCTGGTGTGCTTCAAAATGAAAATGTCGATTGGGGTTTGGAGAGAGACAGAGATGGGGTGAGGATTGAATGAGGGAAGGAGAAAAAGCCCTGCTATGAGAGATGCCAACCTGCGAATGTTGGTGTTAGAGGTGCCTGTCAAATGTGTGACCTGCATGATGACTTTACTGAGGTTATGCTACTTATAGTATGGACTTCTACACAGTGTCGGAGGTGAAACATCTCTCCATTTTCACTTTTATTTGGTTTTGCTAAACTAGCACTACTTTGAATCATCTCAGGGTGATTCTATGTTTGAGGTGTGATTCCCAATGGCAGGATTCTTCCCGCTAGGAAATCAAGAAAGCTTACCCCTCCACCCATCTGGGCCATTTAGAATGGCATTTTGGTCTCCCTACAGGTAATTCCTGCATCCACACGTGACCTGCAGTTGTAGCTGCTATTTTCTATGGGGTAAACATATGAATTGAGCCTGAGTGTGGAGTAAAATTGGACTGATAATCTTTTGCCAGACCATTTTTTCCAGCTCTGCCTCTAGCAATCTGAGGTACGTGCAGAAGGCATGACAATACTTCACAATCTGTTTACTGCAAGGCAAATAAGTAATTTGTTCTCTCCATGACTTGAATTGTTGCCTGGCAGTCTTTGTGGCTATTCTAGTTTCTAACATTTTGAAACTTTTCCTCCACATGTCAGGGACAAACACAAAAGCCTTATAGTAACTAGCTAAAGGTAGAAATGTTACCAGCTTAACTACATTTTTTAGTAGTGTGACAGTAGCTTGACTTGTCAAAATAGTGTAGCTTTTTCAGTAACAAGCTACAATTTCAATGTAGCTTCCCCAACAGGCAGTGTAGCAGGCAGCTACATTGAAATTGTTGCTTGTCAGGCTAGAAGCTACTCAAAATGTATTCAACTAGTCTTCAACTAGAGTGCAGCTACTAAAAGAGAGAGAGAAAAAAATAAAACATAGCTATACTATCAGCTAAAAATAAATAGTGGTTACATTGAAGCTATTTGGATGGAAGATGGCATCTTGTAACTATCACATTATAAATACTATGTAACTGAATCATTTAAAATGATGAAAAATGATAATGAACAACATGATTATACCTTTTGATTAGGGATGGAGCTAAACTCTGTAAGACCGACATTGCCCATTCCTGCTTGCAACCTTACATAGGACAAGTGGACAAGTGCAATGCAAAATTATTTGTATTGTTGAATAAAACTAGATGTGAATGAGGCTTTAACCGTAAGTTTGTACAAATTATATGTAATTATGTTCCGTTAACAAATAGCAAATACACCTTGTATAATTTTATAAGCATCATTTTTGTGTGGAATTTGTGAAGTTGGATGTTTCCACCAATTGTTGCCAAATTGCAATTTTGTCCCGACTACTTTTTGAAAGCCATTGAAAACCCATGTACAACACAGAAAAGCTTATATAATCACTCATTCTTCATAATTTAGTTCATACACATAACAGGAAATACATGTGCATAGGCTCATTTGGTGGATGAATGGTTGCCCAGATTCTTGGAGCTGATGACACAGTACTGTACAACCGCTGCCAAATGGCTGAAAACTGATGCTGAGGATGTCTGAATATAAATACCCCTAAATGAATGAGGCTTCTACTTACATATTCATATTCTTCTAGCTACATTTCAGGGCTTTCAGTGCAGCTCTTATAGAAAATCAGCATGCACTGGATCTGTTTGCCATTACAACTTCAGATGCTCGCTACTGCTTATCAGAAACTGACTGCACTGCACTCATTTATGCTCAGTCACTTTGGTTGTTAAGCAGTGAGTCATGTCATTGTACGGGAAACGCACCCCTGTCTTGCAGGCTATACCACATGAAGAAGTCTACAGATGAGTCTACCCCTCTTAGTCTCACTCCTATAGCAGCCTGCATCCAGTTCAGGGCTTGAGAGTTGGCCTTCAGGACTGCCACTGAATCATCACCATCCTATAGGTCTGTGTTCCCTTCTGTCCTCTATGGTCAGTGGGCCTGACGGTATCACAATGTCACTTTCCAGTGGCTTCACTCTCTCTGTTTCTCTGAGTTGGAATGAGCTGCCAACCTCCGCCCAAACTTCCGAGACCATTACAACCTTCAAAAAACAGCTAAAGGCTCTTTCACAAGCTCAGAATAATTCAGTATGTTCGGTTCTTTAAGCTTCTGTGCTCTCTTGAAGAAAGATAGGTGTGAGGTGGGTTCTTTTTAGATGGTTGAAGGCTTGATGTGCTGCCATGTTCTGGATCATTTGCAGGTTGATACACTTCAAGTTGCTGTGTAGCGTGACAAATGCTACATTAAGTGAAAGTGAAAAATGACATGTGAAGGCCAAGAATGGTAACCCATACTCAGAATTTGTCCTCTGCATTTAACCCATCCAAGTTCACACACATTAGGAGTAGTGAGTAGTGAACACACACACACACACACATACACACACACTGCAAACCATGGTTGGGGGTTAGGTGCCTTGCTCAAGTACTGAGCATTGTCATTTCCTGCCAGTATCAAAGTGATCGGGCAGACCAAACTGTAAGTCGTAGAGATTTGAAACTTTGAAGGCTGATAGTACTCACACTGTCTACAACGTCACCAAGGCTCACCCCGATCAGCCTGACAGGGGCGATACAGCGATCAAAAGTATGATACGGCTCATAACTCCTAAAACATTAAGCATAGACTCAAGTGTCTTATATCGTTGGAATCCTTGGCTCAATATGGACAAAATGAATGCCTTGGACTGCTTGTTTTGGCTTAATTTTGGGGTATTTTGGGTATACTTTTGCGAACTAGTCGTAGGTTTTTGGCCTGATCGGAACCAAACCAGTGCAGAGTCTGTTTGTCAATAATTATCAAAAAAAAGTTGAAATTTCAATCAACTGTCCCTGAAGGCCGCCAAAACGTTCGAAGTGGGTGAAAAAACATGAAAATGGCTATAACTACTTCACCATTAGTCCGATCGACTTGAAAATTGGCATTTGTCTGAGGTGCCATTACCGTCTATGAGGACACTGATGCATCTCAAAAAACATGTCCGCCATCGGCCAATGAAGTTTGAGCAGCTATCAGACAAGGTTAACGGAGACCGATCGGAACGAAACTCGCTGGGCCTTCACTTTTTTTTTATGTCTGTAAAGGATTGTGTATTATGCAATTTTTCGGACACACCCATGACATTCGTACCACACAGTAAAACTCATTCTGAGCAACTTTGCCTCAAGGACCGCCAATGTTCATCCAATCGTTCGTTAAATATTGGAGACTATTTCAAAAAACAACTTTGGCAAACTAGTCCTAGGTTTTTGGCTCAACCTTGATAACTGTTAAAAAGCTTTAAAAAACATATATTTCCTATGGTAAATTGCCTGTATTGGATGTAAATGCTCTTTTCCACCTATGATCGAGATGGTTACAGGCTTGCTAAATAAATCATAATACCGTTTAACGCATTTGTGCTTAAAGGCATTAAAGTGCTTAAACCCTGATATATTTATTATTATTATTTTTAATGGGCTTCTTGCCTTTAATGAGAAGACAGAAGTGAGAGAGAAGTGGATTGGGATATATGAAGCAGGCCAGGACTCAAGCTTGTGTCTCCATTAACACAACAAGACTGGATTTGATATAAGCATGTGCATTACCCACTCTGTCACGGCTCTTGTAGTACTTGTAGCAAACTACTTTGGCTTGACTGTAGGTTCACTACTGCTGACTTCAAGTCAGTTTGGGACATTCCTACTTATAAGCTCAGAAGTTGTAATTATTATGTGATGCACTTTCAGGTAATTTTGGTTGATGAACATATAAACATTCATAATTGAACTTGCAACATCAACACAGTTATTGAACTTATTTATATCAACATTGATCTGATGAGCTAAAAAGTGGCATTATTGCCTTCGGTAGAGTTGCTTTATAGCTGAATTAAATTTGTTTCATAACTGATAAACTTTGCAACATAATCTGACACTGTTATGGAACTGAAATAAATTTACATTGAACTAAATTGAGCTGAATAATGACACCCTTGCCTTCTGTAGAGCTGCTTTATACTGTTGCTGAATTGAATTTGTTTCATAAGTGGTGAACTTTGCAACAATGACACTGACATTGAGTTATGTCAACATTGAACTAAATTAGCTGAATGTACACTATTGTCTTCTGTACAGCTGCTTTACAGCTGAAATTGAAGTTGCATAATTATCGAATTGTTTCAAAATGGATGTATTTTGCAACATTAACACTGTTATTTTCCTGTTTATTACTTGTGAAGCTGCTTTGAAACCATTTGTATTGTATAAAGGGCTATATAAATAAAAATTACTTAACTTGATTGGGCCATGAACACACATTTATTTATTTATTTATTTATTTTCTCTCTCTGGGTACTTTTTAGAGCTAATACAAAAAAAAATGAAGCACAACTAATGTGCATTAGGTGTGTAATTGATGCTTTATCTGTGTATTCAATCATTCTCATTGTGCCAAAGAGAATGATGGGAAATGCAGTTTTGTTGCGCAATTCTGACGCCTCATTAGCCAGCTAAATGAGTAGTATTATCTGGCAAGTTATATTACTATTCTTCATCAGCAGTACATAAAAGAGGAACAAGATAATTGTGCAGTCAACATACACAGTTAAAACTTAATTATCACCAATTTGTTTATGCCATGATTCTTTAATCGACACACCCTCAACTTGGAAAGTCTGAAAGAAAATTCTGAATTTTCTATTGGTAATTACATAGTTGTGCCATTCATGCATGTTTATCTCTGAAATACAGTCATTCTGACATGACGTGAAGGCAGCATGCTTTAAAGTAGTTTGTAGCTGGGAAAACTAAAGTACAGTCTCAAAGTAGCTTCCACAATACTGAAATGTAACATGTCCATGGTGCTTTGTATGGTGAAATCCTGAACTTGGACTTCTGCCAGATTAACAAATGCCAGCATCTGCCTCAGATGTTTGCTTTAGTTCTGCTCTGCTGTTGATTCCAGCCTTGTACGTTTCCTGGCCACTGATACTTGTAGACATAAACAGTTCAGCAGCATAATAATGTCCCCTAGTAAAATAACAAGTTTAACTCAACCTTTTTGTGATTTGGCTGAAAGTTTTTCTTCTGATAGAATGCTAACTTTGCTAACAATATTGTGAGTTTTCAGCATGGGATAACATGGGATAAACAGAGGTGTAAAGAGTACATGAAAACCATACTTTTGTAAAAGCAGAGATACCTTACAGAGGTTTGTTCTCACGTGTCATGCAGGTTCGGTTGAGCTTCTGTTTATGTTCGCTGTGTTTATGTAAATCTGTTCATCATAAAAAGCAAGTGAGCCTTCTAAAAAATTTGGACTAAAATGCTCAATTCATATGGATTAGTTTTTACGATGTCTTTATGAACGTTTTGAAGCTTCAAAGTGTCAGTTGCGTAGCTGTCTATGGAGGGACAGAAAGCTCTCAGATTTCATCAAAAAGATCTTCATTTGTGTTCTGAAGATGAACAAAAGTCTTACGGATTTGGAACGACATGAGGGTGAGTAAATAATGACAGAATTTTCATTTTTTGGGTGAACTATCCCTTTAACTGAAATTTGAATTTTAAGGTAGTCAACATTTACAATGGCAACAAAAAAAATATGCCACTGTCATTTTTTATTTTAAAGCTAATTAATTAATATGTTGATATTGACTTCTACTTATCTGCCATACTTTTCTCAGAAGTATATATATATGGGATTAATTCAGTGAATTTGGAGCATTTGGTGTTCTGTTATCAGACTGTCCTCCAAAAAAAAAAAAAAAAAAAAAAACGACCCTATAGGTCGTTTTTCAAGCACCTTATTACGACCTATATTTACGTTTTAAAGTCATGTGCCCTCTAGCTGGCGTAAAAACAATGACAGTGTCGTGTTACGTCTGTCGTCATGAAATGACGTATGACTGTCGTTACCAATCAAAATGCGTGTTCATTTAAATGCAATTTGTGGACTTTTTACACCATTTGTCCTATTTCCATTTAGCAAAACTCATTTTTTTTTTATTAATGATTACACCCACCCCACCCCTAAACCTACCCTTAGTGATTTATAGTGCATATACACTTTATGAGCACATGCGTTCCCTGGGATAGGACCCACGATCGCATATTCACATGATTGCATATTGTTGTATATTGCAATGCTCTGCCAATTGAGCTACGTGAAACCCGAAATATGACGCAGATAAAAGGGAACAATGCATTAAAATGAAAGTGTCCTGTTGTCGATAGGGGCGCAACTTTAGCAAACGCTCATATGGGTCGTATTTCATGATTTAAAATGAAAGTGTCCTGTTGTCGAAAGGGGCGCAACTTTAGTAAACGCTCCTATGGGTCGTATTTCAGGGAAGTGACAAACGACCTATAGGCGTATTGGTTGGAGAACATGTTGTCTGTTATTGATTGACAGCTAGCTAAAATACAGCATTGAATACTGAAATGTAGTTTATGCTAATATAGCATTGTCATAGTCATAATGGACAACGGCTCTGGATGTTATTTTTGTTTTCTACAAAATGTTCATGTTTAAACATCTCAGGATGCGAACAGCAGGATCAGACGAGTCTGTGTGGATTACATATCCTTTATTTTGTATTAGAATGAACTGTCGACTGCTGCTGGACTGCAGCTGACTCAGGGACCGATACATAATGGCTCTATGTGGACACCTGCATTAAGAATAAACCGGCACTTCATGCTGATGGTCCACCGGAGAGCCACACTTAACAGCCATTACTCTCAGCTATGTGCTTACACACCCGGAAAATAAATGCATGCGCAGGCGGCCTGCAGACCGCAGTAAATATTGCACAAAAAGGTCACACTGCCTCTGACTTAAAGCTTACTGAAGTGTTGCCATAAAGGCATATTTTGAATTTTAATGACTTCTCAAAAACTCAATTGATTTTTTTTTTTTTTTTTTGCAGGCTTTGTTTCTTTGCTGACTAACTTTTATCGGCTTTCAGATAGAAAGAACCCATTAAACTTGTTTTATACTTTATAGGTTCAATATATGTATAATACCATTTAAAAGTTTGAGTTAAGGAAGACATTTTAATGTTTTTGATGTTCTCTTGTGCTTACCAAGGCTGCATTTTTTTTTTTTTTTTTTATTATTATTATCAAAAATACTATTGTAATATTGTGAAAAATGATTATAACACTTTTCAGCCATTCAGAATAAGCATATATAGTATATGCTCTATTTAATGCTATAGCTGTTGTTTGTTGAACAGCTTTTGGTAACACTTATTGTGATGGTCCACTTTATAAGTAACTTTGCAACTACATGTCAACTAGCAGTCATTAGAGTATTAGTAGACTGTCTGCTTAATATCTGCTAACACTTTATTATGATTATCCCCCAACAGACATTGTACTGATAAATAACTTTGTAACTACATTTCAGCTTATTCTACTGAAACTACAAGCACAATAAACCTCACAAGAATCATAAATGGGCTAATTTCCCATAGACTGGAGTGAGACCATAGATGTCTCTCGAGATGTCGTGATCTTTTTCACAATTAAACATCTTTGGTGCGATGCCTCGAGTATTTTGGCCAATCAGAATCAAGATAATGGCATTGCCTTCTTTTCCATGGATTAAGACAACTTTTCGCGGTACTACAACAATTCTGAGGTAAGTTTGCTGCCAATGATGTAATGCTTTTTAACTGACTTAACCGTAGGTAACGAGTTGCTACAGTAACGCTAACTTCACCCCATCACATTTTTTTCAGCCTGTTTGTAAGCTTGTTAGCACGTAAGCTAACTTCAGTGTATTACAACGTCAGTTCAGAATGAATCTGAATACTTTTGCTGAGTTTAAAGCTAACTCCCACTGCATCCGTATTTTTATCTGATTTTATTGTCTGTCATTATCGAAAGTTACAAGGGAAATAACTCATTGTGTTTTAATGTGCGATCGTGTTGACCATGGTTGCATGTTAACATGATCAGAGTTGTTTGCTAATGTATTCATTGTAAATATGTAAAAGTATTGAAGCAGTTGTTCTTCAGTTTTATGTTTCAAAGTCATGAAACAACAATTGGGTGTTTAATATTAGTTCAACCACATTGGTGAATGATGTCACGCAGGTGGTGGAATAATAACTTCTTTAAATGGATCCGTTTGAGATCGAATTAATGCTAGATTTTTTTGCTATAAATTACGGACATGGCATCTAAAGACTAATTCTCATTTTTCTCAGTTATTTTGCTTTATTTTCGGATTCAATAATATGCTCGTTCGTACGTACCAGAGCACGTACGCACATGCGCACTCTTCAAAAACGGTACTTAAAATCTCGACAAACTAAAATATATAAATGACATTTGTATATATTCGAAATAAAAGATATATATTGTACTTAATGTCAGCTTGCTTATTTTGCTCAAGTTAACAATTTAAGTCCACATGTCATAAAAACATGAAACTATGCTTCTAACCACAGCTCGAGAGCTGTCGTTCCAACCACACAAGTTTGCGACGCAGTTTGCGAATGTTCGTTTGAACTATGGTTTTGGGAAACACCAAATCGTTGAACTATGTTAGTAACGACTTGCGATGTTAGTTGGCTAACGATGCTTTTGGGAAATGAACCCCTGATCATATGAATTAGGTGTGCTCGGCTTAAAGCGGAGCTGCACAGACTGATGGTTGTATGGCATTAAAGTATGTAAGAGCGATTCGAAAGCATACGGAGCCGTCTGCTCTCTAATCGCTCTTGTGGTACTTTGATGTTATACATTGATCGGTCTGTGCAGCACCGCTTCAAGTCGAACACACCTGTTGACTCAAGAACAGATGCAATCAGATTGGTCCAATTCACTTATAAATCATTCAGTGTGATTTGTGAAATGATTTAACAGGTTAATTGAAAAGAATCAGGGACACCGCTATCGCATCTCGAAGTGGTTGACGATTTATTCAGTTCAAAATAACGAGGAACAATATGTTTTTATAAAATGTAGTGGAGTAAAAAGTATGATATTATGCTCTTGAAGTATCTGAAGTAAAAGTTTCAGATACTTGAAAAATGTACTTAAGTACGGTAACAAAATAAAAATACTTTTTTACTTTTTTTGATCGACAATTCAGCAATTTTCAACATAAGAAAAGCACTGATACTTACAAAGCTGTAATTGAAATTGCATCTTGAGAAGGATTAGTGTATTTGTTTTCCATTAGACAGTGATTGCACTGCTAATTTATTCCAAACTGAAATCAAGTACAAACACTAGCTGACTCTACAAGCTGTAATTAGTAATCAAAATCATTTTTTTCTGATCACCAACCAAAGTATGATTGAAACAAATAATTGTGCTCATTCCATTTTTAAAAACTCTACCCACACAGTCCTTAAGAGTCAGCCACTGGTATGAAAAAGCTATTGAACAAACTGTTTTTTCCCTCTCTTACAGGGATAGTTCATGAAAAAAAATACATTATTTACTCACCTTAATGTGTCTTCAACCCTGTATGACTTCCTTCTGTGGAAGACTAATAATAATAATAATGTGCGGGTCCATCTTTTCAAAGTAATTAAAAGTGAATTTTACACATTAAAAAATGGACACAGAATCACCATACGAATATCATAGAATTAGTCTGTATGATTCATAGACTATATTTCAAGTGTTGGTAAGAACAGACTCAGTGTGTCACATGTTCACCCTGTTTGGACTTCTGTGTTGCACCATTTCCTGCCACTAGTCTGTCACCATAGTTACTGATCACCTTCATTATCACTATCAGCTGTGTTCAATTACCCACCTCGTTTGTCTGTGTATTTAAGTCTTGTGTTCTCAGTTCATTATTGTCTGGTATCGTTCTATGTATGGTTGTGTTTCTTGTTTGCCAGTTTGTGGATTTCCTTGCCTGTGGATTTATTAAAGACTGTTATTCCTTCATCTTCCTCGATGTGCATATACTTACAACCATAGCTGTAACAGAATACCAGACCTAAACAGTAAGATAGATTGCGGCGTGTTTTCGTTTTGTTTTTGTCAGTGTTTTCGTGTTACAGTTTTTCTTTTCCGTCACCATGTACTCTCCCTCGTACCTGTTAATCTGCCTTGAGCAGGGACATCGTTCCCTCGAGGCACATATTGCCGAATATCTCGACCTCGCACATCAGTCGGACTTCCCGGACAACTACCTTTGTTCATTCCCCTTCGTTGGACTCAACGCAACCACAAAGGCACAGTTGTCTGGGGAGGGGCCTCAAGGGAGCTTCGCCGCATATGTGGAGTGGGTGCTGGCATCATGTGGATCGTCTTTCACCGTTGGATTTGACGACAACGACACCAGCCCCACTCCCACTCCAGTGCCCAGCCAGGAACCTCCAGATGGCGTGGAATGGCAGCACGATGCCTCCGGAGACAGAGAGCCCGCCTCTACCACGATGCAGGAGCCAGCGACTAACGGAACGACTGAGCGAAACATCGACCAGGTGTGCGAGTTTGTTGCAACATCCGTCGCCGAGGGAGTTTGTGATGAGCACGAGGGTATGGAATGGAGCCCCGCCCACACTCCCACCACTGAGAGTGAGTTCCAGGCATGCACAATGATTTTTTTTTTTATTTTTTTTTTTATTTTGGAGAGGATTCCCTACCCCCTTAAATCCATCCCGAAACTGTCTGCTCTATTTTGAACAAGCTGGTCCCGCCCAGCCTCCCTCTCCCACCTCTCCATATTTCAACCCAGAATTTTTTTTTTTTCTCCAGTCCCTCTGTTCATCACCAGTCCCTTCTCCAGCCCTCAGTCATGCCTGCTACCCAGCCCTCGCTGTCTCCCATCATTCCCTCGGTTCCACATCCGCCTCCTCTCAGTGGCGTGGCTACACCTGGGGCCTGCTGTGAGTCAGCTTCTGGCTGTGGAGATCCTGCGGCTCTGCCCCCGGCCTCAGATCCCGTTGTGCCACCTCGGTCCATCGTCCTGACTCCTCCGCCTTTGCTCCTTCCTCCTTCGACGTCAACAGCTACCATCGAGCTTTCAGCTCCACTGGACTCCCTCAGACCCTCGACTCCACCTGGCTCAGACATCGCCATCACATCGCCACGGACTTACGGGTCGTTCGTTGCTCTCCGACCCTCCACCCCTACGGCTCCGTTTGGCTCCGCCTTCCCTCAAGCTCCGCCTCAGCCCTCAGTCGTTCCAGTTCCACCTCAGCCCTCCGGTACCCTGCTTCCGTCTCAGGGGGTCGTCGCTGCGACTCCGTCGCGGACTCAGGGACCATCAGCATCACTCCGCTCCTTCGGCTCTCTGTCTTCGCCCAGAGCTCCACCTCCATCGGCTCTGTTACTTCCACTCGTCCCCAGGATGGCGTGGAGACCCTCACCACCATGGCTCCTCCCTCCAGCAACGCCGCCGTGGGACGCCGTCCTGGCTGTGGCCTGGAGCTACATCAAGGCCTTCCTGTTCAAGGCAACCCCCTGGATGTCACTACCATCTGCATCTCCCTGGACTTCACTCTATTCCAGCCCTCTCCCGGACAGACGTCCTCCACTAGAACCTCCTCCATCCTTCTGTCGGCGCGAGGACGTGCCTTTCCGGGAGGGGGCGATATGTCACATGTTTACCCTGTTTGGACTTCTGTGTCGCACCATTTCCTGCCACTAGTCTGTCACCATAGTGATAATGAAGGTGATCAGTAACTATCAGCTGTGTTCAATTACCCACCTCGTTTGTCTGTGTATTTAAGTCTTGTGTTCTCAGTTCATTATTGTCAGGTATCGTTCTATGTATGGTTGTGTTTCTTGTTTGCCAGTTTGTGGATTTCCTTGCCTGTGGATTTATTAAAGACTGTTATTCCTTCATCTTCCTCGTCGTGCGTATACTTACAACCATAGCTGTAACACAGTGATCCAGTCACAGCATTTCTTGAGTCAGTAGCTCACTGAAAGGATGGTTTTCAGGAAATAAAACCTTAAATTTCAGTCTGTTTCTCATAGAAGTGTTTAAACTGAGGGGAACAGAGGGGGTCACAATTAGGGGCTAAAAAAAATAAACAAATGAAATGTGTTATGGCTTTCTGTTTTTCAATAATTATGTCAAATTATTGCCCTTGCAAATTTTTAATCTGTAATCTTTCACAATGGTAATTTAAGTTGCAATTGTGGTAATGAGAGAGATGTATGTATTGGTTGGAAACAAGCTGTTAGTCAAAAATGTTATCCAAGTTGTTTCAGTGAGAGTGAAAAGAGTCTGTTGCACTGCAAAGTAGTTGCATCTGCAAAAAGAAAATTGATTTGGAATTGACAGAATACACCAGCTTCCCTGGCAGGAACACTAATCATCATAATGGTGATATCAAATGAAGCATCTGCTGGCTAAAACAACATCAATAACACTAAATAGAGCTGATACATTTGTTGATTCAAAATGACATTCATTTACATGCTTCCATCAGTCCTTGTGCTTTAAATAGTAACATTTACTGACCAATGAGCAGCACTGGTCAGATTCAATCACAATATATTCTCAACTCAGACAAGTTTGACTAAATCAAAAGCCTAGGAAACAGTAACATTCTAAAACTTAATCACATCAGTGAAACCTACGTAATTAATATGAAACTAAATGATATTTTGCTGCATAGAATTGCATATTTACTATATATTGCATATATATAAGGCTAAATTTAATCAATTTAATCAGTTTAACATGTGCACTGAATTCACAAAGAATGTCCTGGAGTATTTTCTGGCCCAAATATGATTTTCTAAAGATGCATAAGATTTTCTTAATAATTTAGAAGTGTTACAACAGTAGGTTTTAATATTTAATATTAGCTGAGCATGGTTGTGATTTAATGAAGTTTTAATTTTATCATTGTTACTTGATTTGCTACATTGAAAAAAAAAAACAAAAAAAAAAAAAACGTCCTTGTCCTTATGTCCTTTTTTAGCTTTAGTTCGCATTCCTTGCAATCATATGGAAAAGAGCAACTGGTACAGTCTTCAAAACATCTTCTTTTAAGTTCCACAGAAGAAAGAAAGTCATACAGGTTTGAAACAATGTAAGGCTCATTAAATTATGAATTTTTAAGTATTTTAAGTGGTAAACCTTACATTACCAGTGCCTTTGGTTATCACTCTTTGGCTGGCAGGCAAAATACTTTAACACAGTTCTAATACTGTGGGGGAAACACAGACAAGCATGTTTTACTGTTCGGTGCCACTGTGTGGGACCAGTACTGATGGAGGTTTAAATCCTACAGTTTTCTCAAGCTGAAAATATAGTAATAGCTCTACTGAGGTTTGCACATTGCCAACTGAATTTCTACACCTCGTCGGCGCTGCGTGTGCGTGGGTTAATATGTGGAATGATATAAAGATTATCAGGTTGAAAAAAATAAAAAAAACAAAAACAAAATGCGATGCAATGAGATTGCAGAAGATTATGAAGCTTACTCATGAGGATTAATCTCTAAACACTCATTAAAATCAGCGTTAAGCCTCACTAATATTCAGAAACTGTGAAGATGAGCCTCTCAATTCTAGATTCAGTCCAGGGTGATGACATAGCTCTTCAACCTTTATTTAGATGTGTTTAACCGTGGATTTTGTTCCATTTTTAAAATTATTTAGCTAAAGCCATTAAAAGAGGCAGAAAAATGGGATGCTCACACTGGCAGACAACATGTTTAATATTATACAGTATATGTGTTTGAAGAAACAGATTTTGCAGCGTTGCTCTCGTTCTGTTGTTGTAGAAAGTCACAGAAGATTTGGTTTGACTTCAATCAGTCAGAGAAAAAAATGATAGTCAAAGGCAAAAGTTCAAAGAAAAACAGTGTGGAAAAAATATAAATAAATGATAAGCTAAGATTGTCTAGATATTGTCTAGGATACTATGCATAGCTAAGAACAAGTATATAAATATAGCATTATATATAAATAAAGCATTACTACTATTGTAGAAAAATCAATATGTGCAGTACAGTGATTTGGAAGGAAATACAAAATTCTCATGAAAAAGTCATGTATTATACTCAGATTAACACAATACCTGTAATCATAGTTTTATCAAATAATCATCTGAACTTTCATTGCTTTCCCTGTATATTTTTCAATACTGACACGTCTTGACACACATTTTATTTCCTGTACTGTCAAAAAGAAAATAATAAGGTAGCAAGTGTGAATATACACATAGGGCTAGGCAATATAACCAAAAACACTACATTCCCATATATTTTCTGAATTTTGACAATATTTACTTTTATCTCAATACTGTATTTGCTTTGAAATTGCTTTTTTTTAAATCCCCCATTAAAAATTAACCAATGTTGCAAAGTAGATTCAAAATGTACAGATAAATTTGTCCAAATATATTATATAATATATGTTATATATCATTTATAATGCCCTACATACTTGTGTGTGTGTGTGTGTGTGTGTGTGTGTGTGTGTGTGTGTGTGTGTGTGTGTGTGTGTGTGTGCGTGTCTGCGTGTGTGCGCGTGTGTGCGCGTGTTTTGTGTGAAACTAAAGGAGGATACCTGAGACATCTCTCTTTGTCTTAGGGCATCCATTGACAGTCATGTCCCTAATGTCTTCCAGAAAATTGCGCCTGGCAGCTCTATTGAAGCAAATGGAGTGTTAAGATCGCACAAATAGCTCTCTGTAAGTTTGGCATTTCAGGTTCTAAAGTTGAAGCATTTCACAAAGTGCTTTCTGTTGCCCTCAAATTTATCTTCATCACCTGCATGCTGCCATTGGTCCTCTTTAATGGCTTGTCATTTTGGACAGTCAATTCACAGACAAAATAAAGAGATAAGGTTGTGTCCATTTTGTGTACTCTTAAATCTGGAGAAATTAGAAGCGACTCTAAGAAATAGCCTGTTTCAACCCCGCCACAGTGAAATTTCATTGGTCCAAAATCTTGGACCACATAACTTGTACATTACACGTGAAATATATTCTGAAATATCATCTTTCCATAGGGTTTCATACAACAAATTATTTTGTTGTGCTTATGAATTATTACATGCAAAAGTGTGTTATTTTAGATAAAGTTTAAATCATGATTTTGGTGGAACTACTGATCTAGACAGACTGATTCCTCTCATACCTATCCTTGCAGCCATGAAGTAACCTTTGAAGAGCTGCCCTTTACTTTATACAAAATGAAGTCTTTCAACAGTTCACAGACATGTCATGCTTTCTGACATACAAAAAGCACAGCTGACAATTTTTTTTTAGCTCAAAATAATTCTTTAGTAAAATGTTAGTATTTTTGTACACTTGTATACTTTTTCCTTAATATTCTGAATTAGCTTTGAATATTACCTATGAATATTTTGTGCTTTTGTAGTTATTTTTAGTAGTTATAGTTTTTTTTTTTTTTAATTCTAATTCTGTATAATGTATTTTTATTTTATTTATTATTATTTTTTTTTTAAATTAGTAATTTTAATAGTTTTTCCATCTAATATTTATATATTTTTTTAAGCTTTTCATCTAATATTTAGGGGCTTTGCTGTTTTTCGGTGCAGCGCCACCTAGTGGTCCGGAGATATGAAAAAAGGATATGTTTGCTTATAACTTATGAACAGTTTGCCCAAAAATCATAAAAGTGGTCACGTTAGATTTGCAGAGTCGAATGATATACAGTTTTCCCATATCGGCCATTTTGGGCATCGGCCATTTTGAATTTTGTAGTAAAATGCTGTATTTTATGAATGTATTAGCGTATCGTTACGAAACTCGGTATGGGTCATCGGCACAATGCCATGAAAGAGGCATGATCATCATAAATATAAACGCCTTTAACTCCTAAACGAAATGAAAAATTTTCACCAAATTTGACACGCTTGTGTATGGGGGCACTCTGAGGACACACAAAATAAGCGGTGGGGATGCGCCACTTAATGGCACTATAAATTGGCTCTAACTACAGTACCGTTGGTCTGATTGACTTCAAAATTGACATGCAGTGTCTTTGTCTCAGTTGCTATTATAATCCATTATGACATTGGTGTACCTTGAAAAACATGGCCATCATTTTAATTACAAAATTACAAAAAAGATCCAAAGCTGTAACTGCAATAGTTTTGCATATTGCTATATTTTACGAACTCATTGGCATATCATTACGAAACTCAGCATGTGTATTCGTCACCATACCCTGAAGGAACTCAAAGAGTTTCAGGGCAGCGCTCCCTTGTGGTCAATAATTGTAATGAAGTTATATTATGAACAATTATATCTCATTACAATTCAATGCATTTATGGGTTTTCAACATGTTTGCTTATCTCCAAATAATTTATTTTCACAGTTGCTCTGATGCTATTCTTTTCTTGCTTTTGAAGTGCTTGGCCCCTTAATTGCTGCTTGGAGCTATATTTATATTTTATTTCAGTTTTATTTTATTGAACAAAAGTTAACAAGCTATGTAGTTAGATATGACAACACTAGTTAGTATTTGTAGGCATTAACACACAACATAATGATGTTTAACTTATATTTCATGTTTGTTCAGCACTGAAAATTGAATTCTCCTCTGCGTACAGGGAGAACGCACTACTTTACATTTATTAGTCTAATTTACTATTATCAGGTAATGTTCTGGCAATTTCAGTTGTGAATAATATGTTTTAGTGTCTATACAAACATACAAAATTGTACATGTACACTTGACACAGGAATACGAATGAGTTTGCCTGATTACACATTGTTCTTTCTTTAACCATAAATTAAATTAAGTATTTTTACTTTGGAGTGTCCGTTTGCATTTATCTAAAAACAACGCAGTTGGTGCAAGTATATATGATAGTGTTACTAAATGTTACTAAATGCATGTGATCATAATAATCTAGCTATTATTATCACATAATAAACAGTAACATTCATTATCGTTTCACTTGCAAGATTTTGCACATTTTAATTTAATAAGCCCATCTTTCTCTCTCTTTACACTTTCTCTCTAGCTCTTTCTGTCTCTTTTGGGAAATGGAAAAGTACTACTTTGATAAAGATACTTGAGCGAATTTGTTGTTTTTTTATCATCAGTAATGAATGTTCTCAGCACTTATCACAGTTCTCTGTTCTCTCACCACAGTTGGTGAAAAAATACATGAGGCCTCCAGCAAACCCTCAAAAGCAAAGAACTGTAGAACAACCCTGCTGAGCAGTGGGATGTGCCAGCCAGGGTGTGCGCTATTCAGAATTGATTTGAGAAATCCATTTAAATTCCAGCTTAGTTCTAGAATTTTAATTAAATGTGAATTGAAGTAGAAAAATGGATGCAATTTTGGATTTCAGGAAGTTTAAAATTGAATAAAATGCAAAGAGATACATTTGATGTTTCATGAATTACTTTTGAATTACTTTAGTAAGACATTTATAATGTTACAAAATATTTGTATTTCAAATAAATGCTGTCCTTCTTCATCAAAGAATCCTGAAAAAAAAAAAAAAAAAAGTATCATGGTATCCACAAAAATATTATGCAGCAAAAACAGTTTTCAGCATTGATAAGAATGATTATAAATTATTGAGCACCAATAATAATTGATAGCTGAGCATATTAGAATGATTTCTGAAGGATCATGTGACACTGAAGACCAACGATATCAAACATGCTTGGTTTCGCCTTATGGTTTGTGCAACGTTGTGATTTCTTCGATTTCTTCTAATAGTCTTCGAAAAATCTTTTGACCAGTAGTGTATATTATAAATGTCTAATATTTCTCACACAAAAAAAAAAAGAAAAGAAAGAAAAGTGTTTAGAGAAATGGCTAATTTGAGAAATCAAATAAATTTATTTAAATGAAATAAACATAATACATATAAATTAATAATTTAATGTTTTGTTGCAGAAATCCTCTATTATGTGAAAGTACATCCCAAATTGTCACATTTGCAGAATCTTGGTGCCAGCCTTGCACTGTGGAAATGATTCTCTAAAACATGGCTCTTTTATTCATATTGTAAAGCCCCGACAGATGCTGGAAATTAATAAAGAAGTAATGCTGTTTAGGCCAACTTATGAGTGGAAAGACAAACAAAATATCAAGAGGTCTGCTAATATAGCATGGTTTTTAACAAAACAGCAATATCAACCCATGCAAAGATCACAATAAATTGTTTTTAATGTGTCCTGGGAGAAACAACTTTTAAGCAGTTTGCAGCAGCCTCTCTGATATAATATCACGCAGGCTTGATTTTATTGGAGATGGGGTTTATTCAACCTGAGCTAGACTTCACGTTTCCGCACCCCGCATGTGAACAAACAAACACGCTCCGCTCTGGCTGCAAAAATTGCCGTGTGAATGTGAGCAAACAACACAGAGCGAGATCTGCTAAGGCAGAGATAATGTTGTGTAAAATACCTTGATGTTGATTATTCAAAACCATCAGGGCATAACCACCTTTTGCACAAGGAGCACAACAGAACAGATATCAAGCTGAGGGTTTAAATTGCCTCTAAAAATGTGTTTGGAATGAAACTGACTTCTAGCCCAATATTTTTCCCCCTGACAATAACAATGTCCTGGACTGTACAGTTTTGGAAACTTGCTAGTTTATTTTGTTTTCTTGCTTTTTATATTTACAAACCTCCTGACTGCCATTTCCAAGGCAGTAGCTGGTGGCATGAGTGACTTAAAGAAAATAAAGCATACTAATTAAACATTTTATACAGCAGATGTCAAAACAACAGCTTGCAAACAAAGAGCAGTGCTAAGTGGTCCAGCTTATTGCAATCAATGTGGTGTCAAACTTTAATTGGCCACATAAAATTGTCTAAAAGTTAAAGATATACTATAGTTCACCCTAAGGGGCCGTTTACACAGCACCGTTTTCAACTAAAAACAGATTTTTATTTATTTATTTTATTTTATTTTTTATTATGCGTTTTGGGGGCCTAAAAATGCAAACTTTTGAAAATGATACCATTATCATCTCAGAGTAAACTACAAAAATGCAAATGCAAAATTCTATATGAGCAAAGTGTTTCTTTACAAAGTGACATCGCCCACTACTGGCCTGGCATGAATAATACAACATTTCTTTATTTAGTAGTTATAAAGAACTTTTCTGTATTTAGTAGTTGTCATATAAACATACCCCAAATTGAGAATTCTGTTATCATTAATGTTCCCTCATGTTGTTAAAAAACCCATGTGTTAATATTTCTTCAGTGGAACACAAAATGAGATGTTTTGTTGCATGTCCATGCTGCTCTTTTTCATAGCAAAAGCATATGTTGACCTGAGGATTTCAAGGCCTCAAAAAGGATCAACGAACAAAACAAAAATACAGCTAAAGTGGTCAAAATGACCCTGTGCTAAATTATTTTAAACATCTTCTGAAGCCTTACAATAGCTTTATGTAAGGAATAGACCAAAATTAACATTTACTGTATGTGCTTTCTGTGATTAATGATTTAAATTTAAGCCAGTTCCTCACACAAAACATATAGTCATATGACTATGTAATATTGTGTACATATGGACAACTTTTATGGTTAAAACTATTTATTTAGTAGTTGCAACATAGGATCATTGGAAAGGCTAAATGTGTCTCTCTTTTTTTTTTTCTTGCAAAAACTTAACTATACATGTAGTTCACTGTAGTTTCCAGGTGAAATGAACACTAGTAGCAGTAAAACACCAACAACTTTTATTCCTTTTCACACAAACTATGATTACTCAGGCAGATTATCGATTAATAGAGACATATTTTTACACAGTTACTTACACAATACTACGGAAGCCCTGAACAGCATGGTGGGGGAAAAAAAAAAAAAGAAAGAAAACATCTTGTTATTTCGAGATATTAAGTCACTATTTCGACATAAGTCGTTATTTCGAGATATTAAGTCATTATTTTGAGCTATTAAGTCGTTATTTCGACATAAGTCATTATTTCGACATAACTAGTTATTTCAACATAATATCGTTATTTCGACATAACTCGTTATTTCAACATAATATCTTGTTCGACATAATATCTTGTTATTTAGACATAATAACTCGTTATTTTGACATAATATCTCATTATTTCAACATATCTCGTTATTTCAACATAAGTCGTTATTTCGACATAACTCATTATTTCAATATAATATCTTATTATTTCGACATAATATCTCGTTATTTCAACATAAGTCATTATTTTGAGATATTAAGTCGTTATTCCCTGTCTTATTCTGCCCTCTAGTGGCTAATATCAAAAATATCGAGAAAATGCTGCTGTCGTCACTTAGTGTAAATAGAATGTATCGCTATTTTCACTTAGTGTAAATACCATCTACAGCTATTTGCACTGTAAATGATTATATTTATTAAAATGATTAAATGGATGCTGCCTTATTGGGAGAATAAAAATCCACCCAACACCTTCCCCTAACCCTACCCAATAAATACTTTTAATATTATTAAACACGCATTAGGCAGTTTATTTCCACTTTTAGAACATTATTTTAATTTTTACTGAAAACAAATGCCTTTCTGATGTGATATGCGATAGGAAAATAGAGAAGAGAGAGCTCAGCAAAAGGCGGATTTGAACCCGCGGCGATCGCGATAAAAGCCAGGACTGCAAGCTGGCACTACTGTTACGCCACTGAAGACATTGAATTTTGTGTGTCTGTTATTCAAATTAATATATAATAATGAGTTATTATGTTGAAATAACGACTTAATATCTTGAAATAACCACTTATTATGTCGAAATAACTAGATATTATGTCGAAATAACGACTTATGTCGAAAAAATGAGATAAGTTTTAAATTTTTTCCCTCCCCACTAGTGCCGGTACTTCGGTACCAAGCCGGTACTTCGGTACCTACTGAAATTTTGAAAATGTGACGATACCAGCATTTCTGTAGTACCGGGAGTACCGAGTATCCGGGTATATTTGGTACCCACTGATAGGGCTGTGCCAGTATTTACGTGAATATGACACGAGTGAAGCACAAAGCTTTGTTTACAGAAGAAATCATAGGTTAGCAATTAAATGTGACATCGCAGCCATGGAAACATTTTGGTTCATGCCGAATGAGAGAGGTACGTCAGTCCATACATTTAAGCTTTGTCGGGTTTGTATTCTGTTTTGCGAATCGTGATCTGGTCACCCGATTAGCAGAGAATTTAACAATATTCCATTAGTTATTCCACTGAACATGGAATTTCTGTTTATTTTCCCAAATCTTCACTCACGCAGGGAATTATAAACGTTTCTTCCTTTCGTTCGCTTTTAGGCCTATTATATTTGCATTCTTTACTGTGGTAAAGTAGAAAAAACACTGTAGGACAGAAACATTTTTGCTTGCACGTCAATTTCTATTTAACACAGTTTGTGCTTGTTATTAGACTTGAAAAGGCGCGTCAAGTTGATTTGTATAGCGCGTTTCACACACTCCGGTGATTTTTATTTTCGCTTTCTCTGGCAGCGCAAAATCAAACATATCCTGAATGTCTTGCCCCTGCTGAAGATAAAACTAGATCTTCAGACCTTTTTACAACAAGTGTAAGTTGCTTTTAACATCAGGAGATAACATGAAGATATTATTAAAGTGGTATGGTCTCTTTCCTGCTCGTGTCCCACATCCCTCTCAAAGCGCAGAGCGGTAGGCTATATGACGCATCTTTGTGTGGAAATAAAAAACGAATGTTTTTTAAAATAATATTTAACCTTCTTATTATTTAGGTTACCATTATTTACTGATATTTATTTCATAGTTTACAGGCTGTAGTGTGTCGTTTCACTGACGGAATAGCTAAAATTAACACGCACGTCTGTTACAAAATGGATGTTTGAGCATTTGTTTATTTATTTTTTTATAATTTAAAATTTATTTCATTGAGCTATATATACTCACACAAACATACACACACACGCTCCAAATATTTATATGTATGATTACCATCATATTTACTATGTTTTTAAAATAGGCTAGTTTAATAAAATAGTAAAATAGTTCCAACAGATTTTCCTGTGGTACCGAAATTGGTACCAAGAACCGTAAAATTTTACTGGTATTGGTACCGACTACTGGAATTTCAGGTCTGTTTTTTTTTTTTTTTTTTTGGACTTTTCTTAGAGAGTAGGTGTTGCGTTATTTTCAAACATGATAGAGCATTAACCTTTTAATGTCATTCAACAGACATTCATTTCTGAATTGCCTTTATACATACAACAACCAATGCAATAAAATATTTGCAGAAATGTCACCGTAAGCTTTTTTTTTTTTTTTTTCATTGAGCCTAGGTTAAGTATGTGTGAATGTGTATGAGTTCATATTGTTAGCCATGAGGTGCTGACTTCATCTCTATGTGTGTTTGCTGTTTTCTCAAAGGATTTGAGTTGTTTTATCAAGTTTACAAAGAGTGTCTGAATGGCTGGTACAGTTAATTTGTTTTTGCTGAGTCCATTTTTTCTCCATTGATTTTTGATCTGGCCAGGCCGTTGCATGGAGGGATAGTTGTTTAAAGCTGACAGCACTGATTGTTTGTTGCACTGGGCTTGGCCTGCCCTCTCTTTCTTTCTCTCTCTCTCTCTCTCTCTCTCTCTCTCTCTCTCTCTCTCTCTCTCTCTCTCTCTCCTCTTTCTCACATGCATTCTTTTCTATATCCCCATCACTTTCAATCATACTATTAGTCCCCTGCCTTCCATTGTTTATAAATGCACCATTGCTACACTATACAAGGACAATCAAGTGTGTTGGTATGCTTTGAAGAGCCTGCCCACTAGATCTCAATCTTTCAATGTAAGTATAACATTTAACATTTTCACAAGTAGGAAACTTTTTAAGCACGTTTCATACACACACTCCAGCATGTTTGGCCAACCATACTAGAAATGTACCCAACCTATTGTTGCCCCTGCAGTGGCCCATTCACCCAGGGTCCGGCCACTAACTCAAATGGTGTACATCTGTCCGACACCCCCTCTCTTGCTGCAGTGTGATCTCCAGCTCTGATAGCATCAGTCAGTGACCGCGGCTTTAATAAAAGGCACTCTTAAAAGCCTGATAGAGAGGTCTCCGCAGAGGAGCCAGACCTGCGTCAGCATTTCGCTATAATAGCCCAGCTGTCTTCAAACACTCACTACCTGTTAGGACCCGCTATTGTTCTGACTCTCTGCTTTATAAACTTTGACCTAGCTCATTACATACTGCACTGAGTGTACAAAAAGTCAGTGTTGCTTCAGTAACCCACTGCTGTCCTGCAATGCTTGATACATTTCTAATGTTAATGGGTTGTACTACAACCCGTGTAAGTGTGTTCTTACGTGTGCTGACAAGGAGTACATGTACATACATTTGTTCTTATCCTAATCTTAAAGTCGATAAATCTAGATAATTATAAATGTGCTTAGTTAATTAGCATTATACATGCCTAAAACATATCCATGTATACAGTATATGTACTACTAGTCACAACTTTGAAGTAATTATTGTAATATATTTTTCTCACAATTGCGAGTTATAAAGTCAGAATTCTGATATATAAACTCGTAATTGTGATATAAAGTCACAATTCTGACTTTTTCTTGCAATTCTGACTTTTTTTCTCACAATCGCGAGTTATAAAGTCACAATTCTGAGATATAAACTCGCAATTGCGTGAAACTTTTTTCTCGCAATTCTGACTTTTTTCTCGCAATTGCGAGTTTATATCTCAGAATTGTGACTTTATAACTCGCAATTGTGAGAAAAAAAGTCAGAATTGTGAGATATAAACTCGCAATTGCGAGATAAAAAGTCAGAATTCTGAGATAAAAAAAATCGCAATTACTGTTTTTATTTTTTTATTTATTTAGTGGCGGAAATGGGCTTCATAGTTTTCTGTTTGAATATGTTGAAAAATATAATTTATTCGTTTGATGGCAAAGATGAATATTCAGCAGCCATTATCAGTGACACATGATCCTTCAGAAATCATTCTAATATGCTAATTTGGTGATCAGGAAATATTTCTTATTTTTATCAATGTTAGAAACAATCGTGCTGCTTCATATTTCTGTGGATACCATTACACTACCATTCAAATGTTTGGGGTAAATAAGAAAAATGATGATGATTCTTTTATTCAGCAAGGACACATTAAATTGATCAAAAGTGGAAAAAATGCAGTCTCAGTCAGCATAAGATTAATAATATAAAAAAAAAAAAAAATTGGCTTTTGACTGTTAGGTTTTCATAGTTCAATGCACCCTTGACATTTCTATGTCATTAACTCTTCAGGTTTTGTTATTAAGTTAAAAAAATATAGTTGCCAACATTCGTGAGGTTCATATCATTGTTTCGCAAGAAGTACAAATGTTTTGGCTTGCATCTTAAAGTTAGCCAGCTTTATAAATATTTTATAAAGCACACCTGAATAGTCTGCATTTCAGAGTTATATCTGAGTATTCTGTCTCATATGCTGAGTGTTTGTTTTGGATTAAAGTCACTCTGATTTAGCTTGATGCAACAGTGTTTTTTTTCTCTGCTATGTCTGTTTAAAGTTTAGTCTGTCATTTGCAGAGGTCAATAAATTATGCCATTTCTTCTTTTTTTTTTTTTTTTTTTTTAATCTTACAGTAAGTAAAAGGATCAATCTTCTTATTGAAGGGGACTGCTTGCCATTTAGTTGCTTGGGAAATTACAATTCATTACTGTCTGTTATGCATAAAATAATATCCTAATATGACTTTATTAGATCATAATTCAAATTTCACCCTGATCTTTCCTGAGCTTAGGACATGAGAGGAGAGTATGAATGACTTGCCAGATACAGCTCCCACATTCATCAGTTTCTGGCACTTAACTGAGTGTGGTAATTGGAGGCTAATTTCTACACGGCTATGCTAATGCTGAAATGAATTAGATTGTCAATCACGCATTTTGGATTAGCTTAATGTGGACCCCTAAAGTCACACCGTGTCTTTCACCATGTGCATGTACAATGACACTTGTAATCAGAATGGAACTGGATTACCGCTGCGGTCATTTAAAGCAAATGTAATTCGGTCCTGTCCTATGGACTGATGACCTTGTGTCAGTTGTCACTTTGCTGTATTTTTGAGTATTTCAAGGTAGTGTCCAATCAGAAGAAGCACTTGCCCTCTCACGTTTTTGAGCCAAGTGGATTTAGAAAATTATCTATCTACCCTCAATTAACCATATGATCTATTGAATGAATTATACACTGAAACAAATGACTGCCTTTATGAATGAGTCATTGAATCATTCCCTCAACCAATTACTTCCAATAACTTTTAGAAATGGCCCACACCATCACTGCTAGTTCTAATATGATGTTTTTTAATTAGTAACAGAGATTTGGACATGGCGGATCCTGAATATTTGGCTTAAGAAAGTAGTTCTACACACAAAAGAGCACACATGGTACTGTATGTAGATACCATGGTTGGGCAGATTCAGACACGCCATCTTGGAACAGTCAACATTTCTTCAGTCACAGTAAAAATCAGTGAACTGTTGAAAATGCCACAACACTGTGGAGCCTAATTGTAAGAACAGCCAATTTATAAATTTCAGATAAAATGAGATTATCTTTTACTGTTGAGAATGTGTTATTTGTGAAATACTATAATAAACTACTGTATGTGTTAAACAAAATCACTAAGTTTGTTTATTGACAGCCCAAATTTGAATAATTATATCTGGTAACACTTTACAATAAGGTTCATTAGTTAAACATTAGTTAATGTATTAACTAACATGAACTAACCATGAGCAATACATTTGTTACTGTATTTACTAATCTTCGTTAACGTTAGTTAATGAAAATACAGTTGTTCATTGTTTGCACGTTATTTCACAGTGTATTAACTAATGTTAACAAGATTTTAATAATATATTAGTAAATGTTGAAATTAATAAAGATTAATAAATGCTGTAGAAGTGCAGTTCATTATTAGTTCATGTTAACTAATGTCGTTAACTAATGTTAACTAATGAACCTTATTGTAAAGTGTTACCTTATATCTTTATTGAAAACGCATGATGTGAATGTTTTTATTATTAATTATGTATTTTGATGGCTATTTGACTGTATGATTTTTCTCCGGTTCACAAATAATCAGTTAATTGCTTTCATTAGAAGCTGAGAGCAATATTATTTGGGTTTTCTGATGATCAGTAATATGTACAAGAGCTTTAACCAATACCCTTTATTTACTATAGCCACAACATCAACATCAATGTTGAATGATTTTCTGTGAAAATCGTGTCCACTGACTGGCTTTAACTGTTTCAAAATGACAGACCGCTTGCATATAATGGCCCATATAGGAGCAGCCGTTTAAAGAGATAGTTCACCCACAAATGAAAATTCTGTCATAATTTACTCACCCTCAAGTTGTTCCAAACCTGTATGCAATTCTTTCTTCTGCTGAACACAGAAGAAGAAATGTTGAAGAATGTGGGTAACCAAACAGTTGACGGTAGCCATTGACTTCCATACTGTAAAACCCGATAAGTTACGGTAACTCAAACCATTTGAGGAAACCGATTGCCTTAAACCATTTAAGTTTTTAAACCAATAAGTATGAGTACTATAAACTCATAGACATTAAGTTAAATTCACTTATATGTTAGTGATGGTTTAGTCAGTCATTAGAGTTGTCTTAACAACTATGTAGCTACTTAAATGATTTGAGGAAACCAATTGCCTTAAATGGTTTCAGTTGAATTGCCTTAAATGGTTCAACCTAACCACAGGCTCTACTCTTCAGCACAATGGTAACCCTACAAAACTAACATAACAGAACCCCCTGTAAATCCCAACATAACACAACAGTAAACAATAACTTATGTCTCCCCATGTTAATCTTGTGCAAAAACACACAAAATAACACTTAATTTCAACATCTATTTTACTTATACAGTCTGATGCAAAGTATGCTGGTAATTAGAAATCTGCTGCAACTCAATCATATTAAGTTCAGCTTACTACAATCAAATTTTGAGTTCACACAACTTTTTTTCTATTAAGTACAATGAACTTTCATTATTGAGTCAGACAAACTCATTTCATTTAATTCATTTCACTGTTCGGTTTTACAGTGTGTGTGTGTGTGTGTGTGTGTGTGTGTGGGGGGGGGGGGGGGGGGGGAGAAAAAACATGGAAGTCATTGGGGCCCATCAACTGTTTGGTTACCCACATTCTTCAAAATATCTTCTTCTGTGTTCAGCAGAAGAAATAAATTCATGCAGGTTTGGAACAACTTGAGGGTGAGTAAATGATGACAGAATTTTCATTTTTGGGTGAACAATCCCTTTAATGCGGTATTTATGTATAGATATCTATGCAATAGAGTCTTTTCATCTACATTCAAAATGAGACATACTGTATCTGCCAAGCGTTCCCTTCCGAATCTGGCCATTGAGACAACAAGACTGACTGTCAGGTCCTCTCCACGCATGGCTTCATCATCACTGCGGTTTGGGATAATCACACGTAACCTTGGGTACTTGTGGGTAATTTTAGAAAGGAAGCTTCGGCCAGCTGGCTTTATTAGATCACTGAATTGGTTTCGATTTCCCTGCCATCAGTCAAACATCAACAATTTCATGCTACATTATTAATATGGAAAGGTCCAAATTAAATGTCAAATCCTACTTGGAGCTGGATGCATGTTTGCATTAGATTTTAATGAGTGTGTGTCCATAGGAAATTATTTCACACATACACACTTGGCCTATTCGTCCCCTGGAGACAGAGAATCTATGATTCTGTGCTATCGTGGAGTCTGTCCTACAGCATAAGACATTGGGTAGGTTTTCAATCTATTGATTGTTGCCTGGGGACTACATCTAAATAAAGTACTAATACTTTAACAATAATTATACATAGAATAACCACATTCTCACCTCCTCTTCACGCTCGTTTGGCAGTTTTACAACTAGGGTCTATATTGCACCCTGAAATCTGAAATGTAAGTGTGATATCTCTATGTACGTGTTTGGCAGATCGTTAGGGAAGGGTGTTGATCCTTTGCTTGTATAATTAAGCATTGTGATTTTTGCCACCTTCAATGCATTACTGCCATGTGACATTGTAGTTCAAATTATACAAAGTTGTGGAAACAAACTATTTGGAAAACACTTCCTGGTATGAAAACTAACTAAATAAAGGATGGCAAGGACACCAAGTTTTTCTCAGTCCACAAATAGAACTTTGAAAAATCATTTTTTACAGCATGGGTTCTCTTGCCCTTGAGATCCACTTTACTGCAGAGTTTAGCTCCAACTCTGATCAAACTCACCTGCCTGTAGCTTTCTATTAATCCTGAAGAGCTAAACGGCAGAGTTTAGAACCCTTGTTTTACTGTGTGTCATCCACCCTGCTGAAAAGTCCAGCATAAACCAGCATGAATTCATGTTGGGCCAGGTTTATGCTTGTTAAAGCTGGCAGTGCTGGTCTAGCTGGTGGACCAGCATAGTCATGCTGTTCTCAAGCAAAACTGGAGCTGCTCCACTGTAGCTGGGGACCAGCAAACCAGCAACCAGCATCCGCATGCTGGTCTCAGCAGGGAAAACATACTGTACCAAATGCTGGTGACCCAGCAATGCTGGATTTTTCAGAAGGGAAGAAGCTGAGAGAAACGACAAGCAACAATTTTTTGCAAGGTTCATGTCAGTGCAATCCATGTGAATCTGTCAAAGAAGATGACTACCATTTCTCACCTGCACAGATGGTCTCTCTATTCTGCATTGGACTTGGCAGAATCAGCAACTGAAGCTGCACCTTTTTTCTCAAATTACTAAAAGATAACACTTAGTAGCACACTGTAAACATTAATAAGTTGGGCTAACTCAAAAAAAAAAAAAATAAGGTAATCAGTTAAATCAAATTTTTTGAGTTATGATGTTCTCAATTTTAAGTAAGCAGAACTATCAAGTTTTGAGCTCATGCATGTTAATTGCTCCTAACTTGAAGTACTGAGTAAGCTAACTCATACATTTTGATAGCAATTAACATAAAAGTTTTTTTTTTTTGAGTTTGAGTTTTTGCTAATCAAATGAGTTATATTTGATTTGCATCATCTAGTACAGCTATGATTTTTGTTGTTTTAATGTTAGCATTTTCTGCATTTTGTTTTGCTAAAATTATTTAGATTTTTGACCTTGTGGTCTTGAGACAAGCATGGTCTTGGTCTTGTTGTGAGTGCCATTAGTTAGGCCGCATTTACTGGCATACATGGTTCAAGTGACCAAATTCTGATTTTTTTTTTTCCCCTCCCATGTGGCACAGATCAGATATGACCCACGAATATGTAAGCAGTAAAAAATCACATGGATTCCGATATTCTCAGATTGGTTTCAGGCCTCATTCATGTGTGGAAATAAATCTGATATGAATCGGATACGTGCATTTGCATCTGTTATGTAAGTGGACAGATCGGATATTTCCCTGTCAATGCGAGTCTTACGTCATTAAAAAAAAAGTGATGGTGGCGAATGGCGTCAACTGAGGTGGACACCAAACGCGATCACATGACTCTTTTAAATGGTGCAATGGAGGACGAAGGCTCAACCCAATGTTTTGCTGACCTTTAGAGATGGTGCAGAAAGCAAAAACTTCAATTATCATTTCATCTGCGTCCATTGCAAATTGTGCCTTTTTTACTTTCTTTTCGGACTAAGCTTTTCCAGGTCAGTACGTCTACCTTGGGTTGTTTCATCAAGTGTATAGTGTAAATGCAGATATCGGATATGGGACACTTTTAAAAAAAGATGAAAGCTGGTCATCAAAAAAAATGGATACGGTCATCAAATCGGAATTAGGCATCAAGACAGTATAAATGCTGTTGTTGTTGTTGTTTTCTGGATTTGGGTCTCATGCAATGGACAATCTGGTTCTTGGTCTAGATCTCAGCCTCAAGGGTCTTAAAGGGTCTGGATCTTATGAGATCTAGTAAGATCTGATTATTTAGGGGTTTGTTATTTGCCTGGTGTTGACTCCAACGCTGATTACCAGTATCCATTGCCGATCACCGATGTAATCAGTGTTATGTATGTAATATATGTATTTTACAGTGCATACAACCATTTCAGTATGCTGGAATAGACTTAGCATAAAAAAGTATTTATTTAACAATATAAATGGCTATTGAAATGCAAATGCAATCAAGGATAGATGGTAACAGTGTCTCCGGGCCTGCTGATGATACTCCAAGCCGTAGCACTGCGAGCTTTCATTCAGATTGTGCCATCCACTGGGAACGCCGTAGTTTATTTTGCTGTGCCCTCTGAAGATCCCAGAATTGACGAGATGCTGTTTCATTTACTGTCATTTACAGACACCGCTGAGGAATTCCCTAGATTTGCACATATTAAATTATGGATGCACATGTAAGAATGCTGCCTTTGCACTGAGCAGGGCAAGATAAACCCTAAATATAATCACAAATCATAAACAGCTGAAATAAAGGTTCCAGGTTAAAGAAAGAAAGAAAGAAAGAAAGAAAGAAAGAAAGAATTTCCACACACACACACACACACACACAAAAATAATAATAATAATTTTGACTTTTCTCAAGCAAAATTTGAGGTTACGGTGAGGAACTTACAAAGGAAGTGAATGGAGGATTTAAATGCAGAAATGTGAAGCTCATAATTTTATAAAAGCACTTACATCAATTGTTCTGTGAAAGCAAGTTATTTGAGCTGTAAAGCTGTTTAAAACAAATTTATCGAAAGCGTTGGGGTTTATGTCATCAAGTTGTCATGGCAACAATGTATTTAGAATTTAATTTTAAATATAATTGGTTATACTGTAACTTTACACAGAAAAGGTTAGTAAGTTATTTTTTCCTCTCTGAAATCCTGTTAAAACTCATAGGGCCCTATCATACACCTGGCGCAATGCGGCGCCGGGCACTGCGCAAGTGTTTTTTGCTAGTTTCAGCCCGGCACAGTTATCGTTTCCACGTCCTGCGCCACGTTATTTAAATAGCAAACGCATTTGCGCCCATTTGTGTGTCCATGGGCGTGCTGGTCTGAAAACAAAGTGTGTTCAGGTGCATTGTTGGCGTGTTGCTATTTTGAGTCAACTGAAATAGACTGCGCCATTGACCAACTGAAACCTGGTCTAAAGTCAATGGCGCAATATTTGTTTTGTTATTTAAAGAGCGCGTTAGTAATATGCGCCTATATGCGGGTGCACAACGCGCATGCATTCTGCTTATTATACACACAGGGAAGCGCAGCAGCACACAAACATGCCAAATATTAAAAATAAAAGGATTACAATGTAAAAGATTATTATTGTGTGCATAAAGATAAAAATGCTTTGGTGGAATCCGGCTTTTCCCGTAGATGGAAACCTCGCACCCGAGCAGATCCGTTTCCTCACTATAGACGCGTTCAGTTATTCCGCTTTCAAATTCCGCCTTGTTAATAGCGAATACGCCATGGCGCGAGCGCAACTGGCTTTTAAAGGGAATGGGAGACGAGACTCTGGTTGGTTTATTGCATGTTACGCCCAAAACACACCCATGACTCATTAAGAGGATAGGGACAACCTCTTTAGACAATGCGCCAGGCGCACCGACCATTTTTCCCGTCCTTAAACTAGCAAAAGTGGATTCGCACATGCCCTAAGTGCACTTACGCCATGCGCTTTAGACCATGCACTTAGATCGTTAAAATAGGGCCCATAATGTTTATGGCCCCATTTACTTCCATTTTAAGTGAAGTTTTTTTGCTTTCCCCAAAGATGTGGAAATTATTATCATTTGTTGTTGTAATTAATGCTAAATGCTGTTGATATAGCTTAACTTGAACCTAGAATATTTCATTTAAAAAAAATCTAGCACATTTACATTTTTGTTTATTTGGAAAGACACTGAAACATAAAATATCAACATAATCATAGGTTGGTTTTTATTGTATTTGTATTAAATGTTGGCAATACATTGATATTGTAAGTTTCAGTATCCAAATGTGCAACAATTGTAGAAATACCTATGAATACAAATGAGTTCACCCTGCAAAAGGTCACTGATGCATGTTAGCGCATGTTCATACACATTATTCACCTGAAAGGAAGAGAGTTTGTGTTTGCTTTCGGCGTTTTGCTTGCGTGGGCGTGCAGTGTGGAAGTTTCTGATGATAATAACTTGTGTTTGTGATCAAAGCTTAAATTGTTTTGAGAAATTAGTGTAAAGCTGCTGTGCGCTCAACATCAGGGCAAAGATGGAGGCAGCCATCTGTTGCTGCACATCCAAACCAATCTTTTCATCTCATTTGCGGTTTTAGCAATTACATTGATGTGTGCTATAGATAACGTTCCTTTCTTTTTATTTGAGCATCTTTGCATGTGAAATTGAGGCAACAAAACAGCCTGGTTTCCACATCTTACTGAAGTAATAAAATTTGCCTTGTTTTGTTCCTCATCCAATCACATATCATTTTACTGTCAGATTGTCAATGGGGCTCAAAGTACTCAAACCCAGGCACAGTAAACATCAGAGCACCACTCATTCGCTCTATAGTCTGGTTTAAATATTAAATACCGGCTAGATGGAATATAGATGTGTGGAGTGCTTTAAGTGATGTATGAAATCATTTCCACCAAGGGCAAAAGAGTCACGGGCCCAGAAACAGAGTTTATTGTGCATCCATTTTTTAGTCAAGACAAGAATAAAATATTAGCATGCTAAGCACACCAGGCCTGGCTGTGAATGAGCAATGTATAGAAAGCCAAAGATTCGAGATGACATTTGGCCACCACATACAGCTGGATAAGCCTCCCAAAACTGCTTTGTCAAAGCATGAAGTGCCAACATGGATCTTTCGCTTAGGGATTGATTTGGTTATGTTGATTAAGGGTGAAGTAAGAATCTGCTGGAATCGATCTGAGATTTCTCATTTCTAGTTTCACAGTAAATGATTCACAGAACACCTTGTAAAAATGAAATAGATTATTCTGTTTCTGGATTTTGGTCGGTCAGTACAGCAACACGTGTGTCAAATGGATTATTTTTTAGGTTGGTTTTGTGGGAGCTTGACAACTGTTGTCATTATGAAGTGTTGCATTGTGCTTTGAAAAGATCTTACAAAGATGTATAAAAAAAAAGAGAATCGTCAGTAATGTTTATATTAAAAAAATCTGTCATTTGGACAGGTAAACCACATATGATACATTTTCATTTGGTAAGATCGGGCCGGTTATGAATTCATCTGCATGCTTTGAGGCTCAGGACAAAGGCTGGGTTTAGTGAGATATCAGCCCTGTGAGGGGGGTTTGCATATGATCTATGGATTCCTTTATTCATAATGATACGCCACTGAATAAACGGTCTCCAGTATAATCAGGCTCAGTCAATATAATCCCTCTCAGAAGGTCTTCATTAATCTCGCCTACTATGGCTAATCATGTCCCTGTACTTGAGCTCCCACCAACGTCTCACCTGCTTATGTTTTTTTAATTAATTTGGCACACTGCGGCCCACGGGCGGCTGGCTGAGTGGAAACAAGATGGAGTCCATCAAACCCTCTTTAAGCATGAGTACATGACACCCAAAATTTGAAAAAAAAAAAAAAAAAATATATATATATTACATAAAAAATAAACCCTGTACTATTTTATTTTATTTAATTTTATTATTATTTTTTTTTTATTATTGCTTGACAATTAAGTTCATTTGCCCCCAAATTCCCTTTACTGTAATGCATTTATTTATTTATTTACTTATTTATTTGGGTTGTATTTAGTTTTTCTTTCTTATTATTCTTTATGAATCTCATCATTATTATATAATGCAGTATGTATATGGGTCATTGACAAATAATGTTTTTAAAAGTGTAAAAAAAAAAAAACATAATGGAGATATAATTAATTTTGAAGTTTTATTTAGTGTTAACAATGAGATTATGTGGCTTTTGTCATTTTGTACAAGATGGATAAAAATTTGTCACCAAAAAAGTCATTTGGTTTAACCAAAATTTCGGTTTTACCAAATGACACTTTTGGTTATACCGAATGACGATATTTTGAAACAATGCTGACAGGTTGATATCTAGCTAGCCAGCAAAAAGGACAATCAAACATTATAAATGTATTACAAGTTTTTAAAAAATTACATTTTCCATGTTTTATAGCGGTTGTACCGAATGACCTGATGTTTCGGGACATGCATATGAGCAAGTTAAGAGAGAGTTAGTTACTTTGCTTCACGACCATGTGGTCCTTTGCAGGTGTCTGAATGATGTCACATCCTATCACATGATATTGACCGCATGACTTGATCCAAAATGGTCCCTTTATATTGGTTGCTCCGAATGACATCATTGAAATTCATTTTTCCGGACATTCTTTCTCACAACAAAGCAATGACTTCTATACATAATTTTAATACCATTTTGCACTATTTTGATATATGATGTTATAAAATCATGCCAGAATATATATATATATATATATTACATTTTAATTTATTTTAATCACAAATAAAATGGCTGTATTGGCCTTTGGACGGTTAAACTGTATTACCTTTTGACACTTCAAAATCTTTAAAATACTAATAAAATACTAATATATATATAGTGGCGAGCGGTGACTTTTTTAACCGGGTATGCTGGGTGGTGCGTCATGTAAAAAAATGTGGCCGATGCAATTACGTTGAATGGGTTTATAGCTAATATGCGAGACTCGCGTTCTCAGTGTTAGTTTACTCATTTGCTTGCTCATGACAAATAGCAACACAGCGAAAAGTATTTCTAATATGTTGGACCTTTTATTGAGAGTAGCCCATATTTACCTGTTGAGACGTGCCTTCACAAGCACCTGTAAGAGCTTTTGTGATGCTTGAGTCGACGAAGGCACGACATGCGAAAGGTGGGTTTGCAAAATATGCTGTATTTTTGTAATCCGCTAGGTGCCGCTAGTGTCACAGAAACGACATACTTCACCTTTAAACGTATCAGTTTAAGACACAGATCTAAACCAGACACGACTAATAAAAAACACCATTGCGTCAATTTAAATGTATGCCAGAAGTATTTTTTAAACTAATAATTAAAAATAAGTATAACATAATAAGTTAGCAGCCTATTATAAATAAAAAATAAAATGTAATTATAATAAATATAAGTAGGCTATAATAAATAAAAATATCAGTATTCTTTAAAAAATAAGTTGAAATTGTGCAAACTGATGACTTTTAACAAACGCAAAGACTACCGATTAACATCCTCTGATAGGCCTAGTTACAGTAGGACTGTCTTAAAATTTTGACAAGTTTTCATAAAAAAAATCTCTACGGAGAAAATGAAATACTATGAAAATAGTTTTACTTATGATTTTTTCCCCATTTCCTCTTGGGCGAGCTATCAGCTCACAGCTTATCCTGCTTATGAAATTCACCATAGGCCAGCAAACCAATGAGAACGCGGGACAATGATGACGCTCCATAACAAAATGACGCTCCATAACAAAATAAAAAAATCCGCTTACCCAGAAGTCTCCGTAACTGGCAGATTTAAAGAAAATTACCGTCGTTTGGCAAATAAATAAATTACGGACAGTTACATACGCATTTCCAATCATGTATGCTTTATGGTACACCTCAAACAAGGGATTTAATAGTAATTTATAATGTATATATTATTATTATTATAGAACACAATAGTTAGAACAGAGGAGAAGTTGTAAATTGTCACTTAAGTCCAAGGTCACTATGGACCATGTTCGTTATATCAGTGATTACCATTCGTGTTGTGTGAAATGTGCTGTAACACACCATCTCTAACACAGTTTGTTTTGATCAGAACAGTTAACATGACTCATTTCAGCTGGTTTAATCAGATCTTATGTTCCCAATCATAAGCACAGGTTACAAAAAATATTGTAAAAGCGAAATGTGGTAATTATTTTTAATTAGCCTGTTCTTTTTTCATGGTGTTTTTCTCTCCTATTAATTTCTATTTCAGTGTATTGAGTAGAAATAGGTTTTCAAATGTAAAGAGACTCATACAATACTGTGTTTTGCTTATATAATTTTAACGGCTTGCTGCACACGCAGCCACTCTGTAACCCAGCAGCTGTGCGGCCTCAATTTCTGTTTGTTTTAGCCCTAAAAAGTCAGCTGCTTGTTGGGGTTGTCAGGGGTTATTGCCTGATCGGGTAAAGCCAAATCTTGACAAGTGTTTGCACTTGTCAGCTGCAGCAGCAGAATCAAAAAAAAAAAAAAAAAAAAAATCCTCACAATGGACTGTATTCCTCATTGTGAGCCCCACTGTAAACCCTCAGATACCCTTTCAACAGCTGTGCCTCTGTCTATTCCATAAGCAGGACCGAAAAGTCATAATTAAATCGCAGAGTATCTTTTTCACCATTGTGACGTTGACTAATGCGTCTTGTCCTTTCAAACCCTATAAACACATTTGCATTATTAAATTCACCGTGGCTAGCATACATTAAAGTCACTGCATTTTGTGTCTGAAATTTATATCTCCAAGGACGTGATATGAAATGAAAGCCGTAGAGAGCAGTCAGTCTTTTCAAAGCCAGCACACTGTGATTACTGAAGAGCATTTTATAACCTTTGAAAAGAACAGTGGTAGAACAGTTGAGAGAATAGAAGAAAACCTTACGGAAATTGGAAGTTAATAGCTTAAATGGAAAACATTAATAACACAGCTATTGTCACTGAGTGGCCATCATTTCATTCTTAAATAAGCCAGTTTCAGCATTTCAGCATGTTATTTGAGTGGTGATAAAATTAAAAGGGGCAAAAAATTATGAGAATCAAAATTCTCAGAATTCAAAATTCTTTGTTCAGCATAATTTCACTCCAAACCTGTATGACTTTATTTCTTTTATGGAACATAAATGGAGAAATTTATATATAACAACTTTTTAAAAAGGTTTTATGGAAGTTTTGTGTACTTTTTGAAGCTTAAAAGAAGCTAAACCAGCTAAAAACTAGCTAAACCAAGTTATACTTCCAGTACTAATTCTTGAGCAAGCTACATGACCTCGAATAAACTGCTCACGTTTGGCTGAATGCACAGACTGAGAACAGAGAACATTTTTGTTTTTTATTTTATATAACTTAATTCAGCAAGGAGCTTTTTGCATTTCTTTATTCATTCTTCTGCAGACTTTTTTTTGTGTGACTGTATAAATCCCCAAACACCAACATCTTTGAAGGCTTGACAGTCTGTGTGGTTGCATCATGCTCATTCTGTTTTTGTTTTTTGTTTTTTTTGTTTGTTTGTTTTTTTAATGCAGTCTGATACTGTCACCAGCAACAAGTGGACACTGTGTATGTCAACAGACAGAAGACCTTGCCATCTCTCTTTCTCTCCACGGCAGTTTTGCATTTTTTTTTTTTTAACATACATTTAATCAATTCTTTCATCAACTTTTGGTGCAAATGCATAGAATATCAAACTATTATATAAACAAAACATATTTAATGCATAATTGACCTTGTTTAAGCTGCATTAACAGCTAATTAAGAGTAAATCAATGCACATTTTAAACATCAGTAATGTTGTATCTTACCAGTGCTGTTTAATTAAAGCATCATCACAGATGTACAGTAGTTTGCATTTAAAAGTGAGATAATTGATTGAAGAGTTTTCAGGTTACAATTTATTTCAATAGTCCACTTTAGACATTCTACTAATCAGGGCTTAAAAAAAAACAAAAAAAAAAAAAAACAATCAGTTCACTCCAAGCAAAATCAGTAATTTATCGTTTCTGTTCATGCATTCCCTCTGTGACATTAACGTTCTGAAAACAGCTTGGTTAAAAAAAAATGCCAGTTAATATCATTATTTATTTATTTATACTTTTTTGCCTATACTTTATACAAGAGCTTGAATTGAAATTGACCTATTATGCCCCTTTTCACAAGATGTAATAAAAGTTTCTGGTGTTCCCAGAATGTGTCTGTGAAGTTTCAGCTCAAAATACCCCACAGATCATTTATTATAGCTTGTCAAATTTGCCCAATTTTCACATTTGAGTGTGAGAAAAAACACGCCGTTTTTGTGTGTGTCCCTTTAAATGCAAATGAGCTGCTGCTCCCAGCCCGCTTTCCAAAAGATGGCGGAGCTTTAACAGCTCGCGCTTCAGTTGCGCAACAAGAACAAAGCTGGAGAATCTCACGCAGCCAAAATGACGATTGTCAGTAACAGTGTTTGGCCTTACATTGTTCAAACCGGAGTCGGTCACTGATGGAGAGACTCAGGAAGAAGTTACAACTTTTAGAATGAAACTGGACGTTTCTGAATGGTTAGTGGATAAATTTATGTAGTTGCTGTGGAGTTGATTCAACTCATCGACTAGCATAGCCCATCATGTCTTTTGTGCAAAACCCATATGAAAGCCGACTATACATAGCGTACCTGTTTGCCAAACAGAGCCATACACCCCAGGCTAACTTTTTTGATTGCTGTCAAATGCTGTGAATGGTCTAATATTATTTTTTCCAAAATATTGCTTGGACAGAAACGCACCTTTTTTAGCAATTGAGCTTGCCAGGGTCAACTTGCAGGCTATGCAAGCTAACAATACTCTAAATAGTGTTCAGTGCTCATCTGTGCAGCCAACCACAGAACAGTTAGCATGCTTTGCTCGAGCTTTTACCATGGCCTTAGAACTGGTACACCGTTTTCGCTTGTGAAAACAAAATGGCGGTGCCGTGGGTGGAAACGTGCAGATTATGGGGCGGTAATATTATAATAAGATCCCCTACCTATGTCACAAGGGAAGCGAAATCTGAGCGGCTCGTTTTTTCACACGCTTCCAGAGAAAGGCTTGCCAAAACAAAGTTACTGGGTTATCTTTTTTCACATTTTCTGGGTTGGTAGATGCACCGGGGACCCGATTACTTAAACAAGGAGAAAGTCAGATTTTCAGACTTTTATTTTTTATTTTAATGTTTGTATCCCCCAGGATACCACTTTCGGGATATAAATTCATTGAAAAAAGAATGCTTGTTTGGCAATGCGTGTTACAACATTTTAGCCAAATTTTTAAAACATTTATTCTCTCATAACTTAAACTGTCATCAAAACCTAATACGGTAGCTCCACCCGCCTCCATTTAGAATTAAGTGCCGCACACCTTTTGGAGATGGTCTCTGCTTTGGTGAATAAAGAACTGGTGGTTTGAATAAGTATAGCAATTTCTTTACTCAAAAAACATGATTTATAAAGGCTAATGTTTTATGTATTTAAAGAGAAGAGAGTCATAGTCTGGTATTTGCCGTCTAGACATGCCAATACAGCCTATGCATAGCACTTCATCTTTTATAATACAAGATTTTGGCCAAATGTATTAAACAACAGGAAAAACCAAGCACCCAATCAACATAAACATAGCTACAATAAACTTTGTAACCTGTAAGCTGATGAAAACGTAATGAGATGCATTTACTGCCTCAGATGCAGCCGTTCTAGTGACGGACAAAACACAAACCTCCAGCATTCTTGAACCGAGTCAGAGCCCTGCTAACTATAAGTAACTTTGCATCTTAATGTCAAATAACTCCCATTAATTTGCGACTACATCAACTAAATCTCATTAAAGTATTAGTTGACTGTTACGTTAGGGTTAGTAGAATAGTTGGGGGACTACTTTTGCATTTTAATGAGTCCACATTTTACGCCAAAATGCCGCTTTGACTGTTGGGTAGAAGTTCGGAGCTTGCTTCAGTGCGGGATCAGCAAAAGTGTGCATCAAGGGTGCATATCGACCACCTTCTGAAACCTAAATTGAGACTCGTGGACTTCACGATCATGCGTACACGGCAGTCAATGTGAGTCCACAAGACCGTAAGTGCATATAAAGTGTGCCATTTGGGACAAGGGCCTATGTTTTATGTTTCAGAAATTGCACACTTTACCTGTAGGTGCCATTACTATTTATTGCACAGCAAATGGGGCAAATAGATAAAAACAGAGAAGAATAACAACTGAAAAAAGTCAAGTATAAACATGGTAGTGAAGCCATATAATTTCCCCCTGTTGTGAACCTGTAGTGATACTTGCACCAATATATAAAATTCATAATATAATTAGTCATTATTTAATCGTCATAATTTAATAACTCTTAAGTAGTCATCATTTTACTTCACAAGAGCATTTCAATCACTTTTTATTGTGCTCTTGTATTGTTGTGCTATTATTAATCTTTTAAAATGTCAAAATATTCTTATGGGTTTGGAATGACATGAGGGTGAGTAAATGATGGAAGAATTTTTTTTTTTTCTTTTTTTTTTTGTGCAAACTATCCATTTAAATAGCCAGTAGTGGGTTTAGATGTTTCTTTTTCTTGTATACTGTATATTACATCAGTAAGATTTCACAATTAGCCATTTTTGCAGCTAAGTTTCATTAGATCTTGTTGGACTGGTGAAGGATTTTTGAGTTCTGAGAGCTGCAGTTTGTTTTCATAATACATCAAACTCTTTTATTACAAAAGATAAGGGGATATTTGGATATTTTATGATATGACCCTATACAGTATACACAGATAGATGTACTATTTTTTTGCAATAAGAAACATGTCAATTGTCACACGTGGAGTATTGCAGTCAATAGGAGAGAGTCAAAAATGTGTTTCTTACAATCTCAAGGATATCTTGAATCCTCAAATTGAACTTGAATCAATCACATGCATATTCATCAGCAGAATATCATGTATTCCAGCTATGGAGGCACAGCATCTGTCTGTAACTCCCCAAGTAACTTTATTCTTTAATGCGACTGCAAATACATTTTCCAAAGGAAAATGATCAAAAGTAGCAAACGTATTTAGAGAGAAAGTGGGAGAGAGAGTGTGAAGAGAGAGAAGTTACAAGTCTGTAAAACATTCATACTTGTAGTTATATAAGCAAACACATAAATGAATCAAGCAAGACTAGACTAAAGACTAAAATGAAACTGCTTATCAGAATTACAAATGGCAATCAATGGGGATTCAGACATAAAGAGAAAAGTTGTGTCTAACCAGTTAATCAAATTAAATTAATTTATTATTTAATTCAATAATTACCCTCAGACATGATCAAAGCTTCATTTAAATGAAAGTTTTCTTCAACCAAAAATCTGTTTAAAATGCATGATTTAGTTATAATATATATATATATATATATATTATAATTTTATAATATATATATTTTTTATAGTATTATACTGGTATTACGACGTAAACATGAAATATGAGGACATTTCATGAGTCCTCATATTTAAAATAGCTTTAAAAACATACTAAACAATGTTTTATTAAAAATGCAGAATGTTTCCTGTGATGGGTAGGTTTAAGTGTAGGGGTAGTGTAGGGGGATAGAATGTACAGTTTGTACAGTATAAAAACCATTACACCTATGGAATATCCTCACTTTGATAGCAAAACAAACCTGTGTGTGTGTGTGTGTGTGTGTGTGTGTGTGTGTGTGTGTGTGTGTGTGTGTGTGTGTGTGTGTGTGTGTGTGTGTGCTCTCAACTTTAAATTTTCTGTTTCTTCTTTGGACTGGGCAGGTAGTCACATTTACCTAACAAATTTATTATTAAACATATTTCTTATCTATAAAACTTGTTTAAACATCATATGAAATGTATGATGAAAATGTGTGTAATATATCACAACAAAACAACTTGAATTATTCTGTTTGTACGTTAACTTATAACGTTCCGCCATCTAGCTTTAAAATGAATCACGAGGACTCGACACCCTGGCTCACATGAGTATAATGATAAAATTCCCTTCGAGGGATCAAAAACACAATTTGGAATTCGCCCACAGATGCTATTTCATGAATGATGTCAACAAAATAATCAATCACATTGTCAGAAATAAAATAAAAGTCAGCTGGTATTATTGGGACCTTGGAAAGACATACGGTACAGTAAAGTTTCGAAAGGCCGTAAAAGATTTTTCTAGGGCTATTGATTACCACAGAAAATTCTACTCATCCCATCTCATTAACAATTAGTCTTCAAATAAATAAATAAATGGCAGAGTGAGAAGTGGGGTTTAGGATGAGATTTTTAGCCTTTATTTTTGTAAATTCACTTACATGTATTCTTAAGTTAATAAACCTTTATTTGTATCTTACCAGTAGTAATTCAGATAACCCTGCTGAAAAATCACCAGCATAAGGTATGTTTTGCTTGCTGGTGACCAGCAAGGGATGGTGGGTGCTGGTTTGCTGCTCATCAGCATGGGAAGTAGGAGCTCTGGTGGACCAGCTACACAAAGCTCAGTTTTGCTTGAGAACAGCATGATAATGCTGGTCCACCAGCACTATACCAGCTCTAACCAGCATAAACCAGCCTTGACCGATATGGAATTCATACTTTTCAGCAGGGAAAGTATCTATCTAGAAGCAACACCATGGTTGGTTGGTTGGTTTGTGTGTTGGTTGGTTGGTTTGTGTGGTTGGTTGGTTGGTTTGTGTGGTTGATTGGTTGGTTGGTTGGTTGGTTGGAAGGAAGGAAGGAAGGAAGGAAGGAAGGAAGGAAGGAAGGAAGGAAGGAAGGAAGGAAGGAAGGAAGGAAGAAAGGACGTTTTAGTATTTGATTCCAATGTGGGCATAATTTTCTAGGAGTAGGAGCTGGTTGGTTGGTTGGTTGGTTGGTTGGTTGGTGGTTGGTTGGTTGGTTGGTTGGTTGGTTGGTTGGTTGGTTGGTTGATTGGTGTGGTTGATTGGTTGGTTTGTGTGTTGGTTGGTTGGTTTGTGTGGTTGGTTGGTTGGTTGGTTGGTTGATTGGTTTATTGGTTGGTTGGTTGGTTGGTTGGTTGGTTTGTGTGTTGGTTGGTTGATTGGTTGATTGCTTGGTTTATTGGTTGGTTTATTGGTTGGTTGGTTGGTTGGTTGGTTGGTTGGTTGGTTGGTTTGTGTGTTGGTTGGTTGATTGGTTGGTTTGTGTGGTTGATTGGTTGGTTTGTGTGTTGGTTGGTTGGTTTGGGGGTTGTGTGGTTGGTTGGTTGGAAGGAAGGAAGGAAGGAAGGAAGGAAGGAAGGAAGGAAGGAAGGAAGGAAGGAAGGAAGGAAGGAAGGAAGGAAGGAAGGAAGGAAGGAAGGAAGGAAGGAAGGAAGGAAGGAAGGAAGGAAGGAAGGAAGGAAGGAAGGAAGGAAGGAAGGAAGGAAGGAAGGAAGGAAGGAAGGAAGGAAGGAAGGAAGGAAGGAAGTTTTAGTATTTGATTCCAATGTGGGCATAATTTTCTAGGAGTAGGAGCTTGGGGTTATGCATTACTGTCTGTCTCTGTAAATTGATTTAATCAATTTGTGGTCTGAAAATCGGAAGTAGTAGCAGTCACATTGTTAATAAAGTTTGCTGTAAACATTGACAATGCAGGGTGGTGTCTGAGTTGACTGGCAGTGGGATGTAATCTTTGAGAAGAGTTTTGGCTGAGTGACTGACTGTTGTACTCTTAGCAGGAACAGCTTCCACCGATCTAGAAAAGCTGTCAGCAATCATCAAGACTGTCATGTACCCTTGGCACCTTGGAAGTAATACACCAGTAGCTGTGAAAAGGAGGTGCAAGTGTCTGAGGAAGTGGCAGTCATTCTAGATTTCCCACATCCACTCTTCAGAAGGCCAGACATTATACAGTGTTTGTAAGTCAGCACCATATTGATGTTCCTGAGATACTCTGTTTATGATCTAAACCTCTAACCATGTGTTGGGGGTAACGCATTATAAGTAACTTGAGTTCCGTAATCAGATTACTTTTTCAAGTAACTGGTAAAGTAACACAGTACTTTTTTCAATTCACAACAAAATATCTAAGTAACTTTTTCAAATAAGTAACACAAGTTACTTTTTTCACATTTATTGACTGACAGCTCTCCTGTCCCCATGTTGAGAGAAATAAAGTACAGAGAAGTTGTATGCGCTGTGTGAACATGATGGTTATTGTAGTTCTAGACTAAATGTGAACATGCATTTACTCATCTCACGCACGAAAACATTCTGTATTCCTCAAAATGAATAAAAACAATGAAATGCAATCTCAGAATTCTATGCAAACCGGTAATAATTAACTGTATTAAATTACACAAATATACTTTATGTATTTAATCTCACTTTAATCTCACATACAAAATGAATGTTATTCTTACGTTTACATTATAAAAATCAGTAATGATTTCACAGTAAAAAGATATGAGCACCATGACCTGAACGGGGATATTTTTAGAATTATACTAAAAGGCCTTTTACTTGCTAAAAATGTTTAAACTATCAATCAGATTATTATAGAATGTAGTAGATTGTGTACAACAGGTTTTCAGCAAAGTTTTGCAAATTATCATGTTGATAGTTTAAAGGCCTTTGAAATCAATTGAAATATTGTCAAAAATGCCATACAGTAAGCTTTATAGGGATAAATTGTTTTAGCACAAACCCCTAAATTTATAAACTTATCAAAATCAATTGATTAAATAAAACTAAAAATTGATCACATGTAAATTATTACTGTTATTGTCTGTGTTTTTGGTCTTTTTTTTATTTTCATAATTGGGTAGGGTATATGGGGTAGCCTATTTGGTAAGGAAAAAGACTTTGTGACATGAGCCCATGACTACTTCCAAATTTGCTTGAAATATCATCTTATAATGTCACACCATTTCCAATCCAGGGCGCCTGTTCCTCAGGTGAGCACTTGATTTACGTCTCTTTGATGTCTCGGATGTCTGTGCCAATGAACGTCTGTCTGTGTCAACACAGTTATGTCAGTTACAGCTTGACTGGTTTTCATCCTTGCAGCTTTTTGCATTGATTTGTCAGCCTATGTGTTTCCACAGCTTTCAGTAGTGTTAACTTTGGGGTGAGCTTTGGATATAAAACTGCTGTGTACTTTTTTAGATGTCAAAATTAGCTGTCAGTTTAGTTAATTAAGTATATTAAAAACAATGTTAAAATAGAATGATTATTCATACCCCCTGACCAGTAAACAAGCATTTCAAGCTTGAAATATCACACATCATATTTTTTATTTTAATTTATTCCTTCAACAACTGTCTTTTTTCTGGGTTAACATGGCCTTGAAAAACCTGAAAATATGAGGAAACTTTAAAAGTGTGAAAAGTCCCTTAATCACAAACAACTGGAAAAGTCATGTAAAGAATGTGAAACCCGAAGAACATCCAGTTATTTAACTTCTGATTTTGTTTTTAATTAATTAATTATTAAATGAATGAATTAATTATTTTAATATATTGTCACTTCTAGACTGGTGGGTCTTCAAATATGGTCTTGGACAATGGGGTGCCTTGGATTTAAAAAGGTTGAAAATCTCTGACATAGACCATAGTCCATGTGTAGACCAACACAAAACAAATACTTTATTCAGCAAGGATGCATTAAAATCAAAAGTGGCAGTAAAGACTTTCTGTAAAAAAATATTAAATAATAAAATAAAAATAAACTTTTTCAAATAAATTCTGTTCTATTTAAAAAAAAAAAAAAACATAAAAACAACTGTTTTCAACATTTATAATAATAATAATAATAATAATAATTGTGAAATATTAAAACATACATTTAAAATATAACTTTTGTTGTTTTTGATCAAGTAAATACAGCATTGATAATCATAAGACTTGTGCTGCTTGAATTCTGTTCTTTATGAATGGTTTCTTGTGACAGTCATGAATAACATCTGAAAACAATAGTGCCAGTAACTTAAGTAAATATAAAACACTTTCATAACACCGGAAGTTTGTATCACAACTGACAAAACATTATTTAGTAAGTCCAATCAAGGTGCGAATCCATCTGTCAAATCTTAGTTAACCAACCGTTGCTTCGAAATAACTGAAAAAAGAGTTGAGATGTTTGCTGCTTCAATCAACCAGCTTATCTGCTTCAATGAGACCTTTCAGCTCAGTTAGTTGTTCCATTTTATTTTCAATGGAAGTGTAAAGGGCAGTTTTCAGTGACTGAAAAGGTTTCTGTTGTTCAGTAGATCATTTAGATCTCTTTCTGTCTCCTCAAATCCTTCTCTGTGTGTTTCTCAGTGTGTTCTTGTTTATTTAAATCTATTATGAAAATGCTTTTCAGCTGGTGTTTTCATGGGGTCATGTCATGAAAAAAAATTCTTGAGCTTTTGTAATCAAAGAGTATGAGGTACTATAATATACAGACGGGTGGCAAATGAAACTTAAATCTGGAGGTCTGGTAGCTCTATTATGCTGTGGAGGGCATTTTGCTGGCATGGTTTGGGTCCGCTTGTCCCCTTAAAGGGAAGGGTCACTGCAAACCAATGCACAGCTGTTGTGATCTTCTTTATCCTATGATGATGAAGCATTTTAATCCTGATGGGAGTGAACAATGCCTTCATCCATAAGGCATAAAGGGTCACTAAATGGTTTGATGAGTATGAAAATGAGGTGAATCATAGGCTATGGCATTTGCAGTCATCAGATCTCACCCAGTTGAACACCTATGGGAGATTTTGGACCAACGTGTTAGACTGCACCTTGAACAGACATCATCAAAACACCAAATAAAAGAATATATTTTGGTGCTTCATCTCTCCAGAAGGTAATGTGTTGTATATGTCTTTTAATGAAATATTTAGTGATCATTGTAGTGTATTTTAAAGGGCACCTATTATGCAAAATTCACTTTTACATGATGTTTGAATATAAATGTGTGTTGGCAGTGTGACCCTATAATGATTAAAATCCACCTACTCTTTTTTTTTTTTTTTTTTAATCCCCATAAATCATAAGCAGTGTCTCAGAACAAGTTCGCAGGTTCTGTACAAAGTGACGTCAGTTTGTACAGGCCCTGCCCAAGACTGTTGATGCCGTATTAGCATAGACCCCGCCCTGAGCAAGTTGTACGCTGTACGCCATTTTCTCCAGGCCGGAGCAGCTGTAGCAACAAGAATGTCTCGTAAGCAACTCAGTTGTTTTGTTGTTGGATATAATAGTGAACATAACGGTACTCCCGACATCAGAGCCGCTGAAGACGCAGTGGATTAGTTTTATTTTTGAAGGGAATGTGCCCCCATATACCTAAATTCTTTTATGTCCGCACAAATCATTTTACACCAGACTGCTTTGTACAAAGGGACAATACAAAACACAGGTTTTGCTAAAAAGTTCTTGTACTGACTCAAGGATGGGTCAGTACAAACTGTCACATTTTATTACAGTTCATCGGAGTTGTTTCACTGATATAAAGTTTACCAGTTAATTTAGAACCCCGAAAAAGGCATAAGGTCTGTATATATTTGTTTACTGTTAGTTGTAAAGAGTGCTGATGTGTAATTCGCTGTGTATGTTGATGATAATGCAAGGGAGAGAGAGAGAGACTTTAATGCGCACTTATTTTACTGTGTTTTATTAAGCTCTTACGGTGATTTTCCAGAGTGGAAATGGATGCTTCATCTTTTGTATGAGGTACAATAAACTTAATAAAACTCAGCAGTAAAGTTTTGGCCATCATTCGGACGGGGTCTGCTACAACAAGCTTGTACTAATAGTGGATAAAACCAAGATGATAACATACTGTAAGTTATAACTGTAATTAAACTAAACTATGCCTGTTCTATCTCCATGCAGCATATATTATCTGGCTCTGTAGGCATCATTATCTGACTCTGTTTCGAATCGAACACCGCTACTGACAGTTTCTGACATTGTCAGTGCATGAGATTGTCCTGTTTTGTTGTTGTCGGTATGCCGGAGCATGAGCACCAGCTCATTTGCATTTAAAGGGACACACAAACATGGCACGTTTTTTTCACCCCCAAAAAGTGGCAATATTAACATGCTATAAAAAAAATTATCTGTGGGGTATTTTGAGCTAAAACTTCACATACACACTCTGGGGACATCAGACACTTATTTTACATCTTGCTAAAAGGGTCATGATAGGTTCACTTTAAATAAACTTCACAGGAAGTGGCTGCTTATACAACCTGAATTCCGGAAATGTTGGGACAGATTCAGCTGGGAGATCATCTAGCAGCTAATTAAGTTAATTGATATCAGGTCTGTAACATGATTAGCTATAAAAGGGATGTCTTAGAGAGGCAGAGTCTCTCAGAAGTAAAGATGGGCAGAGCTGTGAAAGAGTGCGTAAAAAGATTGTGGAATACTTTAAAAACAATGTTCCTCAATTTCAAATTGCAAAGGCTTTGCAAATCTCATCATCTACAGTGCATAACATCATCAAAAGATTCAGAGAAACTGGAGAACAAGGCCGAAGACCTTTATTGGATGGCCGTGGTCTTCGGGCCTTCAGACGACACTGCCTCACTCATCGGCATGATTGTGTCAATGACATTACTAAATGGGCCCAGGAATACTTCCAGAAACCACTGTCGGTAAACACAATCCTCCGTGCCATCTGCAGATGCCAACTAAAGCTCTATCATGCAAAAAGGAAACCATATGTGAACATGGTCCAGAAGCGCCGTCTTGTCCTGTGGGCCAAGGCTCATTTAAAATGGACTGTTTCAAAGTGGAAAAGTGTTCTATGGTCAGACGAGTCCAAATCTGACATTCTTGTTGGAAATCACGGACGCCGTGTCCTCCGGGCTAAAGAGGAGGGAGACCTTCCAGCGTGTTATCAGCATTCAGTTCAAAAGCCAGCATCTCTGATGTTATGGGGGTGCATAAGTGCATACGGTATGGGCAGCTTGCATGTTTTGGAAGGCACTATGAATGCTAAAAGGTATATAAAGTTTTAGAACAACATATGCTCCCCTCCAAACGACGTCTATTTCAGGGAAGGCCTTGTGTATTTCAGCAGGACAATGCAAAACCACATACTGCAGCTATTTCAACAGCATGGCTTCGTCGTAGAAGAGGCCGGGTGCTGAATTGGCCTGCCTGCAGTCCAGATCTTTTGGCGCATCATTAAAGACGACCGCGAACTCTTCAGCAGCTGGAAACCTATATCAGGCAAGAATGGGACCAAATTCCAACACAAAAACTCCAGAAACTCATAACCTCGATGCCCAAACGTCTTCACACTTCACAAAAGAAGAGGAGATGCTACACCATGGTAAACATGCCCCCATCCCAACTATTTTGAGACCTGTAGCAGGCATCAAATTTGAAATGAGCTCATTTTGTGCATAAAATTGTAAAATTTCTCAGTTTAAACATTTGTTATGTTATCTATGTTCTATTGTGAATAAAATATTGGCTCACGTGATTTGAAAGTCTTTTAGTTTTCATTTTATTCAAATTTAAAAAAACGTCCCAACATTTCCGGAATTCAGGTTGTAATAAACCCACATAAGTGAGCAGATAAATCTAGAACAGCATCTTACCTGACACTGATGTTAACATGGCCAGTCTTAGCAGTTTCTGTGATTTGGTTCTCCTTTTATTTATTTATTTTTTTATTTTTTTATTCGGATACCATCCATATTGAAAGGTACAGCATGTGGAAGATTGGTACGCAAACGGCAGTTCGGGAAAGTCAAAAATCACTCGAGGAGCAAGCGTTTAAGCCAAAAAACAGGTAATTTGCTCAGGAAATTTTACAGAAGGTGTGTGAGAAAAACACAGACTTGATAGAGTCGGTTGTCTGTTAAACAAAAATTTCTCTAACATCCTCCAGGAATGCTAGTCTCGTCCAAATAAGGCTTTTAAGTTATGCCCTTAGCAGTTTGATATAGTGAAAATGCTTAATTATCTTTTTTTCAGATTCTTCCACATTCACTCAATACTTACAACAGGAGTGACTATGCCACAATTTTCTGCCATAAGCTCGCTCTGTGTGCTTAGTTCGTTCAAATCCCTCAGCAAGAATTATTTTTTTTTTTTTTTTTTTACAATATTCATTTTTTTTGCTCTTTTCCTAGTCATCCCAAAGCAGTTTATTTAGCTCAGAAGTCTCTCCATAATTAAAAAAATGTCTTTGACTTCAAAGAATAATTCCACAAATTTAAGCAGAACTTAAAATGTTCAAATGACAAACCACCTCAGAAACAGTAAAACGGAATGTCTTACACAATGCTACATGCAAGGGATTTTCAAAGGTATCTTATGAATATTTAATCATGTACATTTCACATGCTCCGATTTAAAGCTCTCAACATAGTAACATGCCCATGAGATCCTCTTTCACATTGATGTAAAGAGCTGGATCTGTCTGTCTGGATTTCTCTACTCCTCCCTCTCCCACCCGTCTCTTTCACACAATTCTCGCCGCTTGCCTTTTCGTTCCCGCTCATCTGTCCATCAAGCATTCACCCAGCCATCCATCTGCTCATCTTTCTATCCATCAAATTCACTAACTGCCTATATTTATTTCTATATGTATGGTTTTCTGTTGATTTCTGTGTATGCAGCTGTCTAGACACCTGTCTACCATTTTTTGATCAGTTTCCTCTCTCTTCTCTTTAAGCATCTGAAAGCTGAGAGAAACATTTCTTTGTGGGCTTTTCTGCCTGAATGGGAATGCATGCACATTCAAGACTAATATTTTTTTTTTTTTCTTCTTCTTCTATGGAAGAAAAGGTGCCCTCAGTGTAGTTCTCATTCTCCACAGCAGTCAAAACAGTCTCCAGTTTTGAAGCTATATTCTGAAGGCTCAGGACAGCAAAGGTCACATTTTGCAAGTATTAAAAGGGCTGTCTGTAATTAGGACCTCATAAATGTCAGCTCACTTTTTCCTCGAGTGCCTCTCTACACAAATACAGATCCACGTTTTGGGAGGCTTTAATTTCTAGAGGTTACTTCCCCTCTCTCCGGGCGAGACGGTCTTTAAATGATTCCGTGCCACGGGAAGAATGAAGCATTTAAGTTGTCATTTGTTGGGTTGTCCTCATTACCGAGCGTCTCATCTGTGAGTTTAGTCAGACAGCTTGATGCGCTGGAGCTTAGTCACTTTGTTAAAGTTCTAATTGCCAACAGCAGAAAAGGGAGATTTCAGCAGGTGTATAATGACTCTTTAATTAAGATATTCAATAAGTCCTTCCTCTTTTGGCACCGTTTTAAACACAAATGGGCAATTTAGAATCATTTGTAGCTATTGTAAATCCAGAGCAATGATTGACATGATATAACATAAATATAATTAGCTCTGTGTTTCCACTGGGTGAATAATAATCAAGGGTTTGCTATCTAAATTAATTTCTCTCTGTATGAGTGGCATTTGCAATAGAACATGTTCGTTCATGGCACAATATTTTGCAACTCTAATTTTCTTATTATGAGAAAAAAAAACAAAAAAAAAAAACTGCAACATGAGAACAAGGTGTCAAACTGTCAACCTTACTTTTCACTTGTGTATCACATTAAGATTTTACCATTTTTTATTCTCCAGTGTATTACCATTCAAAAGTTCAGGGTCAATAAGATTTTTTTTATATACTTTTATTCAGCAAGGATGCATTCAATTGATCTAAAGCGACAGTAAAGACATTTATGACGTTACAAAATATTTCAAATAAATGCTTTTCTTTTGAACAAAAATGTATCAGTTTCCACAAAAATATTAAACAGCAGAACTGTTTTCAACATTATTAATAATAATAAATGTGTACTGTATATAGACTTATTTCTGAAGGATTATGTGACACTGAAGACTGAAGTAATGGCTGTGAAAATTCAGTTTTCTCTTCCACAGAAATAAATTACATTTTAAAATATATTACAAATAGGTATTTTTTTGAATTGCAGTATTATAGTTATATATATATATATATATATATATATATATATATATATATATATCATCAAATAAATGCAGCCTTGGTGAGCATTAGAGACTTCTTTCAAAAACATTGAAAAATCTTACCATGCCTAACCTTTTGAACGATAGTGTACTTGGAAAAGCAATAAAACAGTGTCAAACTTTTAAAGGGGTCATGAATTGAGAAATCAACTTTTCCTTGAGCTTTTGATATATAAGAGGTCATCGTACTATGAGAATATCCTGTAAGTTTCAGAACTAAAAATCTTTCTTGTTAGCTTTTATTGACACCAGGCCCATCGAACGACTAATCCTGGAATGTGCCTATCATAGACAAGTGAAACCCCGCCTCCGCAGAAGAAATCAATGCCTACTTCATCATTGCAATGTTAGCCCCGCCCACTGGCATGTTAGTGAGATGAGGAGGAGAGGATAGCGATATAGGACTAAAAATAACATTACCTTTCAAAGGATCCTTATGCTAGGAATATGGTTATTTATTTTCAACAATGTGAATGTCTCAGTTGAGCTATTTGTATTTGGTATTTCACTGTGGATTCTTTGGTAAATCACTTGCATTTCGGCGCAGGCTTTGCAAACAGACTTTTACGATATGGACTCGATAGTAATGACAACATGTAAGTAACTGTGTTTATTCTAATACCTGATCTGATATGTAAATGATTCATGTACAGTCAGATGTCCTTATGTGTCAGTAAATCAAACCAGTGACTAACGGTCAACTTCAGTTGTTTCTCTAAGTAGGATGAAAATAATCAGTTATTTAAACGGTGATTAAATTATATAAAGAAAGCGATCAAAGAACGCTCCCTTTGCAATCGTTGGAGCTGTCAATCAAACAGCGCGAGTTTATCAGTGACTGAGTTCTGGACTCGCGTCAAAACTCCCGTTTTATTCAACGAATCTCTTAGTTATATCGCGTTTGCACTGTTTGAACGCATTTATTAGTGTGCAGAAATTGAGTTGCAATGACGAGATCACTGCTTTCATGCGCTCAACAACATGTCTGTGATCGGCTACAATCTTTACTACTGGACCCTTTCATGCCACTATCTAAATATAATGCCATAGATCTAAATGTAATGCAGCACTTTTCATGATTAGTTAACCTTGAGAGCTGTAATAGTAAAAATGCGCTAAAAGAGAGAGTAATATTTGGCTATTTCAAATGGAAAGATGTTAGCCAATCACAGCAGTGGGCGTTTACACTGAAGTCTCACAGCAGACATGCCCCAACAGAGCGTTCAAATAAGAGGGCTAAAATCAGGGCAGCAAAAAATGCCTTTTATTTCTAAATTATGACAATTTTGGACATAAAAAAGCATACTAACATTATAAGTGCACCCCAGGAAACATTATAAAACAATAAAACAATGCAGTTCATGACCCCTTTAAAATGACTGGTAATTTTAATTATACTTGACAGCAGTTTGTTTTGTACGATTAGCAAGTAGATAAGTTACTAATGTAAGTCTGATCATTTAGGGGTTTGTTCAAATCCTTAACTCTAAACATGAGCAGTAGTAATAGTGATCCTTGCAAGTACAGTATATCTTAGGGCCTGGCATTATGAATCTGAATTGTTAGGTGTAACAGCTCTCTCTGTTTTATTTTCAGATTTTGCTAGAGCCGTTGCCGGGAGACCCGTGTCATATGCTGCAGTGCTGAGGATGAAAGCAGACAGTTCGTCATCCTCCTCGTTGAGCTCCAGGATGAGGTTAAGGAGCAACTACGGAATGGGATCGCCTAGCCAAGACTGGCCTCCGTTCTCCAGACACAGATTCTCAGCCCTCAGCTCACAGGAGGACTACAGGAGTGAAGGTGAGAATGAGGCTGAATCACACAATCCCATGCCAATTCACCGACTCTCACGCTGAGCACTTACAAACTCTCTCTGATCTGTGTTCTCGTCACACTGGGGCAAATGAGTTCTGCTTTTACTTCTTACTGACTTTAGAAGTTTGACCTCATAGAGAGTGGTTCAAATACTAATAGGAGTTGAGCACTGACTTGAATATGCCTTTTCTGTTTAGCACTTTGGAAAACATTTCAATCCAAAAAGCCAGACTTAAAGAGGCCATATTATGCCCTTTTCAACACAGGCTCATTGGAAAAACATACCCGTGTCAACATTTTTGCAAAACGCAAAATACGTACCAATACATACATATTACTGCAGTTTCAAACAGAAATGAACACTAGAGGCGGTAAAACAGCAAGCACTTTTAATCATTTTAACACACATTTATGATTTCAGGGTCAGATTATGGATTAATAAAGACTTGTTTTCACGCGGCTCCTTGCACAATGATGTTATGACCTCAAAACACTTTTTACCATAGTGCTTAATTTGTAAACTAATATATTTTGGAGTTTGCATCACTTACCCAGCTCCAGATGTTCAGTTTTATTGACGTAATAAGCTTGCTTGGTAGCTCAGCTGGTACAGAATTGTACTTGCGATGCATAGAGGTCGGGTACGAATCCCATAAAAGACGAGTCACGGTAAAAGAGCTCAAAGAGTTCAAAATCAAGCTAAAATTCCATGGTTACGATTGTGTTTTTATGTCACATTTGCTTTTGTTAACATTATCGGGTAGGTTCAGGGTTTAGTGTAGGTGTACGTTATTAAACGTGATGGAGCATTAAGCTTTTAGCGCCACTCACCGGACATTTCAATTCAGAACTGCGGTGATACGTACAAACTCCAACATAATAAAACATTGCCATATTCACATTCATATGTTCCGGAAAAAACTAAAAACACGCTTTTAGCGCCACTTACTGGACATTTAACTTTGAAACTGTCGCGAAACGTGCATGACACAACGTATTTTGCGTTTTGCAAAGATTTTGACACGGGTACGTTTTTCTAATGAGCCTGGGCTGGCCCTTTTACAAAGTCTTGGTTTTGTTTTTAGGGTCTACTAGAATAGTTTTTCATGTTTGAATGTTCAAAAAAAAAAAACAAACATCATTTTTCACATTTTACATTGTTGGGGCACCTCTCTTCCCAGTCTGTTCGTAGCTTTTAGTTCCTGGGCAGGAATTATTTACAAACCCGATTCCAAAAAAGTTGGGACACTGTACAAATTGTGAATAAAAAAGGAATGCAATGATGTGGAAATTTCAATATTTTATTCAGAATACAACATAGATGACATATCAAATGTTTAAACTGAGAAAATGTATCATTTTAAGGGAAAAATAAGTTGATTTTAAATTTCATGGCATCAACACATCTCAAAAAAGTTGGGACAAGGCCATGTTTACCACTGTGTGGCATCCCCTCTTCTTTTTATAACAGTCTGCAAACATCTGGGGACTGAGGAGACAAGTTGCTCAAAGTTTAGGAATAGGAATGTTGTCCCATTCTTGTCTAATACAGGCTTCTAGTTGCTCAACTGTCTTAGGTCTTCTTTGTCGCATCTTCCTCATTATGATGCGCCAAATGTTTTCTATGGGTGACAGATCTGGACTGCAGGCTGGCCATTTCAGTACCCGGATCCTTCTTCTACGCAGCCATGATGTTGTAATTGATGCAGTATGTGGTCTGGCATTGTCATGTTGGAAAATGCAAAGTCTTCCCTGAAAGAGATGACGTCTGGATGGGAGCATATGTTGTTCTAGAACTTGGATATACCTTTCAGCATTGATGGTGCCTTTCCAGATGTGTAAGCTGCCCATGCCACACGCACTCATGCAGCCCCATACCATCAGAGATGCAGGCTTCTGAACTGAGCGCTGATAACAACTTGGGTTGTCCTTGTCCTCTTTAGTCCGGATGACATGGCGTCCCAGTTTTCCAAAAAGAACTTCAAATTTTGATTCTTCTGACCACAGAACAGTTTTCCACTTTGCCACAGTCCATTTTAAATGAGCCTTGGCCCAGAGAAAACGCCTGCGCTTCTGAATCATGTTTAGATATGGCTTCTTTTTTGACCTATAGAGTTTTAGCCGGCAACGGCGAATGGCACGGTGGATTGTGTTCACCGACAATGTTTTCTGGAAGTATTCCTGAGCCCATGTTGTGATTTCCATTACAGTAGCATTCCTGTATGTGATGCAGTGCCGTCTAAGGGCCCGAAGATCACGGGCATCCAGTATGGTTTTCCGGCCTTGACCCTTACGCACAGAGATTGTTCCAGATTCTCTGAATCTTTGGATGATATTATGCACTGTAGATGATGATAACTTCAAACTCTTTGCAATTTTTCTCTGGGAAACTCCTTTCTGATATTGCTCCACTATTTTTCGCCACAGCATTGGGGGAATTGGTGATCCTCTGCCCATCTTGACTTCTGAGAGACACTGCCACTCTGAGAGGCTCTTTTTATACCTAATCATGTTGCCAATTGACCTAATAAGTTGCAAATTGGTCCTCCAGCTGTTCCTTATATGTACATTTAACTTTTCCGGCCTCTTATTGCTACCTGTCCCAACTTTTTTGGAATGTGTAGCTCTCATTTCAAAATGTCCCACTTTCAACATTTGATATGTTATCTATATTCTATTGTGAATAAAATATAAGTTTATGAGATTTGTAAATTATTGCATTCCTTTTTTATTCACAATTTGTACAGTGTCCCAACTTTTTTGGAATCGGGTTTGTAAATGGAGAATACTGTGACTGACATGTCTCTCAAATGGATATATGTTTAGATTGTATTTGGTGTATTTCCTCTTTCTAGTCTTTTGGTTCTCTTCGTTACTCCCTGTGTCTTGTTATCTAGTTTTCCCTGTGCACATAAGCCCTATGTTGTGTTCAAAATCACCCCCTATACCCTCATTCACTATTCCCTACATTAGTCCACTAATATAGTCCATCTTGAGCTCTGTCATAAACAAGCATGTATAAACCTTAAGTAAACAATTTAATAATCAAGTTAAAAAAAATTAATACCTGTATGTTATTACGCTGTAGCCACATTGGGAAGTGGATGAATGGATTATTCAGCTGTGGGCGCCATCCTCTAGTCAGACGCGGTAATTCATTCGGCGCGTGGCGCGACTCTCCCAGTGCATTATGGGTATTTTCTAGCCGTTGAGTGTACATCGGCTGTACACTCGTTATTGCGGTGCATTGTGGGATTGAATGAGTGCACTCTGTAATGTCCACTATGATTTCGGACACCACTACAAATGGCTGTCCCCTCAAATAGTGCCCTATTTTAAGGTTTAGGGGGTGATTTTGGATGCAGCGTTAGTGTTTTCTGTGTTAGCTTGTCAGTTGTTTCTCATATTTCAGTATTCTTGTGTGTTCTTGTATTTTGTTTTCTTGTTTTCTTGTTCTCCTGCTCTTTGTGTTCCTTGGTTCCTGTTTTGCTTTTATTATTAAATACGCCTGCAATTAGTTCCACACCTCCACCTACCTTCCTTGCCCTCTCCATGTTATAATGACGTGTATGTTCCCAGAGGAAAACTCAAGACTACCATCTAGGCGTTTCTGGGAGTTCATGCTTACTGATATAGAGAATAACTCCCTTTGGAGTGGAGCTTGTCCTTTGTAACTTTGCAGACCTTTTTCATGCTCAAACAGTAATATTAAACACACACACACACACACACACAAAGTGGAAAACATAAAAAAGCATAATATATCCGCTTTAAATATGCAATACCAGTTGAGCTCTGCTGGCACTCGACAGTCATCTTTCTTACCTTGCAGTAAAGACCATTGCTAGTCAACAGAATAAGTTGTGTTTTTGGATGCTTATGTTGACTCCTGCAAGACTACCTTTGTTAACCAGCTTTACTAGCTGGGTTTTGCTTGTCCAACAGCTAGATCTGCCCCAGACTACCACTAACCAACAAGACTTTTAGGATTTGAGTTGTCAGAGCCTAACAGACAGGGGTTGTGTGTTGGAGTCTTGTCTAACATTGAAAGTGACCTAGACATCTCACCAATGAATCATGTCTCTGTTCAGTTAGAGTTGATGGAGACCCCGGCCAGACGGAAATTGAACAGGGATCATTGAAACATCTCAGCACTTCCCAAACTCCCAGCCTTCCGTCAGCCTGACAACTGATGGATGCTGTTGTCACTGGGAGAAATAAATATTTTCACAAGAGAACGAGAAAGCTGCATTATGAAAGAGACCTTTACAAATCAAATAAGATCCTGTTGGTTTGTGGTGTATGAATCTCTTTGTTGTAACCTCAGAAACACATTATTTTGCTGCTGTTTAGGTTATTTGAAGGACATCTGTTAGCACGGTAGGTCAAGTGTTTTTGACACTGAACAAGTTAACCGCTGTGGGAAATTCAGCTAAAGCCATATTAAGGTGGTTGCTAGGCTTGTTTTACATGGTTGGTTAAACCTGCGCCAGTGTATGGAGTGTGACGTCTGATCCCCGGGTGTCGTGGCACGTCAGCGCCGGGGGTGGGGTTGGGGTCTGTGTGTGATGGCTTATTATTCTGGCTGTTGTCGCCATTTAAAGCAAGTGTTAACCAGCCTCTCGAGTCGGCGATTCATTGTATCTCATCTACACACTGGCGCTGATAATTAGCTATTCTCACATAGTTAGGGTTTTGACCTGAAGTCCATTTTGCTTTGACACATTTTTTTCCCCAAAAAAGTAGTTGTCAAAAGTACAGACTTTGGTAGCAAGTCGGTACTGAAAGTAATGAAAAAATGTGACGATACCAGCATTTCCCCCTATAGCATTTTAAGAGCTGTTGAGTGGATTTTTAAACAGGGTTTTTCCTGCATTGAAAATATATTGTCGGCCGCCAAAATGAATTTTTGTCCCGCCAAAGCTTTATTTGGTCATCTAATGCAGGGCTCCAGACTGCGCCTAAAACGGTTGCATTTGCGACTAAAAATATTAATTTGCGAGTGATATTTTTGCTGAGGTCGCCATTGGCGACCATACAAATTCACGTTATGACTGTAAAATTTGCATGTTATTTGCGTGTTCTGTGACCAGTAGCCTATCACATCATTTGTTGTGTTGACGAAATTAAATGAGATTCTGCGTGTGAAAGTTTCAAAATATGAATGGGTAGGGAAAATATCACATACCAAACAGACGCCAAAGAACTAGCATTGATAAAAGCCGACTGTGTTGTCACCTCGTGTCAATGCAAAAAAGCTGCATTTGAACACACTGTTCTGCTCCTGTGTAAAGGAGACAACTGCCTATTTCTTCATATAAATTCATCTATATTCATCATTCAAAAGGGGAAACCAACTCTGCAGACTGCAGATACACACACAATGCAGCCCGTGCTTACCGTTTGAATATCAATCATCAATCATGCTGATCACTTTCATTATTCTACTCCGCTCATGCTCATCAGATAAATTTAAGGTCATAAAAAGTCTTCAGTACCTTAAATGGTATAACAAGAGTATTAATGATCATTTTATTATATCATTTCTTATATTTTGTGGATGGAAAAACAAATCGCGATACTACCTAATGTGATTATTAACATTAATTTCATTAAATAAATGTGAGCGCTGCGTGTTTTAAAGTCAAAAGATGGCGCTGTTGCGCGTTCTTCAGGCTCTCGCAGCAGTGTTTCAGAGCAGCTCGCAATCAATGATTAGCGCACATTAGTCAACTGATTGCTTAAGAACTAATGCTGATCAATTATGACAAAGTTTACTCTATATTATTCATATTGTAATGTGTTGTAACGCTTGTAACAACGTATTTTTTTTTATTTTATTTTTTTATCTCCCTCATCTGAACTTGAATGAGCAGCAAAAGGAAAGCACATGCATTTCAAAATAAGAGTCCCGCTGTATTTTGGCCTGTTCATTAATCAAAGTCGTATGTATATCAATTTCCCTTGTTTGTTATTTGGTTACACAAACCAAATTTAATATATTTATATATTTATTTCCATATATTTATATTTATTTTCATTTGATTCAAAGTAAACTGTTGTAGCTTCAGGAAGGAAAGACTAACAACATTATTTGATACATATTATTCAATATAAAGATTATAGTTAACTAAAACCATTAAAAAAATTTTTTTCATTGCTTGAAATAAATGTTAATACTGAAATAATTATAAAAACTAAACAGCCATGTTTAAAAATAAATAAATAAATAAAACTAAAAACAAAACACACACACAAAAAAATTAAAACTTAATGAAAAATGAAAGCAGAAAATATAAAAATCTAATTGGATTAAAAATATTAACAAAAACTATAATAGTATTAAGTGAAAATAGTGACATTCATTTCCCAGAAAATTCACAAGATGAAAATGCTGAAACTGTAAAGGGGAGATATATAAACACAACAGGATGACTAAAAGTAAGTGATTTAAAAATTTAAGTTCATTAATTGTGTGGCTCTTAAAAAAAAAATTTTTGGCGCCTGTTTTTTTCCCCCTATAGGAGCCAATGGCTCCTTAATTGATTTTTTTTTTTTTTGTCTGGAGCCCTGTAATGTGATCTCTGAGATAACTGCTGTACTTTTGATGGCAGCATGGCACACTTTATTTATAAGCTTAAGGCGATTAAAACAGTGTGAATAAAAAATGCCTTATTTCTTTGATTAAACATCTAACTTCACATTTTTTTGCATTAGAATCAAATGCACCTCAAAAAAAGAAACATTACAGTGATATTAGGTGGATATATCACTCCTGGAAAAAGGTGCTTATGGGCTAACTATGTTATCTTAGCATAACACTCAAAAGACAACAATTTATGACATTAATATCATGTTGTTGTTACAAACCCACTATATAACATCAGTTGAGTGTTTACTTCTGTGATCTGCTGTGGCTCCTTATCACAGAATGATGCAAAAATATTAATTTATAGTATTCTATATTGTTTATTCTTATGAAAATACCTGAGATAGCTTGAAGAATACATATTAACCATATATTGTCGCAATCGTGTTTATTCAGTTAAATCGTTTCTATCTGCATGTTATTCAGCTGCAGCGAAAGCTGTGTGCCTCTGTCCATATAAGGGATTTCCTGGAACATCATAAGTTTTACTTCTATGAGTCTCACTTGTGGACTTTCTGCACAAGGGCGCCCTCTAGCTTCAAGTATGAATATAACACATTACATGAGTGTGTTTAACGCTCCATAATGCTAAAAAAAAATAAAATAAATAAATAAACACAATTTGAGTAAAAATAGAAAAAAATAATAATAATCCTCTCTAAAGAAATTTGAATTGAGCATAGTTATGGACTAAAAGCCCTCATGTACAGAGTTTAGTAAGGAACTTTGATGAGAATTGTACAGTTTGTCCCTCAGTGGACGCATAAGAGTTTTTTGATTTTGCATACCTTGTGACAAAAATTTTGAAATTACTGTCACTATAAGATATTTAATATAAGATAAATGGGAATCTTTGACCTTTCTAATGATGTGTAGCTTGTATAAATTTGTATAAATTGTGTATTCTGTGTCTGGATGACAGTGTTCGTCAGCCACCACTGAAAACCATTTTTGAGTCAGGAAAAACCCTGTTAAACACCTCTGATTGGCCATTGTGTTCACGCAATCAACAGATATGTTTGTAATTGGATCAACGCTTCAAAAACATGTTGTAAATAGACATCTTTGACGCTCTTCACCGAGCGCTTACACGGATACACACGGGAGCGTTTGAAAGCAGGCGTCTATCAGCAGATCCTAATATGTCCGCTGATCGATGGATCCGCTGATAGACACCTGGTTTCAAAGCTTCCATGTGTATCTGTGTAAGCGCTCGGTGAAGAGCGTCAAAGATCCGCTCAACAGCACTCAAAATGCTAGGGGGAAATGCTGGTTAAATTTTTAAAATTTCAGTACCGACTTGGTACTGAAGTCAGTACTTTTGACAACACTACCCAGAAGAATCACTTTTTTGCATTACCAGCCCATAGATTATCAGATTCAAAGTCACCAAACAGCTGAAGACGTCATAGAGTTTGTGTAATCGGTTACTGAGAAGTGAGTTCGTGGTTCAGCTGGAACAGATGAAGTAGTATGATCAGGGTCAGATCGGGGTCACAGGAACTGTCTCATTCGAGATGATGCACTCAGTACCGCCAACTTCTCCGGATCACCGCACTCCAACAGTTTAGGGGTCACCCAGGAGACGACAGGGGAGCCAGAACAGAGCCGTCACATAAATGAGGTATGTGCCACTTCCTTCGCACACTGTGAGGATGCAGTAATTGTCAGCAAGATGTCTCCTCTCCGTGTAACCCGCGCTCTTCAGGTTGTCGTTGAATTGTAATGCTGAAAAGCTCATGGGGGGTACGTAGGGCTGCTGTTTTCCCGGTGAGGCTGACGGATCACAGAGTGCCTCTCAGATGACTGATTTCTCTGACATTATCAAGCTGCTAAATCATAAAACACTCACCGTTGCCCCATACTGAGACTACAAGCTGCCTTAGACAAGCTGCACAGCACCGCAGACAGAGAGATACAACATCCTCTTCACATCCTCTACAGTACCTCTCAGCTGGTACTATTTAAAACTCACAACTTTTGTTCACTGCGTAAAGTTGCTAATACACAGCTTAGTGTGATCTAACAGCTGATACAAAAGCGGCCTCACAAAAGTTTTAAAGATGAATATTATGAAAGCATATAAAAGTCATAAAAGTGTGTGGGCAGCAGTAATTATTCCTTCCTACATCTAACACACTTTTTTTCTCATCTATGGAGTGCAGAATAAATAACAGCCTACTGTATAGTACTTTATATACCTGTATGTTTTTTTTTCTTGACATACTTTGTGCTTTAGATGTTTTGTATTAGACCCCAGTACTATATTTGTAAGCGCAGACAGCAGAAAATAACACTGTTGATATGCATAAATGGCTTTTGATAATGATAAATTGTGATTAATCAGTCAAGTGGGTTTGCAAATCTGCTTGAATAGAAGAGAGGAGTTGGCAGTCAGATCATTTTCTCAAAAAATAACTAATTGAATCAGCCAAAGTGATTCCAGAGCCAGCAACTCATTCATTGGCTATGTTTACATGCACCAATTTTCGTCAATCCGAATGAATTGAATCCAATTGCAGATCTGTTTACATGTACTCTAAACATTGTAATCTGATTCAAATATCCATTTATATGTGTTTTATATACATTCCGATTAAAACTTTTGCGCACGCGCTCTGTGTGTGACGTCATATCCATCATACTTGCGGAGACAACCATGGACGTGACACCAACAGAGCTCATTGTTATTTTTGTCCTGTTGGCAGTGGCGTAGCGGACGGGCACGCAGGGTTGGGGGTTGCAACCCGGGTTGCGTCAATAGACGTTAAAGTCCCCGTGAACCGGAAGTTGCAAACGACTTTTCTCCAGTGTTGTGACGTATTTCCAAGTGAAACGGAATATTGAATAGTGGGTGGGGTTTTATTTTAGCGCTCCTCCTCTCCATCTCTCGCTCATAGCAGACTAACCGTTGGAGGGGAGTGGTTTAAGTGTTTTCAACCCAAGCCGTCAAACTGATGTCATTAGAGAATGGGCACCGTTGCAGAGGGGAGGAGCATTTTCAGATTTTGATTAAATATTACGAAGCCAAACAATTTTTTTGTTTTGACTTGCACGGATGAATTGTTCACCACAAAACTAGCAATTTGAGCTAACAAAATAAATAAGGTCAATTTTAATTTCATGTGTACTTTAATCATGTATCGACGATAACCAGAGATATTGTCAAAAGCATCAAATATTGGCAATATTAAGAGGATTTGGTGTTTCCAATTAATGTAGGCCTGTTACATTCTTCTAGTCTATTATTATTACTATTTGGTTAGGCTTCATTTATTATTAAATTAATATTATAATAAATTTGCCCCGCAATAATTTCATAGCGAATCACCGCATAACTGACGTGCTGTGAGGATAATAAAAGATTAGGCTATTAGCTATCTTTGAAAATGTTTTTTAGGTCTATTATACAATGAATTATAGGCCTATAATTAAAATTATTAAGAGTGTATAATATTTCCTAACACTACAGTCATCAATGAAAATTAAGCGCAGCTTTACTTCAAGCACCGACTTTAAAAAAACAACCTGTTTAACATGAAATACTATTCTTCTCATTTGTTTCACTAGCCTACATGTACGGCCACAAGAGAAATAATGGAATAAAGACAGTTATATACCGTTATCAGCATATTATGTTGAAATTCGTCTCTGAGAGAATATGCTCCGTTAATGCAGCGTCAGACAGCTCCGTCACTTTTACTTTCACTTTCTGTCGTGAATACTGACCGAGGCTGAGACTTTTTCACCGGCATAACTCTTGCGCAAAGTTTGCACGTTGCTTCTTGTGTGATATCCATTGGCTTCCCTTCTTGTTTTAAAACGGAAAGATTTCCAATATTATGACGTATTCGCGGATTTGCGCTACACCACTGCCTGTGGCATACATCTTTACAACTAAAGACGTGAACGTGAACTTGCGCACTCCGTAATGCGTGTCAACATTGCACTGCGCATGTGCCCCAGAAACTTCTGAATACGATTGAGAACGTAGTCGGATTCAAGCGTTTACATGGTAATGTTTTGCTGTTGGATCAGATTAGAAAAGGAATAAACCACCCCTTCCAATCCGATCGAAATTTCATCCAGATCGAGCTCAATCGGATCGATTAAGGTGTTTACATGAACATTTTTTCAATCCGATTGAGCCGTCAATCCGATTACAAATGGATTATTTGGGTGCATGTAAACATAGCCATTGACTGAATCGTTGGAAGTTCTTGAACAAGTTAATGAGTGAACAACTCACTGAGTTAGTCAAAATGGATCTTGAGTAAACTCGACTAACTTATTGAATTGGTCAAAGTGATTCAACTATGTGCCGAATTAGTCAAAACGATTCTCAAGTAAACAATACTAAATTGGTTAAAGCAGTTTTTGAATCAAGAACTTGAATTCACTCATTGAATCGATTGGAGTATTTGACTATTATTCTCAGGTATGGTGAGTAGGGACGATGTGTAGAGAACAATCGGCCACTGTCAATCACTCAGCAATCAATACAATCCATGTTTGGATTGGTCAAATTGATTGACCAAATTGACAGTTCTTGCATTTACAATGTGCCATAGAATAGGAGCGTACAAATCTGAGAACACTGGAAGATCATCTGCTCATTGACCATAATTGAATTACTTTTTACTTATTTTATGTAATTATACTTTTTTTTCTGGTTTATTTTAGCATTTACACATGAAGATAGTTCTTATGCCCAGTAAAACACTTTTTTTTTGGAGAAGTTTTTGGACTGTTTGACTGCTACCATGATTCCAAACACCATAACTTTTGATTGCTTTGAGCTGTCAACACAACATTTTGCTCAAATACAGTTGACATGATTGTGAAGAAAACCTGCTGTTTTGTCATGCCTTTTAGGCATGAAATCACTCTCCATAACTGTATCTGTCTTTCACTTGGGTATAAACATTGGGTTCTTTGGTACAACTCTGCCCATCAGACAGGCACCAGTATTTAGCCCTGTGTGAAGAGAATGACTTTTGCCGCTGAGTTCAAATTGCTTATTTGCCAAACCCCTGTCACTGTCCTCACATAAACTGTCAGGACCTGGTTTTCTTCCTGTTCTCAGATACCACACCACAGTATGCTCATTATAATTACAGTGTGGGCCAGTGGAGAAACCTTGTTTGAGGTGATACCTGAACAGGCTTTACCTGCTCAAACCGAGCTGAACAATAGAAGAGAGTGAACCGCGGCACTTTACTATAATTGCTTTTCAACTGTTAGACATATACAAAGGCTCCATGATGTGCACTCAAACATGTCATAGCCTATCTGTGAAATTGTGTACTGCCATGAGCACTCCCTGTTTAATAGTGAGAGAAGAACGGTTGATTAAACTCTCAAAGGCATTCACTAGGCAGGAAATCTGACGCCTTAGGCGAGGTTTTTCTCGCTTGAAGAAATGGCCCTTGTTATTGAGGATTTTGTTTAATTTGAAAGGATGTTTTTGATGGTTGGTCATCTCTGTCACACAGCCAACAAACTGTAAGAGAAAGATAGGAAAGTTAAACTGCAATGGTTTCCTGCCTCCTACTGCCTTGTCCCCTCCCAAACACACTCATTTTTGACTAATGGGGGAATAAAAACACTGTGAAGTGTGCAGTCTCCCATGCCTATTTGTTTTAAAGAAAGAGTTAACCCAAAAATTAAAGCTCTGTCAACCTGTATAATTGTACTAAGCACCAAAAATCAAAAAAAAAAAAAAAAAAAAAGTAAAGCAGTCCATACGACTACATACAGCGAAATATATTACAAGTCCTCTGAAGCCATATGATTTTTGTAAGAAACAAAGTCAAACAGGTTTGGACATGAGGTTGATTAAAGAGGATATTCTTCTTCTTCTTCTTCTTCTTCTTCTTCTTCTTCTTCTTCTTCTTCTTCTTCTTCTTCTTCTTCTTCTTCTTCTTCTTCTTCTTCTTCTTCTTCTTCTTCTTCTTCTTCTTCTTCTTCTTCTTCTTCTTCTTCTTCTTCTTCTTCTTCTTCTTCTTCTTCTTCTTCACATTTTCAACTTTCTTTAGTGTGTAATGTTGCTGTTTGAGCTTGAAAAAGGTCTGCAAAGTTACAAAGCACAAAAGCAAAAGGGAGTTATGCTTTATCAGTAAGCACTGTTTCTGAACTCCCTGAAACACCATTGTAGCCTTGTGTTTTCCTCCTGGAATCCCTCATTTAAATACTGTACAAAGGCATACAGTGTGTGTGTGTGTGTATATATGTATATATATATATATATATATATATATATATATATATATATATTTAAAAAAAGGACTGGTTGATTTGCGTTAGTATCGTTTTGAAACTCCTAATTATGGTAATGGGCGTGAAATTTCTGAAACACGCTCGAAGCGATTGAACAATCACAATGCACTGGTCCATCTGACCAATCAGAGCACATTGAGCTTTTCAGAAGGAAGGGCTTCATAAAGACAGTAACTAAAAGTTACAGACAGAGTGGGAAGAGAGGTGCTGCAATAATGTAAAACATGTGGGGGAAAAAGTGTTTTTTGAACATTCAAGCATGAAAACCTATTCTAGTAAACCCCAAAACAAAATCAAGACTTTGTATAAGGGGGTCATATGGACTCTTTAAATGATGACTATATTTTTATTTTCTGTGAACTGTCCCTTTAAGAATGTGACGAGTATGTTAACTTTGATGGGTGAAACTACAGTAGGAAGTTATTTGATGTGTTCTGTCCAACAACAAATTACTTCATAGTTTTTCCAAAACATTTCAGGAGAGAGATCACCAGTCCTGTCCTCCAGCTCGCTGTACCTCTGATTAATGTATAATTCCAAAGAGTGTTTTATTTCCCACTGGAGACCAAGTCTGCTGACAGGAGACTGCAGAGATTACTGTTTCCTCTCTTCCTGAGGAACACAGGCCTTTTCCAGCCACTTGATAATTTCTAAATGGTGAGAAATATCATACTGTCTCAGCTTCCAAAACTAGGTTAAAGGCCTGTATTTCTGTTAGATGGTGGAGTTGAGCTAGTAACAAAAATGTTTTTTTAGACATGGTAGTACTGTGGTATTTTTTGAAGTACATGAATGCATTTCTGTGTCATTGTATATATCAGTGTACCCAGTAGTATTATAATGTGATACACTGTAAATAATGATATGATCAAGTCATGGCAACATATTTTTTTCCATTACTTTAACTCTAACCAATTTTAACTTCATGTTTAGTTATATGAGATTCAATTAGACAAGATACAAAAAAAAAATTAATTGACTTCTCAGCTAATTTGTTTATACTTAAAAATGTAAGGCAGCAACTAAATATAACGTTTAAATTGAATTAGGTAAAATGGACTGTAAGGGGCTGTTATTTCTTTTTATATGTTTATGATGATTATTCAATACAGCTGGCATATGTGACACCGACCATAAGAGATGTAGTTAAATTTATTGGAGCTGTTTTACACTTCACAAACTCATCTGCGCTGTAAATATAAGTATTTACACAGACATACAGATAAAGCATAAATCCTATTGACACAGATTCACAACAGCAGGAATCAGCGGATCAGACATGAATGTTGATTCACATATAACTCACATGTGGATTGTCATGACAGAGCCACTGTAGTCTGACTGTTTAGATTTTACCAGGTCAACTGCTTCTGTGATCCAAAGGAAAGATTTCTTCTCTTGTAATTGTAACCTTGTAATTGTATCACCAAAATGTCTTCCTTAAAATTTCCTGCGATTGTTAAACCCTGCAAAATTGCTGAAGCAGTTATGAAATGTAGTTACACTAGCAGTAAAAAGCATTCTGTAGCAGTAAAAAACATTGTGCCTGAGGGCTGGCATATACACAGAGAGACTGAATTCATTGTGCTGGGTGATGGCTTGTATCGTTAGAGAAAGGGCAAGATATATATGAACACGGATGGTGAGAGGGTAATGCAGCAGTGAGGTACAATATGTTGCTAGAATGGCAAAGACTGATATGCTGCAACATTTTGACCTATCAACAAGGGTGTATAACCACATCACATCCCAAAATGTGATTTATGTGTCGCCATGTGTATGTAAACTACCTATAATTTGGGGGGACAAAATGCAAGTGAAATATTTTGTTATTATGTTTTTATTCACTTAAGTTAGTAGATATGACATCCAAAGTATGCAAGGTAGTACTAGATCTCTTTTACTGAATCCAAAAGGATTTAATTATATTTCGCTACATATAAAAGTATTTTAAAGATTTTGAAGTGTCAAAAGGTCATTCGGTTTAACCGTCCAAAGGTCAATACAGTAATTTCATTTGTGATTAAAATATCTTAAAATGTAATAAATGTGTATATATATATATTTTTTATTCTGGCATATTCTTATAACATCATATATTAACATAGTGCAAAATGGTATTAAAATTATGTGTAGAAGTCGTTGCTTTGTTATAAGAAAGAATGTCCGAAAAAATGAATTTCATTGATGTCATTCGGAGTAACCAATATAAAGGGACCATTTTGGATCAAGTCATGCGGTCAATATCATGTGACAGGACGTGACATCATTCAGACACCTGCAAAGGACCTTATGGTTGTGAAGCAAAGTAACTAACTCTCTCTTAACTATTTGAAAAATTCATGTTTTCACTTGCTCATACGCATGTCCCGAAACATCAGGTCATTCAGTATAACCGCTATAAAACATGGAAAATGTTGTAATATTTTAAAAACTTGTACTAAATATAAAATGTTTGATTGTCCTTTTGTTAGCTAGCTAGCAAGCTAACTAGCTGGCTAGCTAGATATCAGCCTGTTAGCATTGTTTGAAAATATCGTCATTCGGTTTAACCAAAATTTCGGTTTTCCCGAACGACACTTTTGGTCATACCAAATGACGATATTTTCAAATTACTTTTTTGGTGACAAATTTTGTCCATCCTTTAAAAAAAATGATGAAAGTTAATTCATTATAAAAACCACATAATCTCATTGTTAACACTTAATAAAACTTTAAAATTAATTATATCTCCATTATGTTTTTTTTTTTTTACACTTTCAAAAACCTAATTCGTCAATGAATTACATACAGTTCATTTACATCACATTCAGATCGTGGTTAAATGTTGAATAGCAAATAAACCCATGCTATCATGACTATCAAAGAGACTCAGTCAACTCAATCATATTAATTTCAGCTTACTACAATGAAATTTTGTGTTCACACAACTTTTTTTCTATTAAGTACAAAGAACTTTAATTATTATTTGAGTGAAACAAACTCTTTTAATTTAATGAATTTCACTGTTCAGTTTTAGTGTATACGCAGCATAGTGCGATGCACTGTGTTTTGACACATTCCTCCCATAAATAGAAATAGAACTCTTTTTTTTTTTCCTCAAAATCATTTAAAAAGCGTACTGACCCCAAACTTTGAATGGGAATGCAAGTGTATATATAATTCATATTGATGTGTGTGTGCAATGCCTTCATGTCAGACATGACTTCTTCATTTAGCTACAAAAACATGTCACTTTGTATCCATGCAAAAATCCCTTATTATTGTAGCGTCAGAGACATTTGTGTTCCTCTGTCAGAGAATGATCCCCAAATACACAAAGCTTGTCCAAGCTACACAGATCTGTAAATAATTCAAAGAGACGGAGAATGACTGGTGACTAGAGGTGTTGAGGAGACAGAAGCGAGCCAGGGAGCATATGGGCCGAGTGGGAGTGTTTGTGCGGGGGAGCGCTCTTTAATCTCAGAGGCCCACAGTCAGCCGAGAGGCAGCCAGAGGACAGAGTGTTAGAGTGAATCAAGTACTGCTTTACATAAAGATACTCCATTGTTGTCAGCACAGATGCACTGAAAACACAGCTGACTACCAAATTGGTCGAATTCAGTTTTGCACTTAGCAACATGGACTAAATGAGGGTCTCTTCTCTCACAATTTTGAGGGTTCGTTTTGAAGGTAGATGTGAAATCATATTCTTTTGTTTAAAGACACTTGAGTGTTGGATGTTTTTAACATTTTACAGAAAAATTATGTTTTGTCCTGTAAACTCTAATATAACTTTAGTATAGTTTTATTTCATTGTATGGTAAGGTAACTTACAGTTAACATGTTTTTACTGTAGCATGTTTGTATTCCTTTACTGTTAAAATGACATTTATTACAGTGTATTGTTATTGCTCATATTTAGATATGTGTGTAATTGAAGACATCATACTGTAACTTAGACATCATTTATGTGCTACGGACAAAATACCTAAAATCATGTGGTTGAAATCGAGAGGTGTGCTGTTACTTTTCTAAGTGATCAGACTTACTATTATCTTTCTATTTCTATTTCTTTTTTCTAAAGTCAAAATAAAACGGATTATTATAGGAAGTTTTACAAGAAAATACTATTTCATTCTACTTAAATTTCACGTTTAATTTGCTTACTTGCAGTGTCTTTGTAATTACGTGCGAAATATACTAGCAATATCTGAGTGAAATATGTTTCAAAGTAAAACCTACACCAATTTTTTTTTTTTTTTTTTTTTTTTTTTTTTTTAAGTGTGGTGAGAAAATGGGTGGGAAAATCCCACAGACTTAAACTAAAGGACCAGAGTTCTCCTAAAAAATTCCAATTGGAGGTTTTCACAGTGACACCAAATAGAAGAAACATTTTTAGCTCCCCTAAGAAACTTTTAGTAAACAGTTTTTTAAAAGAACCATTTTTTCTTCTTCTTCTTCTTTTGCACATAAACTTTTGTGCAATAGAAAGGTTCCATGAATGTTAAAAGGTTCTTCATGGAACTATAGATGCCAATAAAGAACCTTTATTTTTAAGAAAGTAGAGACTAGAATATCTTAGAGACTTAGGGATGGATTCTTTTGACATGGGTCAGTTTGTAACCTCCTAGCAATCACCCAGAATACCCTATCAACTACATAGCAACAGCATGGCAAACACCCACAACACACTGCAAAAACCTGATTTAACCCATACAATGTATGTTTGGTGGCAAAAATTAATGTATTTAGGTTGATTCACCGATATTAAATAATATTTTTGACTTGATTACAGTAAGTTAATTTGGATGTTACCATTTTTAGCTTACCATTTATTATAAAATAGTTAGTTCCTGTCCTTGATTCTGACTGGTCAATAGCTGTGTTTTATTCACGATAAAACACGGCTATGACCGCTTCACCCAACGGTTCTGTGTATCACTACACAACACCCTTAGCAACCACTCTTAGCAACGTAAACTGTATGTTCTCAATTGATATTGTTCATTGAAGCTTACTGTATTATGTAGAAGAGCGTTGTGAGAAAAAGATCAAGTGAGCGAGTTTATTACCTGCATTCAGATTTAGCATTTTCTTTCAGGTCAGTCCTATGTTCATAATAAAAAATCTGTTTAAATGTCTGATGTATTATCTTGTCCTTTTAACAGTTAAGGGCTTTTCCCGTGACTGACAGCGCTAGTCAAAGCATTTGTCAGTTGCGTCTTGTTCTGTGTTCAGAACAATTCAGACTTTTCAATATAAAAGTCTTTGCTACTGACTGACACACTCATAAAGACAATCTTTGCCGCCATCTAATGGCGTGAAAATGTAACTTCTGTTGCTGTTCACGGTCAGGGACTATTTTTTCCGGCAGAAGGAAGGCTTTTAGAAAAAGTTTACTTCATGAAAGTTGCATTGATACATATTTCTGGCTTTAATATTTGTATTGTGTGGTAACCGTTTTATAAAAGCAATAAGGTACTCGAGGCTGGTGCTTTATCGTGAATAATATCGCTACCTAACAATGCCCTTCAGCCGTGACTTGTTCACAATACAGCACAGCCTCTCGTACCTTATTGCTTACTTATAACATCAAATGTTATTTTCTTGGACTTTTACCTGAATTGTATGTTGTTAACACTGAATTCAATTCATTCTCTCCCTTCGGATCTAATATCCTCCCCTCTTGTAGGGATGTGACATTTTTTCTGGGCAACACAGCAACAGACTGTGATGTATAAGAAATATGGTTTTTGTCCTGGTAATGATGCAGGTTGTACTGGAGACCTTCAACGGTTCTGGGAAGCATCTGGCTACACAGATCATAGATATGAGGCTGGTGTGCTGACACCTGGGCAGAGACCAGCTCGAGACAGTGACGATGTTGCAGCCTGTACACACTGGGATTTATTATGCATGCAGCACAGAGCATAAATAATAGAGCCAGAGCTTAGATAGCTCACTCCCAAGCCGTTGCAAATGACTAGGTTATGCGTGAACTCTGCGCCCACAGGTCCTTCATCTCTTCTCTCTCTCTCTATCTGTTGTCTAATTCTGTTCCTGCACAAAAAACATTTGCCAGATTTAGCCATCGCATAGCGGATGTCGAACAGGGGGCGGAGAGATGTTCATGCAGCCCTGATAATTTCATGAACAACATTATCCTTACAAAAAAGTATTGTGGCGGTACCCTGGTACACTGATGGCATAAGATTCTAAAGACCATGATGCTTTGATATACCATGAATGATATTCATATGCATGTAGCACAGCATTTACAAAACAATACCACAGACCTAGCATGGCCAAAACATCATTATCAAAACAACATTATCTTGGTAAATGTCCAAAACTTAGTCTTGTTATGATGGATATGTGCAAAAAATATGGTACAGCCAAGTTATGTGTAACAAACATGGTGTTATGGTGTTACATATTGAAAAAAAAAAGTGGTATTAGCATGATACACATCCAAAAAACAGCAACATTGTATTAGCATGGTACATATCCAAAAAGCATGTAATTAACGTGGTTCATGTACAAAAAATCAGTACATGTCCAAAAAACATGGTATTAGCATGATACATATTAAAAAAAATAAAATAAAATAAAAAAAATAAAAAAAATAAAAAAATAGTATGTACATATTCAAAAAACAACAAACAAACATGGTATTAGTATGGTACATATCTAAAATTGTTTTAGCATGGTACAAAATGGTATTATGATTTATGTCCAAAAAAATGGTATTATCATAGTACATGTCCAAAAATGGCATTAACATGATACATTGTATTAAAACATGGTGTTAGCATAAAAAAAACAGTATCATACATATGCAAAAACAGGGTATTAGCATGGTACATGCCCAAAAGATAGTATTAGGATAATGTCCAAAAATGGTTTTAGCATGGAACATATATAATAAAATCGTATTAGCATGATATAGGCCTATATCCAAAAAGCACACATTGTACATGTCCCAAAAAATGTTCATGTGTTTGTTATACAATTTGAGATTTAAGATTGGTCCCATTGTTCAGCATAAAGTCACTGAGCGCCGACGGAGCAGATCTCCTGAGTGTTTCTAATTGGAAGGACTCTTGGTTATTCTACTGAGATATGTTATCGAGTTCACCCTGGGGGCTGAATATATGAGACAGTTAACAGGATTCCTAATGTGGACCGTCTGCCGTGTATATCCAACTAGTAGAATGAGCTAAAACTGTGTTGCATTGTTAAAACATCATTTTGTATGTGACTTACATAGCCTATATAAGGAAGCTTGATTCCCCCATGGAATTAAAAAAAAAAAATAATAATAATAAATTAAAAGGTAATTGCGACTTTTTATCTCACAATTCTGACTGTGAGATATAAACTTGCAATTGTGAGTTATAAAGTCAGAATTTCAGTATATAAACTTACAATTGCAAGAAATAAAGTCAAAATTGCGAGATATAAACAATCTCGCAATTCTGACTTTAAATTAAAAATTTATGGCGTATGCAAATTGATTGTTGTAAAAGTGTTTATGGCATATTTTAGTTTGTATGCGTTTTATGTACTTTTTGTTGAGGAATAGCAATAAAATTTGCCAAATATGTGACTCATTTAGCTGGTGTACAAGACTACATTTCCCATCATTCTCTGTGATAGCACAATCATGATAAAACACAGATTAAAGCATCATTTACACCCATAATTACTCACTCTTTTCCCTTTTCAATTTGTTCTACTAACTCTAAAAAAGTCTTCTGTCTTTGTCTGGAAGTAAAAAAGAGAGAAAGAAATATGAACTTGCCCAGCAAGTTGTTATGATTATACGGCTGCAATTTTATATTGAGTTAATACGATTTCTGAACTCATAAGTTGGAACTTCCCAGGAGGACTTCAAGGCAGCATAAGTGTCTTTCTCAAGGGTACAGTAGTGATAGCTCATGCATCACCCCTTGCAATGTTTGAACCCAAAACCTAGACTACTCACATATCTTGTCCTTGTATCACTTATGTCAAAACAAATACTTTTTTGTACGAATAAATAATAATTTGTCTGTCAAAAATAACGTTCATTTCTTTGAATAATATTTTCTGTTTAATCGTTAAACATATGTCACAAAGCAATTGTTGGCTTTGGCTAGCCTTACAGGATATGATCATGCTATCTGGGTTCTGCTCTGTGGAAAGCATGTAGGCCTATCCTATGATAGGATCAGTCATTTAAGTGCTTTCAAACCATTCAAGTACAATAAGACTCAAAAGAGAACTCAATTCGGTACTGGCACGCTGTCTGAGAAGAGGCTTTCTGTGTGCGTGTTTCGGGTGTGTGTTCACATAGAGCGACTTCACAGACAGCGTGCCAGTGTCGAATTGAGTTCTCTTTTGAGTCTTATTGCGCTTGATCAAACAAAAACACACACAATTATAAAATTCCTGTTTTTGACGAGTATCATTGTTAGTGTTGTCAAAAGTACCAACCGCGATACCAAGTCGGTACTGAAATTTTAAAAATATGACACTGAACGCTGTTGAGTGGATTCGTAAACACCTCTGATTGGCCTTTGTGTTCACGCGCTCATCAGATATGTCTGTGATTGGCTAAAATGATCAACGCTTCAAAAACATGTTGTAAATAGACATCAGTGACGCTCTTTACTGAGCGCTTAGACAGATACACACAGGCGTCTACCAGCGGACCGGTCTGTTGATAGACGCCTGCTTTCAAATGCTCACGTTTTTTAAAATGCTTCCATGTGCTTTCAAACGCTCCCGTGCGTTGAACATTGTAGCCAATCACAGACATATCTGATGAGTGTGTGAACACAAAGGCCAATCAGAGGTGTTTTTACGAATCCGCTCAACAGTGCTCAAAGTGTCATATTTTTAAAATTTCAGTTCTGACTTGGTATCGCGGTTGGTACTTTTGACAACACTAAATGAGTTTAACTAATTTTGCTTACAATGAGTCTTAAATTAACAAAGATTTGGGAAAAAAATATATGTGTGTCAGATCCACGTCATTTATATTATAATTATAATTATTATGTCAGATTAATATTGTTTATATGCATGCAATAAAACCACGTTTTTGCCTTTCTTCTTCCATCTGACCCCAGAGAGCGAGGAGTTTGGTCCAGTGTTCATTCAAGAGCCAGATGATGCAATCTTCTCCCTGGATACAGATGATAAGAAAGTGATAATGAATTGTGAAGCCAGAGGAAACCCTGTTCCGACCTACAGGTACGGTTTACTAATTTCATTAACATGGATAAGGTTATATTAAATGGATAATAAATGACATTTAATTTCTCTGGAGCTTTACTGTGAATCCTTATTATCCTGTCTGAGTGGCATTTCTGTTAGACTAATGCTAATGATGCAAATGTTGGACTTTCCTCTGTGGATTCCTAATCAGAATTGATATAATGTGCTAGAATCAAAATATGACTCACTAAACTGTACGCTCCTGTGATTCAACGTGTGCTACAGTCTCATGGAAGTTCTAACCTTTGGGAAACAGTCAGCGATTCATCAGTGTATCTTTCTCCTGCCTGGAGGATTCGCTGAACGTCTATAAGCATAAATAAATAAATACGGGTGTTTGTGAGGTTGAATGATCCACTCGGTACGACTGAGTTCTCAGACACTGATGTGGTTTTGAGTTCTCGGTCGTAATTTAGATGGATATTACTGCCTAAGTTATAAAGACACATCAGGCTCTATGCTAACAAGCTCTTCAGTAGTTATAATGTGATGTCTATGTTCCATCAAATCCTAATAATAATAATAATAATAATAAAATACAAAAAAAAATATATCCAAAAGGGGACAAAATAAACATTGGAATATTTAACTTAATGACTAACGCTTATAATATAATTTGTAAAGGAAAAAGTTGCATTAAATTACAAAATAAGTGCTAAAGTAGAATCATTTTCACTAATGGTCTTCGATTAGTTACCTCAGTGTATAAATCTTTATTTAATTGTTTATCCCTCAGAATCCAATAATTTATCTCTTTTTTTTTTTTTTTTCTAATTGAGTCGTTGCTTTTGCAGTTGGCTGATCAATGGAACGAATGTGGACGCAGAAGCAGATTTCCGCTACAGTTTGATTGATGGGAACTTAATAATAAACAATGCAAGTGAGGCCATTGATTATGGAAGATACCAGTGCAGAGCTGAAAACAGCATTGGCATCATCCTGAGTCGAGATGCCCTCCTGCAGTTTGCCTGTGAGTAACTGAACACATTTTGAATGCTGATATTCAGTGTTATTTTAGTATCATTGAGAAACTACACTGCCCAGCCAAAAAAAAAAAAAAAAAAGTCGCTGTTTGGACTTTAATAAGCAAATACTTAAGAATCTATGAATGGATCATTATTACAGTGATTATTATGTTTCTAGCATGTTATATGTTCGGCAACGGTTCTTTTGAACCTTAAAGATGGAGTGTGTAGCTTTCCATTCCTTAAACAACCATGTAGGAAGACACATCATGGCCATATTCCAGGATGACAATGTCAAGATTCACCAGGGTTAAAAATTGTGAAAGAATGGTTCAGAGAGCATGAAGAATCATTTTCACACATGAATTGGCACCTCTGAGTCCAGACCTTAAAGGGATAGTTCACCCAAAAATGAAAATTTGATGTTTATCTGCTTACCCCTAGGGCATTCAAGATGTAGGTGACTTTGTTTCTTCAGTACAACACAAATGATGATTTTTAACTCCAACCGTTGCGGTCTGTCAGTCGTATAATACATGTCAATGGCAACACAATCTATAAGAGTCAAAAAAACATGCACAGACAAATCCAAATTAAACCCTGCGGCTCGTGACGACACATTGATGTCCTAAGACACGAAACGATCGGTTTGTGCGAGAAACCGAACAGTAGTGATGACGGAAGTGATGTCTCGCATGTATACTTCAATGAGTGCGAGACATCACTTCCGTTGTCAGAGCGCGTTCAGACCTCACTAACCGGATGCGCAACACAGTTGGACATAGTGGTGTTTTAAAGGTAAAAAAAAATGATATAAAAACTGTTCGGTTTCTCGCACAAACCGATCGTTTCGTGTCTTAGGACATCAATGTGTCGTCACGAGCCGCAGGGTTTAATTTGGATTTGTCTGTGCATGTTTTTTTGACTCTTATAGATTGTGTTCCCATTGACATGTATTATACGACTGACAGACCGCAACGGTTGGAGTTAAAAATCATCATTTGTGTTCTACTGAAGAAACAAAGTCACCTACATCTTGGATGCCCTGGGGGTAAGCAGATAAACATCAAATTTTCATTTTTGGGTGAACTATCCCTTTAATTTCATTGAAAGTCTTTGGGATGTGCTGGAGGAGACTTTACAGAGTGCTCACCTCTTGCATTGTCAATACAAGATCTTGACTAAAAATTGATGCACCTCTTCATGGAAATAACATCACAACATTTATTTCCATCGAGAGGCGCATCATTTTTGGGTCAAGATCTTGTATTGACAATGCAAGAGGTGAGCACTCTGTAAAGTCTACTCCAGCACATCCCAAAAACTTACACTGAGGTTAAGGTCAGTGCCAATTCATGTGTGAAAATGATTCTTCATGCTCCCTCCCAACAATTCTTTCACAATTTGAGCCTGATGAATCTTAACATTGTCATCCTGGAATATGGCCATGATACATCTTAATACATGGTTATTTAAGAAATGAAAAGCTACACACTCCATCTTTTAGGGTTAAAAGAACCGTTGCCAAACATATAACATGCTAGAAAAATAATAATCACTGTAATAATGATCCATCCATAGACTCTTAAGTATTTGCCTATTAAAATCCAAACAGCGACTTTTTTTTTTTTTTTTTTTTGGCCGGGAAGTGTATTATAGTTTTTATATTAATAGAGTTTTTATTTTTATATATATTATAATTATTTTGTTCATATTAATTTTATTAATTTTTATTTCAGTTTTAGTCATTTTAGTATATCATGTTAAATAAAAATGAGAAATGTTTATATTTTATATTATATTTAATTTCAGTTAACTTATTCAAGTAATGCTTTTTTTTAATGGTTTTAGTTTTAGCTAATAGTCCTGCTGAAATTAGTTGGGTTGATTTAAATGGAGCCACCACTTTCCTTCTATTTGATTCTGCATTGATCTGGTGTGCGTTTCCTGTACAACAGTGTAACTCAATTCGTAACCACCATGATGCATCATTGTGACAACACTGGGCATTAGAGTGAAAAGTTTATTTGAATTTTTATTTCTATATTTCATATTGATATTATGCCCACCCTAAGATTGCCTCCTACTGATTAAAAGTAAATGCAATTAAAGGTATTCCCCTGATGCTTTGCTCCTTTCCTTAACATGTAGCCCCAAAGTTGTCTCCATCACATGGAAAAGTGCCCTTAACGCTTTGCTTCACAAAACAAGAGCAAAAACGCATTTCTTTCCCTAGTAATCCCTTGGCTTCCCTCCAAAATATCATCACAAGCCACGGAAGCATGCAGTGTAGTGCTAGAGGCGCAATTGCTTGCTGGAAAAAACACATTGTTAGTTTTGCTTACAGTTTCCCCAAGAGCGATGGCCATAATAGCCTTATTGGCGTACCCAACGGGATTGTGTACTTCACTATTCACTGCCCATGGTGTTTTTTTGTAGAAAAACGAACACTTAGTGTATATATGATGTAGCATTCTTACGGGCAGTAAATGTATTACAGCTGTGGTAGGAAGCCTGTTTTTTGCTTCCCAAACTGTAGTATTGAAGAGGTGTTCGCTCGTGTTCTCTCGCCTACATGAAGAATGGATTCCGCCTTGCATTTTCTGTTCTCCTTCCATCAAAAAGAACACTGCAAACAAGATCCTAAAGTCATCCGGTCTTTTCTTTGAGTCTCTATATTAGATGCCAACCCACATGAACACACTGTTCTGTTCGTTTTTTTTTTTTTTTTTCTGTCGTCCTTGTCCATCGCCTGGCTGTAACCTTGCTCCGCTCATTGTGTGCCCATTCTGAAGGCCTGTCGGAGAGACAAAAGAAAGCTCTTGGCAGCAGACATTGGGATGCAGAGCTTTTCCCAGGCCTCCACATAACAAATGGCCACCATTCATCACCCTGTTGGACACCCAAGGATCTTTCACTCTTATTGGCAGGGGGCGATCTCATGAGTCTGACATGGTGCTGCGTCCATGCGCAATGAGGTTACGATAAAATGAATTAACCATTATTGCACCTTGCCACCAAAGCCAATTTGAAACGCTGTTCACAACCTATTTTACTTCCACTTGCTGATGTATTAGCGAGTGAAACGGGACATTCAATGAGGAAAGGGGTGGGACTTGATTTTCTCCAATGAGAATTGATTGGATCATCAAAAATAAGAAGGCATATATTTGAGTAACTGATGAATCATGCATATTAACACTAAGAAAATGCATTAAGAAAGTAAACAAGTCACTTTTATTCATGATGACCAAGCCGATGCTCCTACTCTTTGTTGAGTATTAAAAAGGTTTGTTTTTTATGCATTACAATAATATAGTTTATTAGTTTGTATATAGTTTGTTATCAGATTATATCAGTACTGCCAAAGAGTGATATTGAAATGGGGTGCGTTAAGCGTTAGTGAACTATGGTCGCAAGTTCCGTCAATATTAACTTAGCTCAAAGATTTGGTGTTTCCCGAAACCATAGTTCCAACAAACATTCGCAAACAGCATTGCAAAGTTGTATGGTTAGAACTACAGCTCTCAACCTGTTATTAGAAGCATAGTTTCTTCTTAGTATAACATGTAGATTTAAAAAGATCATGCTAGAGTTAAAAAGATCATGCTTTTACAGCAAAATAAGCAAGCTAACATGCAGTGGACTGGAAACATCTGGAAATAAATAAAAACAACAGAGATCAAAATATCAAAGTATTCCTCAGATACTGTGTTCATTATTTACAGCAATTATCTGACATTAAAGGGTTAGTTCACCCAAAAATTTAAATTACCCCATGATTTACTCACCCCCAAGCCATCCTAGGTGTATATAACTTTCTTTTTTCAGACGAATACAATCAGAGTTATATTAAATAATGTCCTATGTTCCAAGCTTTATAATGACAGTAAATAGAAGATGAGATTTGAATCCCCAAAAAGTGTATCCATCCATCATAAAAGATATCCACATGGCTCCGGGGGGTTAATAAAGGCCTTTTGAAGCAAAGCAATGCATTTGTATAAGAAAAATATCCATATTTAAAACTTTAAAAACTAAAATAACTAGCTTCCGACAGACGGCGTACGCATCGATTTACGGCAAAAGAGTGAATTCTGACCCGACGCATGATGTATTGACGGACGCGGAAGCGCAGAGGAGAAAGCAAAACAAAACACCCCTTGTTTACACTGCACGTCTGTGCGGCGCATTATGGCTCCGGCGAGGTTTTGTTCCGTCCTCTATGCGGTGTCAACTCACACCAGAAGCATTTCAGAAGCGAAGCGGCTAGATTCGCGAGACCACTAGATTTCGACGTTGTTTTCCTTGATTGTTCGTGTTTTTAATGGCTAAATGGTTATATTTTGTCCAGTTTAATTGTGTTTATTGCTATGCCATACTTTATTTTGCTGTAGCCTACAGACGAAGTTAATACACTTAAAAGTCCAGTTATGGATGACAAGGACAAAAAAAATTTCACGTTTTTCAACTTCGAATCTCTTGTCGTCAATTTCTGGCCTCCTAGTGATGTGAAATATGAGCAGGAGTCTTCACAGGGTGATTATTTTGACTTTATTTTGTATTTGAGCTACGTGGCTTGGACGCGGCATCCATCAAAAATAGACTTGGCGCCTATCTTTAGCGAAGCGGCATGGCGAGCCGCTTCTGGGACGCTTCTGAAACGTGCCGCGGCACGGCTGGTGTAAACACGAGCATTGACTTGAGTGGCCGCGGATCAGCTCCGGTAGCCGCGTCACAGCCGTAACACGCCACGGTGTAAATAAGGGGACACCGGTCATGAATTAGAAGTCTAAAATGAGAATTTTTAAAGAGAAATTTTGGAGGATTTCGATATAAGAGAAAAGGAGCTTGAATTTGCTGACCAGCCCTATTTGTTTGAACAGCGAGAGGCATCAAAGCTTACTTAAGTAAGTCGACGTGCGTACGACCGTCTGCCGGAAGCTAGTTATTTTTTTAGTTTTTAAGGTTTTAAATATGGATATTTTTATTCAACAAATGCATCACTTCACTTCAGAAGGCCTTTATTAACCCCCTGGAGCCGTGTGGATATCTTTTATGATGGATGGTTGCACTTGTTTGGGCTTCAAAATCTCATCCTCTATTCACTGCCATTATAAAACTTGGAAGAGCCAGGACATTATTTAATATAACTCAGTTCCCATTCAGTCGGTCACGTCCGACGTACGTCTCCGTTCCCTCCTTCAGGGAACGAGGGTTACCTTTGTAACCGAGACGTTCCCATTCAGTCGGTCACGTTCGACGTACGTCGGACAGACCGACGAATAGGATTCCTATACGTCTCCGTTCCCTCCTTCAGGGAACGAGGGTTACCTTTGTAACCGAGACGATTGTATTCGTCTGAAAGAATAAAGTCATATACACCTAGGATGGCTTGAAGGTGAGTAAATCATGGGGTAATTTTCATTTTTGGGTGAACTATCACTCAAACTTTAAGTCAATCTTGAAACGATGAATTGGCAAGTCATCACTCACCACCTGCATGACGTCAAGAGTTCTAACCAACGTGTTGTGAATGACAGATGTGTGACACTTTCGGGAAACAGCCATGTTAGCTAGTTAGTTTTTTGACCGATGCAACATACCATTGTAGTTAAGTAGCAAGTTACGTGCTTGTTTGGGAAACACATCCCTGATCAGGATTCACTCTGATTCTTTTAGACTTTCTTTTAGACATTCAAGAACAGGGCAATCTGAAGTGCACTTAAAAGCCACAAGAGCTGATTTCTGCTGGCAGCTACTGCTGCGCAATTTCAAAATGATTAAAGGCAATGATTCCCTGTGTGGAGTGCATTGGTTGAGGTCTCGGTTCATGAAATGCAAACAGCTCTACTAGCCAGCCAGCGGTAGGGGAACATTTAGCTCGGATCTCTTTGTTTGCTGTCTTTGATTGAGGAAGCCGGGCATGAGTTTCCCAGAGATGGTCAACTCGGCCGTTTGGAGAGGGGCCTAGTCTTTGAGCCTGGCCACTGATGTCAAAGCCCTCCCTTGGTAAGAGACCTCTCACAACTCTTGCCAGGGAAACCGGTTGGTGTGCACAGACTATCCACAGCTCCCCTGGAGATTCAGAAATGTATTTTTCTATAAAAAAGAGGGAGAGAAAGAAAACCACTAGTCTGTATTCCTTTCACAGTTTGTGTTGTGCCCCCAAAACATTCCCTGTTGGCCCTTTTTTCTGTCTCTTTGTTTTGAGAAGCAGAACTCCCTGGTTCAAGCTAGTTACCAGACCACGCTTTGAAGGCTGCAGGCAGAGGGAGTGTCTCTGATCTCACTCCCTTCTGAGATCCAACCCTCTCTCAGCAGACCCCTCCAAAGTGGAAGGATGTGGCTTAGGTATCATGGTTTGAAAGAACAAGCCTGTGGATATGTACATAGGGCGGTTCTGTTCAGAACTCCACTCTGTTTGACCACAGAAAGCAGGGCCATCAGGAACTGGATTCTCTGAACTATAAAGTGTCTAAATTTGAGGGAGTTAGGCCTATGCTTTCTATTTAAAGGCCCTGATGCATTAAAGGTGCATAGCGCCTCAAGAGCACCATTCTGAATCCTACAGTAAACTCACACTAGGTATCATGGACTTGTGGACTTGAGGGGGTTGCTGCAAGTCCACAAAGTTGCAAGAACACATAAAGCCATTTGGGACAAAGCCACAGTTGATTATGGTACAAATAACCAGAGATGGAACGTTATGAAAATTTCATATCACGATTAGTGTTAGAGTTAGAATTAGAGTGATCACAGTATTGTTAAAATGTGCTGGAAATGTTCAAAAAGTAGTGATACACACTGGAATAACTTGGGGGTGGGGATGGATCTATCATGTTGTCTACCATCATGTACATGTTCAAATAAAGTTTTGACCAATTTTTTTTTTTTTTTTTATAAAATGGTAAACCTCATGTTTAAATCATTTTTTAAGAAAATGGATGAGTAAAAATATTTATTGATTTTAAGTATTCTATCTGCTCCGTGAATAATTCTAGATACCTTATTATCCGAATTGTTTATATTTTTAGAATGCATCTTAGATTATTTTACAAAATTGTGCATAAAACATAAAACAAACAAAATGAATAAAACAGTGGATACAAATTTGGTCTGATTTTCATATTGGTTTGAACAAAAAATGGCAGACAGGCTGAATGAAAATGAAAACTTCATGCCCATAAATTTATTAACATGCGATGATGTCATATGTTTTGATTTTAGTTGACTTAAATAGCTTGACCTCAGAGCAGAAATGAACAAGCATTTCCTGTAAACCTAATTAGACATGTAGTAGTGCTGTTAACTTTACCTAAAAATACATTCAGTCCCATTCGTTAAATGCTTCACTAAACTGCGTGTGGCACAGTTGTGCATATTTAGACATTTCTGACGGATCTGGGTTGGCATGTTTTAGTCCAAATAAGTATTGAAGTATATATGTATTTAAGTAGTTAGTGTTATTTTATAAAAAAATTATATGTTCTAAAAATTTAAACCTTTCATATAATAACGTTTCTAGAATTATTCACAATAGCAACACAGTGTATGTTAATTACCACAATATACTGTATTATTGAATACCAGCACATGTCTATGACGCATACAAGATGTGACTCGGCCGAGTACAAATGCATCTGATACCCCTTTTCCACCGACACGTGGAAAAAGTGGTTCCAGGACAGAAAGATCAGTTCAACTCTGACCCTAAAAACTTGTTGGTCTCAAATGGAGCCGGAGAGCGGGGGGTGAAGAAATGCTGCCGCTGTCGTGTTGAGCAATCAAATAACATTGCACTATATTGCTCTTTATATCTAAATATATAAAACCATGCGCGCGAGAGAAACCCAGCATGCGAGAGAGCAAGTGATTCAACGGTTTCACTTTCCAATTTATCTCCAAAAAGGACAGATGAGATTACCGGCAGTTTATGCAAGCTGCCAGTTCGTTAGAATCACATAGCAACGTTCTGACAACGTTCGTTCCTCAAGCCTGTGGAAACATGCAGCCGGTTCGCAACAGGCTCCAGTTCGCCTGGCCAAGAACAGGCTATGGCTCCATAACACAAACCATTTTGTACTCATACAGTACATAAACATTACTCCTCGAAACTACGTCAGCAGGTGGAGGTTTGTGAGGTCACTTTCTGTATTCAGTTTTTATACTTGCATATTGCACATGAATACTAGACTTTATGGCCTTGTGTAAAAAGTACACAACCACTCGAATGATCAATGAAGATGCATGAAGCTTAAATACCCCTTAAAAAGGTCATGTATTGTCTTAGACTGGCACACAATTATTGAAATGAGTGCATCAGTTCTTGCAGATTCTTATCTTATCTCCCATCCTGCCTTATAGTTGAGAACAGATGAATATCGATTTACCCTACAAAGGTCTCATTTTACCATGCAAGATGAAGGGTCAGGAAAATACGAGATGGAAAAGAAGAAAGAAACCCAGTCAACAGATTTTAATCTTTTCTATCCCAACTTCTATCAAAGGGGTCCATTATCTTTACGTGGCCCTTTTTTTTATGACGCTCATCACGAGCATCACAGTTTTTGTCAGTCCTGTAAACGATGCCAATTTCAGCCGGACTGACTGCCCTCATAATTTACATTAGCGAGCAAAGAAAGAAATAAAACCATAGAAAAAAAAATCTCGTTACATGTCATCCCACTCTCATGTTTCATGACCCTGGGTGTCTAAAGATATGTCATTTATCACATCTTTTCCTTTGACCATGTAGGAACAACAAAAGAAAATCTATTTTCCCATTTAGACTACAGTGGAGAGCATTGATTAGTTATAATTCATATGTCTAGAGTAAATTGACGAGGGCCAGGGATAACACGCTGATATGGAGAACAAGAAGGCGGTAGTGACAGCGCCTGATAAATCAATAATCTGCTCTGTTACAATGGGATTCCCAGCCTCTCCATCCCAGCTCTCTCGTGACAGTTTGTTGGAGGAGATCACTTTTCCAAGGCCATACATTACACAGCTCATACCAATCCTTCTTTCCTGCCATGGAGCCAGGGAGAACCAACAGACGTTTGCTGCATTCCAACAGCACAGCCTGTCAGCCTCCCGATTCACATAAATAAGATATAAAATATTGAATTGCTCTCTCTTAAACTTTATTTCTTTCTTTTTGCAGTCCCAGAGAGGTATCTTGTCTTTTTGCACCAGATGCTTTCGTTTTTCATGGAAGAAAGAAACTTTGATCTTATTCTCTTTCATTTTGTGCAGCCTCCTGTAGGTTTGAGCATTTAACACAGGTGTTGCGTCTGTTGATGGCTCTTTGTGCTTTTGCTGCAATGGAGCGGTGCAAGAAATCCCTGTTGATCACAAACAAACTGGAAGGGAAGTCGACCGATAATGGATTTTGATATCGATAAATAAGGTGGAAAATCTAGCTGATAACCAATTAATTGGCTGGTATATTCTAAAATCATTGATATCAATGAAAACATTCAACTCAATTAAAATTAGTGCTGAACTTAATGACTTAACCATGAGAATTAGAATGACACCATGAGTTTAGAATTTTTTAAAATAAATAAAATCAAATAAAAACTGATTATTTTAATTTATTTTATTGTCCTATGAAATATAAAAATGATGTGAAGTATGGGAGAGGAAAAAAGGATGAAAATAAAATCAACTCAACACTACAATTAAAGGATTTTACAGGAAAATACTATTTCAGGCTTTCCACTTCAAAATTCCATGTTTAATTCAATGTGTTACTTGCCGTTTCTTTGTAATTGTTTGCTAGCAATTAATTACTACACTGTAAAAAATTATTTTCATGATTTGTTATCATAACATTTTTTTTTTTTTCTTTTGTCAAATCAACTTAAGTAATTAATGTAGTTCAGCTAACATAATATTTTGAGTTTCTGTTGATTAAACCAATCGCCTTCATTGTATTAACCAACCTAGTCTCATGGAAAGACGTACCTGTGTGAACGTTTTTGCGAGTCGCAAAAATACGTACCAATACGTACATATCACTGCAGTTTCCAACAGAAATGAACACTTAGGTGTAGTGTTGGTGGTACGTTATTTGAAAACGTAATGGAAATTTCAAATCAGAACTGCGGTGATTCATATAAAAACCAGCGTCATAAAAACGCACCATATTCACGTTTATCTGTTCCGGCAAAAAAATTTAACATGCTTTTAGTGCCACTCAGTGGACATTTCACATTGAAACTGCAGTGATATGTACGTTTTGGTACGTATTTTGTGACTCGCGAAAACGTTTCCACAGGTACGTTTTTCTAATGAGACCAGGCTCGTATTAACTCAAATGTTTAATTTCAATGAACTCAAAATTTTAAGTCAACTTACTTTTTTATGTTAAACCAACATTTTTTTTTTTTTACAGTGTAGCAATATCTGATTTTTTTTTTCAACGTAAATCCCACCTTTTTTTTTTTTACAGTCAAGTCTTGTATTTGTAAATTAAAATTGTTTTGTGTTTTGTAATTTTCAAATGCCATTTATAGGCTATATTATACACGTGCCCTCATTTGAACATTATGCCATGTTCACATTTTAGATGTTTATAATTTACCTTGCTATTGAGTTTCTTTTGCACATAAGTACTGTATAATGTTTATTTTGTAAGAACAAAAAAAGAAAAAAAGTTAATTTATTTAGTTTAGATATTTTTGCGCTTGAATTTAATTGATATGGAAGCTTGTTTCTGCCATGGAATAAAAAAATAAAAAAGGTAATTACGACATTTTATCTAACAATTGACTTTTTTTAATCACAATAGCGAGTTTATATCTTGCAGTTCTGATTTTATTTCTCACAATTGTGAGATATAAACTCACAATTGTGAGAAAAAGGTCAGGATTGCAAGTTATGAACACGCAATTGTGAGAAATAAAGGCAGAACTGTGAGATATAAACTTGTGATTATGAGAAAAAAGTCAGAATTGCGAACTCGTAATTGACCGTTCGCATAGACTCGCCCCCTTTAGTTAATGTTGCTACGTCCGACAAGCCATGCCGATCTCTTGCCACACATCATGTTCTCACGCAGTGAAAAATACATCGCGGAGCAAAGAGGATATGATATGAAACAAAGTCTCAAATTTCATAATTTCTTAAAGAAATTTAAACAATAAATACCATTTTGTGGCTCTTTAATGTGTCGTGACAGATCGCCTCAGTTCAAGCGGCTCGTGAACCGATCATCTCTTCCTACTAGATAATTTATAACATCAAATAAACATGAATGAACATCATAAGGAATGTTGTTTCAATCGCGGAAAGACGTCAGTACACACTATTTTTCAAGTTCAAGTCCACCTACGTTAATCTGCTAACTCCCCTGACTGCTTTGTCGGACAAAATGGCGGATTCGGCATTATGATTGGTTAGATCGCCTGTCAATCAAACTCCTGGCGAAGGGTCAATTGCGAGTTATCAAGTCCGAAAAATAACTCAAAATTGGGAAGAAAAAAAGTCGGAATTGTGAGGTAAAAAGTCACAATAACCTTTTTTATTACGTGATGGAAACAAGCTTGGTGACTTGTGTTGCAGTGACACTTCGAAAAGTAATCACAGCTGTCAAGCTCTTCACAAATGAAGAACTTTAGTGAACAAAAATTAGGAGTCTGTGCATGGAAGTGAAAAAGAACAATTCATTCATTTGAAAGACACCCAAAACACTGGGATACCACTAACAGCTCACCTGCTCTTGAGAGCACTCTCGAAGCCATGCAGTGCATGAAATGCGACAGATTATCAACTTCTCAGTAATGGGGAGTGTTAAACATTACAGTTGAAAGGTTGGCAAGCTTATCTTCTGCAGGTCGACTGTATGCAGGAGTACTTTGGTGAATCAAAAGAATGGCAGACTATGAGTTAATGTTCAAAGACGCTATGTGACCAATTGATGGAACACAGAGGCCAAACACAAGCTGTTCGACTTAAATGGCAAAATTAGACTGAAAGGGAAATCCAGACTGCATTCAACAAAGTATGTTGTGCTTCCTTGCGATGCTGGCAGAATTGTTGAATGTCTGTGATTATGCATGTCTGAGCATGTCTATTGATGTCAATTTTCATGGTTACACATTGTAATGATGAATAAAAATGCATGCAGCTTCACAATAATTTCTGAGCCAGCATATGTGTTAGCAGCATTGTTAAATCATTTACTTTTCTTTCTTTATTTTCATATTTCACACAAGAAACTTCAATCTGGCAATGAATAAATGACATGAAATAACATGCACGGTTGAATCATACATAGTAAAACTAAAATCTAGGGGAAAGTGGTAAAAAAGAATAAAAAAAGAATAAAAGAAGTTGTGTGAACAACACACGGCATCCGTGTACGTCCGAGCACATGAACACTTTGGTCAGAGCAGTAATAATGTGATTAAGGCGTTTACATACCTGTTTATTGCAAATAAAATCGGCGTACACCACCTAGTTTAATGCGATTATGGTTACTATGATTATGAGCTTAATCGCATTCGTTTGATCAAAGTATTGCGTTTACATCAGGTAAAGTTTAATCGCAATATTGCCAAAATCCCATTATAATCGCATTATGAGGGTGTATGTAAACCCACTCAATGTATTCAAACACTTAATGTTTCCTATTAGGGCAGAAAGTCAGATGACCGAGCAGTTGTTAGTTTTTGGTCCCACTTCAACTACTTGTGTCAAAAATAAAAGGTAACACTTTATTTTACAGTGTCATTGTTACATATGTTACATGCAATTATTATAGTAATAACTATAAATTATGCACAATTGCATGCAACTAATCCTAAACCAAACCAAATCCTAACTCTATAGTAAGTACATGTAGTAAATGTATAATTACAGTGTAACAAAGACACCTTAAAGGGTTAGTTCACCCAAAAATGAAAATTCTGTCATTAATTACTCACCCTCATGTCGTTCCACACCCGTAAGGGTGGTTCAACCTTAATGTTATGAAGCCACGAGAATACTTTTAGTGCGCCAAAAAAAAAAAAAAAAATTATTCAACAATATCTAGTGATGGGCGATTTCAAAACACTGCTTCATGAAGCTTCGAAGTTTTACGAATCTTTTGTTTCGAATCAGTGGTTTGGAGCGCGTATCAAACTGCCAAAGTCACACACCCCAGTGGTGAACCATTGAAATTTCAAAACAGTTATGATGTAACGAAGCCTCGTTTACTGAAATCACGTGACTTTGGCAGTTTGATACGCGCTCCAAACTACTGACTCGGAACAAAAGATTCGTAAAGCTTCAAAGCTTCATGAAGCTGTGTTTTGAAATCGCCCATCACTAGATATTGTTGAATGAAGTCGTTATTTTTTTTATTATTATTATTTTTTTTATTTTTTTTTTTTTTTGACACACAAAAATATCCTTGTCACTTCATAACATTAAGGTTGAACCACTGTAGTCACATGAACTGTTTGAAATATCTTTAGTAGCTTTCTTTGTGTTCCGAAGATGAACGAAGGTCTTACGGGTGTGGAATGACATGAGGGTAAGTAATTAATGACCGAATTTTCATTTTCGGGTGAACTAACCCTTTAAAATAAAGTGTAACTAAATAAAAATAAGTTAATAAATGTTAGGTACAATTTACTTGTTCAAATTGTATTGCAAAACACTTTTGCTGCTATTGAGATGTAATACGAGTGATGTTAGGGACAAGTTTGGTGGTATGGGTAGGTTTAGGGGTGGGTTAAGGGGTAAAAGAAGGGTCAACAGTTTAAATATAGATGTAATTACAAATTAATTATAGCTGTAATTACATGCAGGTATATTTTAAATGTAAGTACAATGTAATAACATGTATACACAATAAGTGGATTGTATCAAATGATTACTTTAATGTTAATGCATAGTAGTTAAAGACACTTAATATAAAGTGGGTCCATGTTTTGTTTGGTTGGAATCATCAGGACTTTTTTTAGTGCTTCATTTAAGTATACTCCAATAATTAAAATCTAATTCAAAAACTAAAATTAAATTTAAAAAAAAATAATAATAATAAAAAACCCTGCCTTTTTCTGTATTTCAGCAGTATCTTCCGATATTATTATATTAGTTATTTAGTATTTTTGTAGTGACCTTTAATTTTATTGAAGGACACTGGGTATCCAACAATTTCCGAATACGTTTTACTATCTAAGGTAATATTAAGTTATCTAAGGTATCTCAGTTATTTGTCCATTTTACATCTGCCCACGTGAAAAGTCTTGGTCATGAAATCAGAAGATTCATTTGGAGTTAATAACCTTCGTTTGGCACCTTGTCCGCTTTGCTATGTCTGCCATGTAAAGCACTAATATGGTGTATTTGCTGCAGTATTTGTGAAATCTTTACTTCTCTTTCCGTTAATGCATTTCTTACATTCTCTCATTGTCAATGGGTTTCTTGTTGACCTGTGAGCTTTATTCTGCAATGCTGTACACATCTATATATTATGGCAGGGCACATGCTTTTCAAATCACACGTTCCACTGAGACTATAGAGGTCTGTCAGATGTTATAACAGACAGGGGCAAAGATCAGCTATTGTTCAGTGGAAGTGATTTACCACATTGTTGTGTCAAAAACAGTCATGTTAACCCATTTTAAGGCCTTTTGTGGACAGACCTGCTGCGTTCGCCTTTATACTCAAATGTTCAATATGACTTTTGTTTTCAGAGCTGATTAGTATAGGGTAGATGCGTAGATAGGGTTGTGAATGTAGTTTCATATTTGCATAAATTATATTGTTTGGTATGCAGAAATCAACCTCGGCTGGTAGTTTCTTATGGGCCCCCGATGTCTGACATTGGTGCTGTGTGAAATTAAAACTGTCTCGTTTCAGGCTGAAAGGGGCTAATCAACACCACCCACGACTGGGGCTGATAAAACATCTTGTCTCCTGTCCCATAAGCTTATGTCTTCTGTTCTGTCTCAACCCACAATAAAAAAAAAAAATAAAAAAAAGATTAATTACCCTCATGTCTAAGCCTGCTGGAACTTTCACATAGTGCATACAATAAAATGGAAAAATAAATGAACAGCCATTCTTAGCCAAATTTGCCACTGCTCTTAGGAAGAAATCATGTCAAGCGAGATCTCTATATTATATACGTTGTTTCTCCTAGACATCAGTGAGATACAATGGAGAATAATACTTTTGCTTGTCAACATACTGTAGGTTCAAAATTGACCTGTTTACTGTTTTTACCCTTCTGAAAAAGAGTTTAAATATACATGATTAAGTCCTACTTTTTTAGACCAAAAAGTGCTATCGAGGTCAACTAATTGAATTTAATATGAATTTAAATTGTAATACATTTCCCTCAATTGTATTGAATGTGCAATTGTAGTGTACATCTTTTTTTTTTTTTTTCCTAGATCTCCTCTCCACTGAAATCTAGCTAGTTTCAATTAACAAAAGCTGTTTATCACTTGCTTTTGTTCTCAGGAGCCTGTAAATGTTATTATTTAGTTCCATGCAAGAATGTGGCTGCTAAGCCAAATTAAGTGTCATTCCAGTCGAAGTCTGCTTGTGCCATTATATTTGTTGATATGTCAGCACAGCGATGCTTAACTGGGACACTTATTGATTTGCTGACCTTCGCAAATGCTGCTAATGTTCCATTTCCATTTGCACCTTGTTACTGAGAGTTTTGAGAAGTGGAAGTTCATATGTGCAAGCTCAAACTGAGACAAAATGACCTTTACAACAGTGTAATCTAAAATTTAAGAGTTGAATTTCAGCATATCTAAGAGCCGCGGGGCTGAAAATGTGTCCTTGAATGCTCATACTGTATGTAAATCTGAAGCTAAGGAAGATTTTTTTTTTTCCTTCCCTTTTTTTCATAAGTTCCCTGCACTATGTGCATATAAATGAATCTTGTTTCCATTGAAGTGTACATATAGGCTGGTATAGTTGATGCTCTGACTGTACAGAGTCACTCTGTGTTGTGGCTGATTTATTTTTTTTTTATTTTATTATTTATTTATTTTTTTTTCATTTCCCCATTCATTTCAATGTGTGAAATGACCCCGGACATCCTTAGAGGGACTTTTTTTTTTTTTTTTTTAGATGCTATTTACACTAATTTACACTAAGTGCAAATAGCGATAGATTTCTATTTACACCATGTTAAAGTTTCAGTTCTTTGCAATAAGAATAGTAATTAGATGCTAGATGCTACTTTATATTGGCAGATACTATTTGCACCTCAGTATTTTTGTACATTAACAGGATACAATAATATCATAGAGTGTAAATGATTATATTTATTAAAATTATTAAATGGATGCTGCCGTATTGGATGAATAAAATCTCTCCCTACACCTTCCCCTAACCCTACCCAATAAACACTTTTAATATTATTAAACACTCGTTCGCAGTTTATTTCCACTTTTAGAACATTATTTTCATTTTTATTGAAAATAAATGTGAGCTCGGCAAAGGGTGGATTCGAACCCATGTCGATTTTTTTAAAAGCCAGGTTTGCAAGCCTTACTCACTACTGCTGTGCCACTGAAGACATTGAAGTCTGTGAGGGGGACACTATTTGCACTTAGTGTAAATAGATACTCCGTTTTTGTTCCCCCCACAAACGGTTCAGTTGAGCGTTTGTCTGATGTTTGTCAGTATGTAATATTGACCACTAGTGGTTGAAATGGGTACTGCAGTCCAAATTCAAAATATTGGAGAGGGTTTTTTCTCCCACCCCCTCCTCCTCAGACTCGACGCTCACGTGGGTTTGGGTCTGGCAGGTTTCATGCTAGATTGAGGACACACAACAGGAGCGAGAGCACAATTGACAATGGAAGGCAACAAGCCTTCCAAGTTGATGAGTTGATTTATCTCCCATTCATGGAGCTTTTTACATGGATGCCGAGGCTTTTTAGGTCAGGTAGAATCTGGATCTCCGACCCAGCTTGTTTGCTGGCTTTTGTGGCTACAATATGCATTGTTTTCCGCCAACTGGGTAAATTGGCAGTGGGCAGGATCACACAGTCCAAAACAAAAACAGACATTCCGACATGAAACACACATCTCAAAGTAAATTAACTGGCTGTAGCATAGTTTTTCGAGAGAAACAAGTATATGAACTTAATATGTTTCCTAAAACTCTGCAAACATATTATGGAATTTTTGTGATTTAGTTCAGTCAAAAGCACCTTTAAACGTTACTAACTACTTGTTTCAGGCCAATCAGAGAACATTCAACATTATTGTTCCTATACTGTCTGCATGATTATAAAATGGACTGTTCACATAATGTTTTCTCTAACGTTCGCATAAACATTTAAAAAACTGGATATCTTTAATTACATTCTCAAAACGTTAGCACAATACATTTATTTATGCTTTGTTCATGGAACATTTGTTTTTTCTGAAAAGTTGGACGTTCATCTAACATTTTTTAAATGTTACTACTTGTTTCAGTCTGTTCAGAGAACATTAAAAAGTAACATGCAAAATGATAAAACTGACTGTTCGCTTAGTGTTTTCTCTAATGTTCACATAACCAAGAACACATTCTCAAAATGTTTAAAAAACTGGATGTTTTGAATATTCAGAACACATTTAGAAATTAATGGTAATGTTAGCAAAATGTTCTTAGAACATATTTTTTTGTAAGTTAGGTACTTAAGGTAATGTAACTGAGATTTACAGCAACCTCTGAACAATGATAATGTTGTTCTTAACATCCAAATTTGTAATTACTTCGCAATGCTCTGATAGCACTACATCCCCCACACCTATTCTCGCTGAAAAGGGCAGTCAGCCAATGGCATGGTGATGTGCTGAGACTTTGCAGATTAATTATGGTAATTTATGCAAATGCAATTTGTTTCAACAGATTAACTGTAGTAGCTCCACCTGTCCAGAGTGCTGCTACATGTGGAAGCCTTCACCTCAACATTCCAACTCAAATTACATTTTAAAAATACCATCCAACGTCTGTCCTCAGACATGGCTTGAAACTGTAATGATTGCCCACAATTCTCTGCTTTTTGTGAACTAAAATGATTTTCCACGTCTCTTCGGTATTTTAAAAGTATTCACAAGATTGAAGGCTTCGAGCAAGGTTACCTGTTTTAATTACCACTTGGCCAACGTGTCCGGAGGGAAACAGGAAGTGAGATTTAAGCGGCAGGTTTTGGGCGTAGAGCAGGTTAAAGTGAAATCTCACACGGAGGTCACACCTCAGGTGACAGATACTAAATCTAGCCGAGCCGCGAGCGCTTATCCGATTTTCAGGCACTCATATGCAATCTCTGACCCTTAATCTGCAGGTTAACAGCTGCCTCTGTGCCACCATGTGTCACTCTGTCACTGGCTAAAACCACGCCTGTGTGTGTGTGTGTGTGTGTGTGTGTGTGTGTGTGTGTGTGTGTGTGTGTGTTTGCAGATCTCGGGGCGTTCAGCGGACGGACTAGAGGAGCCGTTTCGGTGAGGGAAGGCCAGGGGGTTGTGCTAATGTGTGCCCCCCCTCCTCATTCGCCAGGTTGGTACTCTCTCTCTGCTCTGTCTCCCTCTCTATACACCGTTGAAAAGAGCAGCATAAAGGTCACCAGCATGCATTTTGTTTGTTGTTTTTTGATGCTGGCTGCATATGAAAAACAATCTTATATACAAGAATCTTATGAGATGGATATTACAAGTCATATAGATTTATCTTCTATGCCAGTAGTAGATTTGTTCTGCCGTATTTCATAGCTCTGCTCTGTAACATTGATCAATGAACATAAAAAGAAGCTCAACCGTACTTGTTTGGCGCGCAAGAACAAACCTCATTGGTTCTTGCGGAAGCTCAAATGTGCCGCATAACACATGAGAATGAACCTCATTGGTTCTCGCACATCAAGCAAGCATGATTGAGCTTCTGTTTACCGTGTCTGATGTGTGAGTTGATGAATGTTTATATGTGAATAAAAGCTTAAATTCAATCTTTTTATCATATAAAGTGATTAGGTCTCTTCAGAAAATTTGGACTAAACCACTCAATTCATATGGATTAGTTTTACAATCTCTTTATGAACATTTTTTAAGCGTCAAAGTGGAAGTTGCGTAGACTGTCAATGGAGGGACAAAAATCCCTCAGATTTCATTAAAAATATCTTCATTTGCGTTATGAAGATGAACGAAAGTCTAACGGGTTTAGAATGACAAGAGGGTGAGTAAATGATGACAGAATTTTAATTTTTAGGTGAACAAACCCTTTAAGGTAGTCTGTTAGGGAGAGAAAAAAAAGTTGATAGATATACAGCATTATACAGCATTATACAACATTTCCATTTCCTTGAATTACAAGGAAAGCCTATTATGTGTTAATGTATCCACATGACACATAAAACTGACAAATTGATAAAAGCCACAACAAGATATTGTGGCTTTTACTTTTGTTGCATTGTGTTGTTCAATGAAATCCTATTGGTCAAAAATCCTGCTCCAAGTAACTGTGTATTACACATCAAATATCAATGTTATTTTTAGCATGGAGCTTACACCGTGGAAAGACAAAATACTTGTTAATTTAAAGCTACAGCCATTAAGTTTTGCCTCGTTGTTGCCATCTCTGTTTGAAACCTGCAATTGCAGCGGAATTATCAACTTTACGTGGGTTGTGCATCGACACGGCTTCTCAGCGTGGATGAATCTAATGTTTTAAGGAGTATGTGTAAACTGTTAGTCATCGCACCGGTAGATACTGTACTTCGACATTACAGATACTACGTCTTGGAAGTACGTCCAAAATAATAAGTTTCACCGAAAAATGTAATTTGAACAAGTAACATGTCTGCCACTTTTGTTCTGACCAGCTAAAAAGAAAAGGAGTTTTACAATAAATCTTTCAATGGTGATTAAATCTAACGATCACAAAGTTAGCTGATATCACGTCAAACCATGCGAATTATTATTATTGTTATACTTTCTTCTCAAATTGGTAATGTTAACAACATTGCGTGACTATGTTAGTGTGTATTAGCGTTATCTAATTAGCATTATCTACCCAATGAAGAAAAAAGCAATCTCTGCGTCCGTTTTAAACCTGTTCACAACACAGAGTTCATGCCACCTTTCAAAAGCCCTGGCGATATTTATTCTTGTTTTCACACGGGCCCGGTCGCATTCCCTTTTTTTTTTTTCTTTTTTTTTTGCTGTAGCCACTCTGCAGTTCGAAGTCTTTTGCTTTTTACTATTGGTGATTCACCAGTTGTCAATGATGATGGTCGTTTTTACCTTTCTTGATTACAATCCACCATCAAAATGACAAGCTTAATTATTACTGCTAATGTAAAAAAGAGGCTACAAATGACCGCCACCTGCAGCATCCGGGACTCCTTCTTTATGTACACACGTGACGTAATGGCGCAAAGGCAAATTCAAATTTCCAGCGGAAACCTACCAGTACCACTCAAATAAAAAAGTAAAAAAATAAATAAAAACACATTATTACAAGCTTACCGTTGTGAATCGGGCTAAGGTAAGGAGAAAAAGTTGCAGACTTCAGCTTTAAACAGTCTATGAGTTAAGTTCAAGCTAGACCAGCATAAACCAGCTTGGACTATTGCTGATCTAAATTAGTCTTTTCAATAGTTTAATCTCATCTTTCTCACTTCAATCGTTTTGCAGTCCCTGCTTGTCTTGTTCCAGTCCCTGTAATTGCAGGTAAAATGAAGTTGAATGCAGGAGGACAAAGATAATGGGAAGAGAAGGATACAGACAGGGCAGTTGAACTAGCACTATCAGATGAAAGGCTTGTGGTGAGATGGCCATTTTTAGAACATTTAGTGCTCCTAGAGACCCAGAGTAACCTCATACTCTCTTCCTGTCTGCCCAGTCCTCAACAAAGCAAACCATTTTTTAAAGGGGTAGTTCAACCAGAAATGAAAATTCTCAGCTTGTTCTAAATTTGTATGGTACGGAAGCTTGTTTCCACCACTAAATAAAAATAAAAAAGGTAATTGCGACTTTTTTTATCTCACAATTCTGACTTTTTTTCTCAGAATTGCGAGATATAAACTCACAATTGCGAGTTATAAAGTCAGAATTGCGTAATATAAAGTCACAACTGAGTTATAAAGTCAGAATTGTGTGAAATAAAGTCAGAATTGCATGTTATAAAGTCAGAATTGTGAGATATAAAGTCAGAATTGTGTGAAATAAAGTCAGAATTGCATGTTATAAAGTCAGAATTGTGAGATATAAAGTCAGAATTGCGAGTTATAAAGTCAGAATTGTGTGATATAAAGTCAGAATTGCGAGTTATAAAGTCAGAATTGTGTGATATAAAGTCAGAATTGCATGTTATAAAGTAAGAATTGTGAGATATAAACTCCGAATTCTGAGAAAAAGTCAGAATTGTGAGTTATAAAGTCAGAATTGCGTGATATAAACTTGCAATTGCGAGTTATGAAGTCAGAATTGTGATATAAAGTCAGAATTGCATGATATAAACTCGCAATTACGAGTTATAAAGTCAGAATTGCGAGTTATAAAGTCGCAATTGTGAGAAAAAAAGTCAAAATTGCGAGTTTATATCTCACAATTCTGACTTTATAACACAATTCTGACTTTATAACACAATTCTGACTTTATAACTCGCAATTGCGAGTTTAAATCTCGCAATCCTGACTTTTTCTCAGAATTGTGAGATATTAAGCCAGAACTGCGTGATAACTCGCAACTGCGAGAAAGAATTTTAGAATTGCGATCGCAATTCTGACTTCATAACATGCAATTCTGACTTTATATCACACAATTCTGACTTTATAACATGCAATTGCGGGTTTAAATCTCGCAATTCTGAGAAAAAAATGTGAAACTGTCAGAATTGTGAGATAAAACGTCGTAATTACCTTTTGTATGTTTTTATTTAGTGGTGGAAACAAGCTTTCATAGTATGCTGTTATTATTTTTCCATTTGCTGAAAAAGTTTGGTGTAAGGTTTACTTTTAAACAATTTCTCAAAAATTGCTAGTAAATTTCACAAAAATAGAAACAGCAAGTAACATTAAATTGAATTTGGCATTTTGAGGCAGAAAGACTATATGAAAGTAGAAGTAGAAATAAATAGTATTTTCTTGTAAAACATACTGTAGTAATCTTTGTTTTATTGACAACAAATAATTTTTACAATTTGGAAGAATCTTCACAAATTTTCTGTACATTGCATTGACGTCAAGTTCAAAAAAGGATTAAATTGCACTATAAAAAGACCATAAAATATGACTTTTCATAACCCCTTCATAACAGAGACAGAGATCTCATCCTCTTTTCCATTAGAGGACAACTGAGCAGAGAGATTTGAGACAGACCACTAAAACGCTCCCCCATGCTGCCAGTGTCTGCGTGAAATAATTGTCTGAGTGCGATTCCTTTTCATTTCTAATGATCCGGTAAATTTGAGCCTTGATGCTGATGCTTGTCTGGAAACACTACATCGACCAGCTAGAGACGGATAGGTTGACACAAAAGGACCGATATGGAACAGGAAGCCCAGTCAGTTATGATACAAATCACTCTGGCAAAGTCTCTTGATGTTATTCACTGTCCTGAATAGAACAAACAGCATTGTAGTACTGGGTTTGGACAGATGCATCAACGGTGTTCCTTCACAAAATCAATCACACTTTACATTTGAGAGTTGCAGAGTTATAAAATAATGGCTTATGATTATCCGGTGACACACGCTAAGCTAAGTAGAGCCGGGCTGAACTAAGTGAAACAGAACTGTCGATGATATCCACCAAACGTATTATATCTAATAAGGAAAGGGGTTGGAGCAGATAAGGACTAAGCCGAAACTGTGTCAGCACAGGCCAGGATTTATTTCGCTCAGAGTGGAGTGTTTGGTGAATTTACACCTGCGCTAATACCGCTGAAGCTCTCTCTCGTCTCCTTATCGTGGTGTAAACAGTAATGGTCATGCTCATGCCTGTATGGTGCAGTAATGACCTCTGTCTGTTTGCAATCGCACATCTGGACATGGTCCAATGTGGTTTGGCAAGATGAGATAGTCAAGTTGCCAAACGCATTTTGAAGTTACATCAGACCGCTTTACTGCAGGGATTAAATGGACCCAGATTGTGTGTGACCAATTTTAATAGAATATAGATATATAAATGAATATAATAGATAGATGGATGGATGGACGGATGGGCAAAAGTTTGGGTTTAAAAAGAGTAATATTTGAGATATTATTGCAATTTAAATTAACAGTTTTTTTTGTTTGTTTGTTTGTTTGTTTGTTTGTTTTTTATTTTAATGTAATGTGTTTTCAAATGTAATTTATTCCTGTGATGGCAAAGGTCATTTTCAAAAGAACCTAATTTATTTGAAAAAAAAAAAAAAATATATATATATATATATATATATATATATCATTTTTTTTTTTTTTTTTTTTTTTTGTAACAATTTAAAAGTCGTTACTGTCACTTTTGGTCAATGTAATGCATTTTTGCTGAATAAAAGCATTCATTTCTTTTAAAAAATCTTACTCTTATAATATATCCCTTACGAAAAAGAAGTTTATTCAAGTGTGCTATTGGTATAATTCTTTTTAAACTAAAAATAAGAAAGTATACATTCAGTCTACATTTTATGTACTTATCAGAAATATACTTTATTATACTTAAAATTGCACTTAAGTATAGGCCTACTTGACTTATACTGACAGAAAGGTCTAAGTATATTTGGCCTATAGTTGTACTCAATCTTTTGATCAAGATATACTTAAAAGTATAATTAAGTATTCTAAGTATACTTGGCTTGTAGTTGTGTTTACTCTTTTGATTGAGTAGCCTATTAATTATACTTTTTTCACATAGTTTTACATACTGTCTTATAAACTTATATTGTTTGAAAATAATGATTTATAAAGAAAGCAGATATGTTCCTAATTCTGAGTATCTGAATTTTTGTGTAGGTTAGTCCACTGGTAGTGTACATAAGAATTTACTTTAAATCTACTTTACTCTTTCCCTCCCATTGACAGAATTTTCCAGCTATCCATGTTTTCACAGCTATATGTTAAGGGGCGCTGTTACACATCTTCTAAAAGTGTATAAAATGTCCGATCAAAACACAGGAGAAGAAGAAGCTGAAACAAGTGATAGAAGATTGCTTACGCAAAATAATGCGATCATCAAACAGCATATAAATCAAAACTGCCTAATGTTACTGAATGACTGAAGTGACTGTGAAGTTTTGGGGGTGTTGATGGACTTGATTTACTCCATCCATGTTTTGATCATCATTCTGAATCCCATCCAGATGAAGTCTTTGATAAAATCATGATTTTATCAGCTTTTTGTTTAAAATGATGCTTTTTTAATGAAACTTATAAAACGGTTAGTTCCTGTCCTTGATTCTGATTGGTCAATAGCTGTGTTTTATTCACGATAAAACACGGCTATGACCGCTTCACCCAACGGTTCTGTGTATCACTACACAACACCCTTAGCAACCACTCTTAGCAACGTAAACTGTTTGTTCTCAATTTATATTGTTCATTGAAGCTTACTGTATTATGTAGAAGAGCGTTGTGAGAAAAAGATGAGAGTGAGCGAGTTTATTACCTGCATTCAGATTTAGCATTCAGATTTAGTCCTATGTTCATAATAAAAAATCGGTTTAAATGTCCAGTGTATTATCCTGTCCTTTTAACAGTTAAGGGGTTTTCCCATGACTGACAGCGCTAGTCAAAACATAGTCAAAAGCTAGTCAAAGCAACTTCTGTTGCTGTTCATGGCTTTTAGTGATTTTACTTCATGAAAGTTGCATTGATACATATTTTTTGGCTTCAATATTTGTAATGTGTGGTAACCGTTTTATAAAAGCAATAAGGTACTCGAGGCTAGTGCTGTATCGTGAATAAGTCATGGCTAAAGGGGTTGCACGCCCTTTAGCCGTGACTTATTCACGATACAGCACAGCCTCTCATACCTTATTGCTTACTTACACACATTCAAGTGTTGCTAAAAAAGGATGCATGAAGCTAGAATAAAATGTTTTAAAATGGAAAGATTTAAAGTACAGTTAAAGGTATATTTCAAGTATAAAAAAATAATACTTAAATAGGAACATAGTATTTAAAGTGCAAAAATAACATATAAATAGTAAACTATAAGTATGATGTTACGTTCACTTAAAGAAAACTTACAAGTATACTTGCTGTATAAAACTACTAAACTACTATATTACTGAGACATACTTCAGAGTGTACTTTCATGAACTAAAAAATGTTAAAAAAAATATTAAAATAGTAAACAACTAGTAGACTTATAAGTTCACTTATAGTACAGATGCAGTACAAATGAGAAACATAGTTGTTAATTAGTTGTGCTCTTAAGGTTTACTACTGTTACACTTATAGTACACCTAAACGTATACTTTTATATATTAAAAAGCGGGCTAATTTAGTCCCAAGCAGTATAGAAATAGTACACTCTTACAAGTTTACTACTAGTACATTGATATTAGTATACTTACTACATAAAGTATACTTAAAAATATACTTGAACATTACTTAATAAAATGAACTTGAAGAATACTTCTTTTTCGTAAGGGATACTGTATGTAATGAAAATGTTATAATAATAATAAAGTCAAATGAGTATGTAGCTGGTTTATGTTTTCTACATAACTAATGTCAATTATTTAAGCATAAGCCTTTTTAGAGCAAATATAATTTCAGTCCAAGTGTCCAAACTTTTTACTGCTACAATATATATGTTGTGGTACGTGACTTCTTGCCCTTCAAGAGTGCATATAGGAGGCAGAGCCATAGCATTGTACCAGTTGCAAACCCAAGGAAAGAAAAAAGAAACCAAGCAACCAATGAGACAAGGCTGTTTTTAGTCGATCGATTTTCTGTAATTGTTTGGCTAGCAAGGAAAGCTGATATGAAGAAAATTAACATCATTCATTGGCTACCAGGTCACAGAATGATTTGTCTTTAAATGCCAATACTAATTTTCCATCAGGGTTAAAGCTGCAAACCTTCTGAGTGGCCCTGAGCTTTAAGAATATGATGAGATCAACATACAGTAATATAAGCAAGCATTTAGCAATAGCAAGCAATTTATTGTGAAATATAATGTAAATGCAATATGCTGTGATCAAAATTTTGGACTGAATAGATGTTCCTCTGAACTGAAATGCTTGACATTAATTTTGTAGATAAAGGTAAATTGTGCATATACATGAATTTCTTTATGAAACTGACATCCAATATAATATAATATATAATAATTGTCTGCAAGACCACAACATAGACTGTAGGACCTGTGAGAACATCATGTGATAATAAGCTGGAACTATTAAATGTTTGTTTGTAGGATTAACAGTTCTTTGAATATGATATGTGTGGAATGGGAAAATCTGCAGGGAATTTATTTTAAGACTCGTAGGACGGCTTTGAGGTTAATTTGTCTTTCATTTGTCTGAATTGCTCGTAGGAGGTTTCATCTACATTAATATGGGTAGATGACATTAAAACTGAAAGTAATTGAAAATAATTTGAGATCACTGAGATGTAAACAGAATATTACTCTCAATATGATCGCTTTTGCTTTACCACTCGAAGTTTAGAGGAGGCGTTGTTGGTTCCTGACCTTGATGAATGTGTGAAGTGCTGACGTTACACTAAAAATAAAAATGACTATACTTTTATCTTTGCTCGATGTAAGTTCTTCTGGGAATTTCCAACAGTATGTGGTCGGAAAGCATATTTATGACGATATTTGATATGCGGTTTGGCTGGAATAAAATAAACACACTGGGCAATTTCTTTTTCGCATTCTGACAAAGACAGCAAGCATTTGTACAGCTAGTAAAAAAAAAAAAAAAAAAAAAAAAAAAAGCAAATGAAGCTTATTATGTGTGTAACACTGCTTTATCTGTGTATGTGGAATAGAGACTTATGGGAAATGTAGTTTTGTCGCACAACCCCGTTGCCTCATAAACAGGCAAAATTAATAGAATTTTCTGGCAAGCTTGATCACTGTTCTTCAATACACTAACAGTACACAAACTGTTCACTAAGTAAATTTTATAGTCAACATTGACAATGAAAACTTAATTATGATCAATACCAGCAGGCGTTCACAATGATTCTTTAATTGTCACACCCTTGGAAAGTTGAAGCTTAAAGGGAAAGTTCACCCAAAAATAAAAATTCAGCATTTACTTACACTCATGCCATCCCCTATGTATATAACTTTCTTACTTCAGATAAACACAAATAAAGATTTTTAGGAAAATAATCTATCTCTCTCACCCTGTTTACACCTGCTATTAAGTTATAGTAATAATAAAAAATCTGTTTAAATGTCCGATGTATTATCTTGTCCTTTTAACAGTTAAGGGGTTTTCCCGTGACTGACAGCGCTAGTCAAAGTGTCTTGTTCCGTGTTCACAACAATTCAGTCCTTTCAATGTAAAAGTCTTCGCTACTGACTGACACACTCATAAAGACAATCTTTGCTGCCATCTAATGGCATAATAATGTAACTTCTGTTGCTGTTCACGTTCAGGGACTATTTTTTCCGGCGGAAGGAATGCTTTAGTGAAAGTTTACTTCATGAAAGTTGCATTGATACATATTTCTGGCTTTAATATTTGTATTGTGTGGTAACCCTTTCATAAAAGCAATAAGGTATTCGAGGCTATGCTGTATCGTGAATAAGTCACGGCTGAAGGGGTTGCAGGCACTCCACTTCTAACAACGCCCTTCAGCCGTGACTTATTCACGATACAGCACAGCCTCTCGTATCTTATTGCTTACTTAATACTAGGTGTAAACAGGGCCTGTAAGTCCATAGAATGCAAGTGAACGGCTGCCGCTTAGTTGGTGCTTGAAAAACCACACACAGCGATCATGCAGGTAATCCATATGACCCCATAATGTGTTAATCAATGTCTTCTGAAGCCAAACGATAGGTGTGTGTAAGAAAAATACTAATATTTTAAACTCTTTTAACTATAAATCAATGCTTCCAGTCTACTGTCATATGAATGCTTCAGAAGACATTGATTCATTCAATGGGGTCGTATGGATTACCGTCACAATCGCTGCGTGTGGTTTTTCAAGCGTCAACCGAGCGACACCCATTTACTTGCATTATATGGACTCACTCTGATTATTTTCCTAAAAATCTTTGTTTGTGTTTGTCTAAAGAAAGAAAGTCACAGGGATGGCATGAGGTTGAGTAAATGATGAGAGAATTTTCATTCTTGGGTGAACTATCCCTTTAAAGCTTACTTAGTATCATTCCATCATGACTTGGCAGCAAAAGTATAGGTGACCAACTCAGTTGTGCGTTTAAGTATGAACATTCATTCTATTCCAATACAGTGACTCTTTGGGGCCATTTACATGACACCATTTTCAACTAAAAGGGGCCTGAATGTGCAAAACTTTTAAAAAACGGTTTTCAAAGAGCAAGTTTTTGAAAACAATACCGTTATTGTTTCCATGTAAACTACAGAAACACAAATTTGTGAAACCTGTGAAGTCATGCGCATACGTATTACGTGTTCAGTCTATAGGCGCAAAGTTTTTCTCTACAAAGTGACATTGCCAACTACTGGTCTGGCATGATACAAGTTTTTAATCATTTTCACGGATCCATGTGAACGGGGATCGTTATGACAACGTTGTTGTCTGTACGCAAAAAAACGCAAAGGAAAAACTTTTCTATTTTTAGTACATTGTTGTCATATAAACATACCCTTTGACAATAACTTCATCTTTCCTCAGTTGCTGACAGTCGTAACTCTTTGTGTAAACCTAGGGCATGAGCTCAAAAACCAGTATCAGAAGTTTCAGGCACTGAGGCCGTCAACTAGAATATTGTGATTTATATTGTTTGGCGCTTTATGAGAACGCCTTTCATGAGAGTCCTTTTGAATTTTATTTATGAGATAAATATTCATTGTTTACTCAGGTGACATTAGCCCTTGTGTATGAAAAATTAAACTGGAATCTCTTTAAAGAGTGGCAATCCTTCAGTGATTAATCAGCAGGAGCACGGCACCTGTATTTACTATGCAAAAGAAATCAATGGTCTATGAAATTCATACTTTAATTATTTGGTGAATAAATTGGTCTTGGGGAAATTCATTTGGACCATGAGGAAGTTTGTCTCTCTCTCTTTCTTTTCTCCTTTTCCACTTCGAGAAAGTCTGTGTGACTGTGATATAGTCGACATAAGGCAAACAGCATGAGATCAGAGAAGTAATCCGCTCTCTCATATCTCCTGGATTTATATGGCATAATATGACTGCTTCAGAGTTACAGAAAAACACACATAATTTTGTTCTGTTGACAGCCTGTCTTTTGTCATTTGGTTTCTAGCTCAATGTGACATGATAAAGAATGCTTCATTCCTCTGCATATCTGTGTGGAATAAGAAATGTGCCCGGGTACTCGGAAATGACAATAATGATTGATCACAAAAGCGCAATGATTGCGTGTCTTGACTTTTGTTTCGCAACTTCAGAACCACAATCTTTAATATAGTGATTAGTTACGGAGATATTGTGGGTGATGCCTTCAAATGATGTAATGTAATGGAAGAGAAAGCAGGGTCTTTAGGTATTTTTTCCTTTTAGTTTTACAGTCTGTGAAACTACAAAGTGCTTTTTAAAAAGAAAGTTTTATGTTGTAATTTTCATAAAAAGATTCTCTTTTTAAATATCAGCTGTTTACACAAAATCATGGTAACAGAGATGACATTTTTAAATCCTCCCCTACTGACAGTCAAAACAAAATAATAAGACGAAGAGTTTGCTTTGTGGAATATGATAATAACGTCAAAATGACAGCATTTTTTTTTTTTATTATAATTATTATTTATGGGAAAAAAAATGGTGGTAACAGGGTTGACACATAACCTGTGGGCACAACTTCAATAATTTTTTTAATTCATTATGTCAACTAATATATATATACACAAAAGGCTTTTTATTTCCATATATTTTGTTTTAATGTAAATGTGCATAAAAACATACAACTAACATTAAAACATGGCATTTGTTTGTATATATAAAACAAATAAATGACATATAACTTAATTTTAATTGTATGATTTATGCGCTTATATATTTTAAAATGATTTCTGAAGGATCATGTGACACTAGACTTAAGTTATGGCTGCTGTAAATTCAGCTTTCCCATCACAGGAATAAATTACATTTTAAAATATATTAAAATAGAAAATTCTTCTTTTAAATTGTAATATTTCACAATTTTTACTGTATTTTTGATCAAATAAGAGACTTGAGTACCTCTAACACTGCTGGTTAAGATAAAAATAAAAAAAATAGTGTGGAAGAGATGTGTTTTCCACTTATTGTGTGAGGCCTGGTGTGGACACAGGGTTACTTTCCTCATTACAATGCAGTTCAGTATAGTATGCAAACACAAAACCATATCTTTGTACATTTTTCTAACATGCAAGTTATGATTACCCTGAACCCTGTAGTCGAGAGCACTGAATTAATCCATATCACCTACACATCAGCTCCCAGACTCCCTCTCCTATGAGCCCTCGCTCTGACAAGGTCAGCGCACTACAATGCAGATTTAGACAGGAATTTCCTTAGGGACATGTGCGTTGATCTTTCAGCTCATCTGCTTGCTCTCCTTCTTGCCCCAGCAGAGATCATCTACAGCTGGGTGTTCAATGAGCTCCCCTCGTTCGTGGCAGAGGACAGCCGGCGATTCATCTCGCAAGAAACGGGAAATCTGTATATCTCCAAGGTGCAGCCCTCGGACGTGGGCAGCTATGTGTGCCAAGTGAAGAACACTGTGACCAACGCCAGGGTCCTGAGCCCACCGACGCCCCTGACTCTCAAAACAGATGGTGAGATATTACACTCGCTTCACACACACACACACACACACACACACACACACACACACACACACACACATGCCTGCTCCCTAAACCCCCTTCACCTGCACAGCAGAACTAGGCTGGATGCCAAGCGCCTCTCTAGGTGAACAAAATTGATGAATCAATACCATGACATGAAGTCTCTTTGCTAATAAATTAAATTGAGACATTATTTTACCATTTTAGCCTATGCCTTGAAAAAAAAAAAAAATGACTGTGCAGCTTCAGCTGACACAAGGGGCGATATAAATGAAAACGTAGGTCAGAATATTTTAAAGATTTTGTGAGATAGCACTATATATTATAACATATAGTACACATTTTACATGTAACCCAGTGATGTAGTATTTAGGTGAGATGTGCTATTACTTTTCAGGTGCAATCAGGTGTATAATTTTGGCCTGGTGCATAATAAAATAGGTGGTAAAATCAATGGACTTATGCTGAAGGTTGGACCCCAGTCATATTTGCAGACTTTCATAGAAACTTGGGCTGTTTTGATTTTAACCACCTATTACACTGTTGAAACTGCATAGCAGTGTGCTAGCTAAAAGTCCATAAATATTATTTAACTTTATTACTTTTGACCTTATTTTTTAAAAAAACTTCAATTAAAGCCAAATTTAGATGGAAAAGTTATTGTTTCTGTATTTTATACCTCAACATGCCATGTTTAATTCAACATGTTATGTGACATTTCTTTGTCATTATTTGTGAGATTTACATTGTATACGGTAACACTTTAGTTTAGGGTCCAGTTCTCACTATTAACTAGTTGCTTTTTAGCATGCATTTTACCAGGATATTGGCTGTTTATTAAGCACATATTAATGCCTTATTCTGCATGACCATATTCTACATCCCTTAATTCTACCCAATACCTAAACTTAAAGGTACAATAGGTGATTCTATACAGAAACATTTTTTGTTATTCTGGTTGAAAGTCTCATCATATCCTGATAGCAATCACTATGTTAAATGGTCTAAATGTTTTTTTTTTTTTGAAAATGCATATCGTCTGTGGAAGTTGAAAGACCATAAAATGTTCATCCAATCATTATATTCGGTCCGAATGAAGTAATACAATGTCCTACCTGCCTGTCAACATATACCCTCGCGCACCCTGTTCATGCAGACATCATACATCATCAGGGCGTTTCATGCTAGGCCAAGTTTATGTAGACCAGGGGTGTCCAAATTCGGTCCTGGAGGGCCACTGTCCTGCAGCGTTTAGCTCTAACCAGCTCTAAAACACCTCCCTGGATGTTTCTTTGGGCAAATTCCAAACGGAAGGGAAATGGGGACTTTGGAGGGAGCAGGGCACTTGTGTGCCATTATGTAGCCGTTTGGAATGAACTTGGCGAAGGGAGCAATGAAAGACATAATTTCCTCATTATCTTCACTGGGATGTTTCCATGACAATGCAGCATGGTGTCCATCAGCTGATTAGTTGTTCTTATGAAAGAAAATTTCTTATTATTGCTGTTAACATAGCTGTTGCAAATAAAGATACATTTTTTATATACATTTTTAAAATGTGTGTTATATGCCTATGTGTGTGCGAGTATTTCTCTGTTCTCAACTTTAAAACTTGCTGCCTCATCTTTGGACACTGCATTACTTAACACATTTCTTACCATATGAAACTTATTTAAACATAACATGACAAAAATGTGTGAAATATGTCACAAAAAAAAAAAAAACAACTTGAATTGCTATGTTTGTAAGTTAACTCGAACTCTCCCGCCATCTAGCTTTAAAATGAATCACGAGTATTCGCTGGGTCACATGACATAAATAATAAAATTATTTCCTAGAAGTGACGATCGCATGTAGCCTTCGCTAACAGCCTTGTGGAAGGGCCCTTCGTGAAGGGGTTCAGTTGTTCACTTTCGTTTGGAACACCCCTACAAATGGCGTCCCCTTCTCGAAGTGCCCTTCAAGGGTGCAAAATGCCATTTGGAATTTGCCCTGTATGCCTAGTTAGATCTTGATTAGCTGGTTCAGGTGTGTTTAATTGTGGCTGGAGCTAAACTCTGCAGGACAGCGGCCCTCCAGGACCGAGTTTGGACACCCCTGATGTAGACAGACGTTAGTCACGGAGCACCACAAACAAACAACAGCCACATTTTACAGTTCCTACCGAATTAAAACAACAAGCTTATGCTGCGTTTACACCATAACTACCGTAATTAAGAGTTGGCAACCTGTGACGTTCTAACCAAAGCTGTTCACATCCTTAGACTCGGAATTATGTGTTTATCAACACTGAAATGAATCTGCAGCAGTCAGGTACAAGCTCTCTAAGTTGTTTACGTTCATTATTATTTTAATGCTATGTGCTTTGAGACATGAGGTAGTTTAACGCGGTCTCTTGTGATGCTTTGCCGAGAGCATAATGTGTGTGCCTTCATGCATTCTGGATGAGGTGTGGCTTTGGAGACGCTCTGAAGGAAGGGTGGGATGTTATGATTTGAAAGCTAGCTCGCTAATGCTAGCTTTTCTGAAAATGTTCTATTGCACCTTTAACAACTACTATTAATAAGCAGTAATTAGGAGTTTATTGAGGCAAAATCATAGTTATTAGTTGTGAGGATAACAGTGAGAATATATAAAATTTCTGATTAAAAATTGTTTCAAAGTAAATTCTACACCAAATCATGTTCAGTGTACAGACAGCATAGTAAAGATGCTAAATGTGTTGAGGTACAAGACAGCTGAACTTGTGAGATTTTTTTTTTTTTTTGAAGCTCTGGATCATAATCCAGGAAAAAGTCCATCAATATCTCAGAAGGCTACAAATAATGGATGTGCCTGCAAATCAGGCTTGAAAGGAAATGTGGCAGTTTTTCAGCTGTTTGACAAGCCGGGTCAGTTGTCTACATTAATGCTTTTATGCCATGTGAAGCCGATTTAATGAGACGCCTGACTTATATATGTAGTTTATGTGTCTCATTCTCTGTTCTTCATTCTCGTTGCACGAAGGGCCTTTAGGGCCAAACCGAAAGTGTCATGAATTCCAAACATCCACATTAAACAGAGAGCATGAGGTGCTTTATCTTTTGCTTTAGAGCACTTTTTCCACAGACAATGCGTTCTGGTGAAACTGGCCATAGGGGAAATCATTTTCCAGCATAAAATTAACCGAATCAATGGTCCTCTTCCATAATGGGCCGTAGCTTCTTTAATAGCAGATTCCCATGGGCCAAGCATGGGAGCCAAACACCCGGCTGTCACTTCAGGCATTTTTCCATACCTCACAGATCACCTGCCGCTGGTACACGTCAATGTCAGCCGCCCTGGAACACAATCGCAGAACAGCCAGGCTAAAAGGACTACAGTGCCCTGAAAGCTTGTTTTTGCCTACGTTGCTTAATGTTGCACGTCCTTTGTGAGGGCGCCACGTCCCCTTCGGCATGCTCTTCGGCATTTGCATAACCTTGTTGTTGAGAAACGCTCCTCGGAGACATAACGCATCTAAACGCATTAGCATACTAAATTGGATTTGCGCCTCTCGTTAGCACAGATTGCAAATTCAAGTAGCGTCACATTCTTCGGTTGCTCTTGGAAGTGAAAGAAAGAGCAGAGATGGGTAGCTGAAGGCTAGAGAGGAAAATAATGTCTCGAGGGATGTCTCAGAACCACAGGTGGTAGAGTCAGGATGAATTGCTTTGTGGCAGCTGCATTTGACAATTACCGTACAGTCAGGGTCTCGCAGAAGGCTGTGTGGAATGAGAGCCGGTTCAGCGAGAGGTTAGTCACCCGTAACACAAGCACGGATGATGGGAATCTTTATTCATTCCACGCCTGACGTACGCAGCATTCGCTTGGCAGGCGTTGTGTGGGAAGCATCATGCGTTCGGCAGTTAAACGACTCGGCGGGCTGCGCCTAAAAGCCTGAAAATGATTTTGGCACCCGCGGCCAAGCTCGAACTGCCACACTTTCAGCCGTTCTTCCAGTCCTCTCAAAGCTCACCAATCCACGGCCCGCGATTTGTGCTCTCTGCTGTGACAGGATGATAATTAACTGCACGAGAGGCTCCGTGCCGGAATGCGCAGGTGAAGCGCTTCACCTATGTCCTTCCCTTGGCTAAGACGCTCTTAATCAAAGCTGCCCAACTGCATCTGCGCTCGGCTGCACCTTCAGGGCAAGTCATGCATCTTCCCCACCCACTCCCTTTTGGAGAAACAGCAAAGGCAGCGGAGGCCTTCTGTACTTACGTGATGAATCGCACCTTAATAGATGCGACTCGGATGGAACAATAACTCTCACAGAGCTGGAGCGCCCACAAAACACTCGGTGGTGCTGGGATTACTCGTCCTTCCCGCTTGGCCTTGGACATTGAAGGGGCAGCATTTTTAAGTAGAGGGTCAAGCATTTCTGATGCCTTCATCATTGTCATTCATTTATAGGAGAAAACATATCTGTGTCCTTGGATTTGAAGAGCAAAAGTGCAATTGTTGAGCTACAAGAGTCATAAAAAATGCATACTGATAGCGTTGATGTTTCATTTTCTAATAATGTCGTGCTTTTCCAATCACAAAATGAGATACTTGAGATTAGAGAAAATAAGTGCTTTGCAAAACTCTTGTCTTCGATCATGACTACCATGTTTACTGTGTTATTGGATCTCAACCTTTTTGATTTAAGCCCCCAAACCTGAAAACTGATCAAATATTTTATAGCTTGGCATAACTAGAAAGATGTATATTTGTTATAAAATACACAAATAATAATAAATATCTTGAATTTTAGTTGTTTTAGCTTATTTTCCAACGTCAACTCGTGAGAATATGTGTATTTTTACGTAAAGTGTGGTTCTACCACATGTACATTTATTTACGTTTTCATACACACAAAAACGTACAATATTGACAAATTTATAGCACTAAAACGTAAAATACTTATGTATTGACAGCAATAAAACGTTAATTATTTACGTATCCAACTGTGAATGTGTATGAATTCCCATGTATTAATATTAAAATCGTGGCATTAATGTTTTAAATCTGTTGTATTCAATTGTCATATCAATACATGTTTTTAGTCACATTTATTAAATGCAGTTTACTCATCTACTTAATATGAAATAATTCTGTTTGTGACTTGTGCTGCAAACTCGTTTCAGAGGATTACCTAATGTTAAACAAGACTACACTTTAAAAGCTTAAAATAACATTTCTGTAATTGTTTAACCATTTTATAATATTTAGTGAGACACAAAAGGCTTTTTCTCCACTGCAGCGACTGGCAATACAACCATAAAATACACCAAAACACAACATAAATTCACAAATCATATCAATTTTATTTGTTCCCTGTACTCTAAATCTTTAGAATCCATATGTTTGTAAGGAACAGATCCAAATTCAGCCCTTTATCCTGCGATCTTCATCTTCATTCTCAGCAGCAACTGAGACTTGTTATTATTCAAATTTGAAAGTAGCGCCATCCTTGAGAACCTTTACGACATGGTTTATGGCACTGATATCAAACGCTCATTGGTTCTCACCTGCTTCGTCACAGATTGCGACATGCCCTGTTTCAGTGAATTAAATTTGAAGTGAGTGCGCGCCTTCACGGAGAGAAGCCCGATTCATATCGTCATGGATTAATAACTTAAATTCTGCTCAGTACCCCATAAAAAACTATCACCGCCAGAGAGGACTGCGACTGCAACTCATCATCATTTTGGTACCACTATTGACATTTTCACAATAAATAAATTATTGTGATGATGCTTGTTTGTATGTTATTCTTTTATTTATAATAGTATGTAGTTTTAAGAAATGGATATGAGTAGGGTTAGGGGTAGGTGTAGGATTAGCGGCTCAAAATATCGTTTTAATACTATATTGTTACTAAAATTGTTATTTTCCTACACATTTCTGTCCATTGTGTTTTATTCTTTTAATATGCTGTATAAAATGGGTATAGTTAGGTTCGGGGTGGGGTTTAGGGATTTTACATTTATCTATAAAATGATAAAAGTGAAATTAAACAGAGATCTTTATGACATGAAAGATTTGTAAATATTTTCCTTTTTTTTTCGCTGAAAGTTACATATTAATACCTACGTATTAACAAGGCTGTATATTCATGCTTGTTTTGTCTTAAGTTCAACAAGGAGAGGAGCTTGCACACATAATAGTAGAAAATTTCACACACACACACACACACACACACAAAAAAAAAAAAAAACAACTTTATTTAGAGGCCAACTGCAAAGACAAAACGTGTTCAATTTACATCATCATCAGTGTAGTAACAGACAATAGCACACCTGATTCTATTTATTTATATTTTTAAATTACCATATTTCATCCAATAAAGTAAATTCAAAAAATTATTTAAAAGTAAATATACCTCAATAGCATAAAAAACCATACATGTACACTAACCTTCATAAATACGTAAGTATACCAGACTACATAAAAAAATACAATTACAAAAATTATACACAATATATATATATATATATATTTTATTTTTTTTTTATTTTTTTTTTTTTTCTTTCAAATCATCAAAAATATAAATGCAACATTATCCAAAAACAGTCAAATGATATCAAACATCATAATGATTATCGTGATTATGAGGAAAAAATACAACAAAATAGAAATAGAAAACCAAAGAAAAATATCCCAAACATGTTCTATGTTTTGTCTTATTTAAAATAATTTTAAGTCATCTTGAGGCCCCCTTGGAAGCTTGTTGAGGCCCTATAGTGGGCCCTTGCCCCCTGGTTGAGAACCACTGCTGTATGTCCATGGAATGCACAGAATTTAGAGTTTGCTGTAAAAATTGATTAACAGAAATGAATAAACAGGTTAGCATACAGTGTTTCTGCATCTTATTCGCTAAACACCTAATGTCAAACTTGATCACTATTGCCATGTACACCCTGCATAGTTTCAGAAGTGGCAAGCACATTAAAATGTATATACAGTACAAAACACAAGTAACTTAAGAAATTACAGTGATTGACATAATAATAAGCAAAGCAACATTGAACAAGATGGTTTAACCTGTTTGGTATATGCTAATTTTGACTGATTTGTTTTTGCTCTGTTTTAAATTAAGTTCTTAGATATGGCATAATAATATATATTGTGCATTTAAAGTCCTTACAGTCCTTTATTCTTTTTTTTTTTTTTTTTTTTTTTTTTTTTTTTTTGTGAATGAGTCAAGACAAGTACCTCTGTTTTGATTTTTCTAGCACCTCAAACAAGCTGTCAGTGTCCATATGAGGGTAACACAAACATCTAGTTGTTTAGTTAGGGTCTAAACACATTATGTGGATTTTATATAAATGGCGTTGTCACTAGATGATATTTTCCATGAGTTAATTTAGTTGTAAAATTCAGTTGTCACTCTTGTAAATAACCGTACATGACGTGATTGAGTGCTCAAAATGTGACTGGTGTAGCACTCTGGCAGTCATATTTAAATAAAGCCAGTGTCATTCTTTTCAAACAGACCTCTTTTCTATGCAAATTAGGCTTAGTATAGCCACAAGTCACAAATGTTGCACTTAGGCTATGTTCAGACTGCCAACAAAAAATCTGATTTTTTGCATACCCAGGTGTGTTTTTGAAAGTCTGGACTTCAAAAAAAAAAAAAACACGAAATCAGATTTTGATTCAAACCACATTTGGAGGTGGTTTGAAATGCGGTTCCAATCAGATTTTTACACATGCATCTCAGATTGATCCGCTCTGGCTGCTCAAATCAGATTTCAAATTGTCTTTTGCATCACTCTTAACGTGACACAATGATAATGTCAAAACTGGTGACGGAAATTCCGGAAGCATTCATATGGTATTCAAATGGTATGTTCAAAGATTTCGGCAGTGACTACAGCACGGAACATCACAATATATACCAGTCTCCTCCATCACTGAGTTTTTCTTGTACGACGGAGGAGTTTTGCAAATGTCGTTACCAAAGCAACCATGCAGATAGGTTGGTTATGTCTGGACACACAAATCTTATTTGAACACTTGAAATTAATAGTGCAGACAGTCTGCCTGAACAGATCTGATTTGAGAAACAATCCGATTTGCCTGCAGTCTGAACATAGCCTTTTACCCCCCTATGGAAAATGTATTTTAGGGCTAAATAAATGTTATGTATTTAATTAAGATACTAATTAAATTTTTTAACATTTTATTTTTAACACATTTGCATAATTTGATACTATTAATGTTTTAATGTTTTAAAAGCTGGTCAGAAACCATTTCATTCTACGGACAGCCCTAGTTTTAAATAATAATAATAATTAAAAAAATCTGCTAAATAATTATTTTTAAGTCTTCATCTCTCCATCCTTGTGATAGAGTTTGCATTAATGTATATTTCTGCAGATTTGTCCTTGCCACTGTCACCTTTTAAAATATTGATTGATTGATTGATTGATTGATTGATTGATTGATTGACTGACTGTGAAAAGTAAAAACTTTAATTTTCATACATCTAATATGAATTTAATAGTGGGTAAAAACTAAAATTGCTAAATTAAATATTAAAAAGTAAATATCTTACATTATAATAGTTAAATAAATTGCTACAGGGCAATGATTTTTATTTAATTTAGGTTAAATAAGGGGTTCCCTCTAAAGGTGATCATAATATTTGGCAAGGTTCTTGGCATTAAAAAGTTTGAAAACCCCTGCATTAGATTATTTACCAGTACAGAATATATATTTTCTAGAACCTCTAGCCACACTAAGCAAGAAATCAGTATGACCTTTCATGACAGGCATTTCCCTCAAACTGCCGTTTCAGTTCACATCATGATGTCACGGTAAACATTTATTGGGCCTTCAGGAATACCTTTTTAAAAAGGTCTTATGAGTTATGCCTCAGTGATATGTTCAGACATTGAGTGGACATGTGCTAAGCATATACTAAGCATATACATGCTTAGCACAATGCTTCAATAGGTGCACTGTGGACTGCAGAATGAATCGTAACATGACACATCTCATAATTGTGATTTTAATGGGAAGTGAAATAATGTGATGATGCACATGATCATACATTCTACCCTTTCTTTAGTTACGAATGACGAGGACCTTGGCAGTCATTTGTTTCCAACACTATCCACTTCTGTCTTGAAGGAGTTGTTCACCAAAAGTTGCCTTTGGTCATCATTTACTCACCCCCATGTTGCTGCAAACCCAAATTACTTTCATTCTTTTATGGAACATAAAAGTTTATCAGAATGTTCACCCTGCTCTTTTCCATAAAATAAAAGAGAATGGTGGCCAGGGGCTATCAAGCTTCAAAAACACCTAAACGCATCATAAAAGTATCCAATATGATTCATGCACTATTTAAGTCTGTTGCATGGCTTCAGGTGACTTAGAATTTAACGGAAAATTTGTATGAACTACTTTTTGACAACTTTATGCTACCTTTTGGCCAGTTTTCATTTTGATATGGGAAAGAGCAGTGTGAACATACCCGTTTGTAGACATGTTTTATTAGGGGGAAAATTACATGAATTACATGAGAGTGAGTAAATTATGAAAATTTACACTTTTTGGCAAACTATCCCCAAACTAATCAGTTTTTGCACCACCATGTAGGTTTTCTCATGGAGGTATGTAAATCTCTCTCATTTTGCTTTCAATTTGCACGTTTGCTTTGGTTTAGTCATTAGAAAATAGATGTGAAGCCCAGCATTGGGATAATGGATTTTTTCATTAGCAGTTGGATGTAAAAGCTTTAAACATCTGATGGATACCCAGACTTTCATCAGGTGATTGTTCTGTATGGCACAACAAAAGAAAGGGAAATTGCATTGCACAAAACTGCCTCATTCCATGTTAATAAATGGATTAAATTGTGATTTGAAAATAGGCATCGCAACACAAAAAGGTCTCATGTATTTGTTTCGGCACAGCTGGCCTAGAATTTAGTCATATCAATTTCAGCCCTTCTAGACGCTAAATAGGATACGCAGAAAATGCATTGCGGCATAAACCAATGAAATATTGCAAATTCATTATACACATGGGATTGCTTTGGAATCATAAATGTGTAACAAGTAAGGAGATTGAGATTGAAATTGAAAAGTTGTTTGGGGAAAAAACGCACTGCTATCATAAAATAGGCTATAAATGTGCTGTAGATTACAGCTGTAGGCGAGGGGTCAGAGATTGGCTGGTTAGTTTCGGCAGTTAGTCCCTGATGGCCTGGTAGATGCCGTGCCTACAGCATTCTGTGGGCAAAAAGCATCATTCTCCATTGATGACCATTCAAAAGCAGCCTTTGCTATTGCTTAACTCTTTGTCAGTCTGTGCATTAGTCATGGGGATATTTCAGGGAATCTTTCTGCAGGTTACATTGGTATGTGAATACCAATAAGTGAATCCTTTGAATCATCCATTCAATCAATTCATTTAAAAATGCTGATTCATTCAGGTTTTCAACATGTGTGTCCCAATGTGTTTACTTATGCATTATTCTATGCCATTTTGTAGAATAAATAGTGTGAGTATAAATAATTGCTGAATGTTTGACACTTCAGGGACTCAACTGTCGCAGTTTTTATTATATAGCAGAAGGAGAGGGGATATCTGACTCTGATGCTGAGTGACACTGATTCATTCAGGAACAAAACAAGCTATTGTCTTCATGAGTGAGTCACTGAATCATTCACTCAGCCGATTTGTTGAAAAATGCTGATTCATTCTGGTGCAAATCAATTTTTTTTTTTTTTTTTTTTTTTTTTTTTTTTATCCTGAGTAAGTCGTTGAATCATTTATTCAACTCATTCGTTCAACAACACTTATTCATTCTGGAATGAAAACTGACTATCATTATAGTCAGTCATTGGATCATTGGATCATTCATATAAAAGGTTAATTAAAAAAGGCTGATTCATTTAGGTATGAATGAATAATGAATAATGCAACCTGTCTTTATAAGTGAGTCATTGAATTATTAATTATTCAACTGATTCATTCAGTAATGCTGATTCATTCAGGCACAAAACAAGTGACTCTCTTTATGATTGAATCATTTGAATCATTTATTCAACTGATTTGTTCAAAAACACTGATTCATTTAGGCACAAAACAAATGACGGTTTGTATGAGTGAGTCAATGGATAATAACTGATTTTTTTTTTTTTTTCCCAAAATGCTGATTCAAGAAGTTTTGGACATCTTTTGAACTAGCAATAGCAGATCCTGTATCCTGTAAAGTCTTTGGAACACTCCTTGGATTTTCTTACACTTTTATAAACTTGTAGGCTGGAATGTTGTATAAAAATAATATTGCATGAGTGTGTAATAGTTCCATATCAGCACGGTTGTGATATATCGCCATAACACACGCATGCTTGTGTGATATTGCTTTAATATAGTATATGATTTGCTATGGCCAGTTTTTTTTTTTTTTTTTTTTTTTCTCCAGAGCTCTTAAAAACATCAAAACAGCATGAAATGGATCTTGTTTCTGAACTGGATCCCTTTTTTCATAATCTTTGGCATTCACTGAAGGTGGTCGAAACATGTTCTAGATTATGGCACAATTGCAATATTTGTTATATTCTTCAAAGTGCAAAAAGGAAAGAAATACTTTCTCATGTAAAATTCATACACCAGTTTCCCATTTAATAAGACTGATAATGATAATTAGGCCCCTGAATGGGAGTGTTTCCCTTCGTAATTGCAGACTTACTCAATGCCAGCTGACATATCTCTCAGCAAATGGATATAGATGGGCCCTCACAACATCCGCATGAATAAACAAAGGATCTGTGCCCTCTGGCTATGACTGCAGAAGTGAAACGCAGCCATTCAAGATTCCACTGCATTCCACGGAATTCTGCACATCAATTAGGCTCCAGCGTGGTGCTCTGTTTTGAGGACAAATTCTCTCGCCCCGTTTCCCAGCGGCCTCTGTAGTGTACTTGCAAAATAATTTAGTTTAGCAGCTTGTCATGCGAGCTACTGTGGAGAATTCCCTCTCTTTGTCACTGGCAGCTACTGGGTTTGCTGTACCGTGGCACCTGTTTGCTGTGATCCCTCGAGCTTTGTTGTGCTGAATTGTAAATCCAGGAGATTGTTTACTGTTGTACAGTAGATGGAATTTATTAATGCATTACGAATCATACTCAACCCTGTAAAGCCTAACATATGAAATAATAGTCAGAAAAATCTATTTTTCTTTTTCTTTTTTTTTTTTAAATAGAACAGTTTATTTAAACTTTAGACAAAATCTAAAAAGGAAAAAAAATCCATATTTGTTTTTTGTTGAGTATCATATTTGATACATCATCGTGAGCAAAAGTATTATTATTTGCTAAATATTTGGTGCAGTTGCTGTTATTTATAAGGCCAAAAATAAGATGAAATTCTAATTGTAAATAAATGAGATCTCTATAGCAGTATAGCAGACTATTTACATAAACTAAAAATCAGTTGTCAATCTATATTTCCCAATAACATTTCTTAGTAAGATGATATTTAAATGCTTAGTTTTGTTCAAATATCTGTAGTTTTTATTGTGGGGAACAAAATATATAATGCAATGCAATAAAATAATGAATGAGAGACGAACTAATAAACGTTCCTCAAAAGCCTGATGTATCTTAATTGATACTCACATTTTAGTATTTTTTTCTAAGAATCATGTATGAATAATCAGGATTTTTTTATTATTATTCACTCCAGTAAGTGTTCATCTTGAACTTTTACTAACGATATAAAATGTATTCTTAAATTTACTTTCGCAGCAAAAAGACACATGTATACCATGACGTGAATCATGGTTTTGATCACGTTGATAATTTATATCAAATAGCTTTAATATTTATTAAAAACTTCTGCTTCGCGTCGTGCCTAACAACGCCCTTCAGCCATGATGCATCATGCAGTCACAATAGTCATATCACTTTTATTTTGTTTTCTCTTTTTTATTCAAGATATTCACAAGATTGCTAACTATAGTCTATCATGAACTATAGGCTATATTGGCTCTGAGCACCCACGGAAAAATATGAGATATTCTCCATTCATTTTAACCAATAAAAAACGACTGCAGCATTCAGACGCGACATTCTTTTCATTTTTATAGTTCACTTGAGGCAGTTACTGTGGCATTTTTTAGTGACACATATTGAGTGCACATCAATTGAATACATTAACGTGAGAACGCATCAATGTAATCTGCAGCACGAATCTCTCCACAAAAGTCGCACGCTCTCAAATATAGAGTCCTCATGGCTCTACTCTGGCTCAGATATTACGTATAACTTAAAATAAACTTAAAGTGGTTGAAAACACTGAATAGTTGTGATGTGAAAAGCACTGAGTGCGTCCATCTCTGCCAAAGCGCGAAAGCACGTTTGAATTTAGCAGTTAATATTATGATCTTACCGGAGTTGTCGTACGCTTCAAAGGGTTCAAATCGATCACCTTTCGCCTTTCATATCTTGATTTTATGGACATTCTAACTGCATTCTATAGGCTATATCATGCAGTGAGTTGTTGCCCTGCATCATATTCATCATCAGTCAACTGTATGAAATGTCAGATGTCCTATGAAGGTCTGGGGGCGGAGCAAGTGTGTTAAATGCATTAAAAATTTTAACATGTTATTTTTTTCCGTAATTAATTAATCTAATTAACTTGTTAAATTCACAGCCCTAATTATATTATATTATGTTATATTATATTATATTATCCATATATATGAATTTGATATTTTGTAATCTAATGCAAAGACAGCCATTTAAGTCTGGCTAAAGAGTCCAAGGATCTTTTGGTGCTGCTGTATGTGCAGTTGTCACATTTATAAAATGTCTTGGGCTGTTGCACTATTGATTGTGAGGTCAACGTTCTAGAGCAGCTGCTCTGGATATTTCAGGCGATAGAGTTCATGTGAGCGATGTAATCCATCATATAATAGCACCTCAGGCCTCTGCTAAACCTACAAAGTACCTACATGAACCGAAAGAAAAAATAAAACATGGGCCCAGTGCAGAGGAAACACAAGCTTCCTGTCACAAGCTTTTATTAATGAGTTCAGGCTTCCAAAAAGCAACCGGGAAGATGCCAAGGTGGAATTTCATGTGAGAGGGGCAAAAGTTGTGAGTAATGTGCTGATCCAACACCTACAAACTGAGATATTTAGAGGTGTGCTGCCCCATAGAATTTTATGTAGCAGAGCTAACCGACTGCACTATAAGATCACTCGGTAGCACTTTATTTTGATAGTCCACTTTCTGAGATTCTTTGTAACTTTGCAACTACATGTTAGCTACCAGTCATTAAAATATCTGTAGACTGGCTGCTTAATATCTACTAATGCTTTATTTTGATGGTCCCCCAACAGACTTTCTACTCACTATAAGTAACTTTGCTAGTGGATGTCAAATTATTCTACTAACTCGAACCCTAACCTAACAGTCTACTAATACTCTGAGAGTTAATTGACAGTTACTTATAGTTAGTAGAATTTCTAAAGTGGCCTTAGTCTCCACACCACTGCTGTAGTTATCAGATGGGCTTCTTTTGTAATTTTGTCTGGCTACAATAAGACAGAGGGCGGAGTTAGTGTAAATAGCCTCTGCCAACAAGTTCCAATGTTCCTGGTTTGGTATTTGGAGGTACTACTGGGATACGCACTGTTTTGCACATACTATATAGTAGGGAAGTATCAGAAGCAGTAAAAGTCTGATGCAAGTTAGCAAGATGGCTAACATTCCTTATATGAGATCTAGGTTATTGAATTTTAGCTACATGCTAACACTTACATGCAAACACAAACAGGTACCTGCGGTATTCAAAACATTATGTTGCCACAGAGAGTTACGGTAAATGTAGCCTGTCACCTAATAAACCAGCTAAATTAATCATATTTTCTGGTAAACTTTATTGCTATTCTTCATCAGCAGTAAACAAAATGTGTAGAAGCTAACTTGTAGAGTAAACACTGACAATGAATCTGATAATGAATGCCAATTAGTTTCTGTCATTACTGAAACACCCTGAACTTAGAAAGTCAGAGCTTGCGTCTCAGTGTGAATACTATCCATCCTAAATAGTATGTGACATTAGTAATTTTCAATACTATTTAGGGCAGATAGGGTGGATAGTATGCACATTGGGATGCAGGGAGAGTTTTCCCATTGGGGTTTAGAAGAAAAGTATGTACTTTTCCATCGCAAGCAAAGTGCACACTTTTTGTAATGTGTCATTTAAATATGTGCATCGAGACTTCTAAATGCACACACTTTAATGCTTAGCTCCCATTTAGTGTTGTGACATCATATATGGTGTAGTCTATATGTAGACTTACATTTGTGTATCTTCTTTCTTGTTTTTTTTTTTTTAGGTGTGATGGGGGAGTATGAGCCCAAAATCGAAGCGCATTTTCCTCAGACGGTGCTGGCAGCCAAAGGCGTCACAGTGAGGCTGGAGTGCTTTGCCCTTGGGAAGTAAGTACGCTGGCATAAACCCCCACCCCCACCCCCGCCCAGACCGCTTCCCGACGTGTGCCACCTGAAGGTGCCTTTCTATTGCACAAAGACAGAACATTCACCGTCGCCCCCTTGAAACACCTCTTTTGCTGTTGCAATCATTAATAATCATAATTACAACCAATTTAACCAGTCAAACCACTTTCTTTTCAGAGTAGAGAGCAGAATGCATCCTCCAGAGAAGAGATAGTACCAGGAGGATAGCTATTTTTACTCCGCTTTGCTGTTAAATGAGCTCTCCAGAAGTATTGAACTCTGCGCCATAACTGATATAGTGGCAATTTCACTGTGATTGGTGTAGAAACAGTGCCAGGATTCGGCCCCTGGGAGCTGTATATTCTCGTAATAGTTGAACGTGCGGCAGAGGTTGAGGGCCAGGGGTCATGAGGGAGGAGAGCGATTTGAGAGTCTGTACATGCCATTGTTTGGAGGATGCTTTTAATATCTGTTCTGTTCACATATGGTCAAGGATAGCACAGTGAGAAATGAAAGTGGCCAATATAGGCCTACAGCCGGAAGGCAGAAAAGCACTCTGACATTCAGTCAGAACAGCGCATTGCCTGTAAATGATGGACCGAGGAGGCTTTTCCCCATACATACTTAAGATGTATCTTGCCGTGGCCAGTGTTTTCCTGAGCAGAAATATCTGGCATAACTTGGGGTTGTTTTTAGCTAAAAGCAAATATATGAGTGCTACTGTATATAAAGGCGTCTATCTGACACGCTATTCCTTTAAAACGATTTTTTTTTCTTCTGCAATTAAATAAGAAAATAAAACAGATATTGAGATATTACTTAGATATTGTAGAGATAGATGCACACATCAACCCAGCAAAATATCAACCCAAGAGATATTTAATTTGATAAAAAAGATAGTACTAGGCATACTTTTCAAGCTAAACATTTCACATAAGGAAATCAGTTTCTTAGATGTAAAATAAAACAATAGGTTTTTGATTCTTTCTTGTCTTGATGTGTCACATTATTCCCTTTCCCCATTACTTGCTGTTCTGTTTTGACTGTCTTATAAACAATAAAAAGGCTGAAATTAAAAATATATTATTATATAATGTAAAGAGAAGTTACGTGATTCATTAGCACTTAATTCTTTAACACAATTTTTTAATTCATTCATTCACTCACTCACTCATTCACTCACTCACTCATTCACTCACTCACTAATTCACTCATTCATTCAGTCATTCACTCATTCACTCATTCACTCACTCATTCACTCACTCACTCATTCATTCACTCACTCACTCACTCATTCACTCACTCACTAATTCACTCATTCATTCAGTCATTCACTCATTCACTCATTCACTCACTCATTCACTCACTCACTCACTCATTCACTCACTCACTAATTCACTCATTCATTCAGTCATTCACTCATTCATTCATTCACTCACTCACTCATTCACTCACTCACTAATTCACTCATTCATTCAGTCATTCACTCACTCACTCATTAACTCACTCATTCATTCAGTCATTTACTCACTCACTCACTCATTCATTCACTCACTCACTAATTCACTCACTCACTCATTCACTCTCTCTCACTTACTAATTCACTCACTCATTCACTCATTCATTTATTCACTCACTAATTCACTCATTCACTCAGTCACTCACTCATTCACTCTCTCACTTACTAATTCACTCACTAATTCACTCATTCAGTCAGTCACTCACTCATTCACTCTCTCACTCACTTACAAATTCACTCATTCAGTCATTCATTCAGTCATTCACTCACTAATTCACTCACTCATTCACTCACTAATTCACTCACTATTTCACTTTTGATTCACTCATTCACTCACTAATTCACTCATTCATTCAGTCATTCACTCACTCACTCACTTATTCACTCATTCACTCACTAATTCACTCATTCATTCAGTCAGTCACGCACTCATTCAGTCATTCACTCACTCATTCGCTCACTCATTTATTCACTCATTCAATCTTTTGTTTATTAATTTTAGCTGTGTGTTTATTTTCTGCTTTATTTTTATTCATCATTGTCAGGTTACATTCTGTAGAACTTTCTTTGGGATCCTCAGATTGGAGCTTAACAGAACCGATATGGCGTTGTGCATAAAGGGAATGCATTTCTGCATTTTAAATACATAATCCAGTGTCATCGTGCTGTAATTCTGTTTGCGTTTGTTATTTGTAATGAATAATTCAAATGCAAAGCCTATCAAGCGCAAACACCTTCTAAGCCAAACTGCTCTAAGGGCCCAGTAATTGTTTACAGTGTCTTCAAGGACCCCTTTGTGAGGAAATGTCGTTTACAATTAATTATCCACATTAGAATAATAAGTCATTACTTAAACCTAGACATTAATCTATGTATTCTTGTTGGCTTCTCTCTCTTAGTTCAATTAAACTTTACAGACTCTTAACTCGCTGCTCAGTGAATGAAGAAATCACTGAGATCTCACCAATGGTCTTTTCCTTCACTCGCAGCTCATTTAGGGCTGATAGCGAATCCCCCAGTGAACTTTAGGCCTCGTCCACCTTACCCACAAATAAAATATTTATCAGTGCATGTTATTAGAAAATGCCACTCTTTATAATGAACCAAACTGAACTAAGAATTACTTTTAGCCTCACACTGTCACTCAGTATGTATGACAACCTAACAGTCAGGGCGACTAAGGGCTTGGCATTGTGTGCAGGGAAAAGGCTAGAGTGTGTATTGTCAGTAGCGCGGGCTGTCTGCCCGAAATGTCTGCGGGGATGCTTTTCAGAGGCGGCATTGTACCGTACACTTTCAAAGGCAAACTGCCAGCTTATAATGGTGAATGGGTCTGGTACCGAAAATGTTACCGGGGCTACAAAAGGGGCCGCTTTCATGCATGCTGGCATTTTGTTGAAGGTACTGTATAACCTTTCTGGATGGTTCTTACATCACTTAAGAAATAATGGTCACATATTTTGTTATGAAATCTTCTATTCAAATGATTTGCTCTCTAACATTTTCAGGGTTAGACAAACAATATGATTAGTAATATACTTAAATTTCATTCATAAGAATTTATTGGAGTGTAATTGTGGCACTTGTTATAGTGAGAAAATATTAATTAAATTATTTCAAATTATTTAATTTATTTTAAGGTTAGGTTTTTGTATACACTACCATTCAAAGTTTGGGGTCAGTAAGTCATACTACATTGTGGAGATAATAAATATTAACCATATAAAGCATATTGTATCATCTTTGATACAGGCTTTCAGGGAATGTTTATTTGTACATCTCTCAATCATTACTGTTTTATGATGTTATTCACATATTATCAAATATTATCCACACCTACCAATGCACTTGATCTCTAAAGTGACACTTTAAGATACAGTTGTGGTCAGAATTATTGGCACCCTTGGTAAATATGATCAAAGATGACTGTAAAAATAAATCTGCATTGTTTATCCTTTTGATCTTTAATTCATAAAATTAGCAAAAATCTAACCTTTCATTGAAGGAAAAGAATTGAAAGTGGGGGAAAAATCACATTATGAAATAAATGTTTTTCTCCAAAACACGTTGGCCAGAATTATTGGCACCCATTTATTTAATACTTTTTGCAACCTCCTTTTCCCAAGATAACAGCTCTGAGTCTTCACCTATAATCCCTGATGAGTTTGGAGAACAACTGACAAGAGATCAGAGACCATTCCTTCATGAACAATCTCTACAGATCCTTCAGATTCCCAGCTCCATGTTGGTGCTTCTTCTCTTCAGTTCACTCCACTCATTTTCTTTAGAGTTCAGGTCAGGGGACTGGGACGGCCATGGCAGAAGCTTCATTTTGTGCTCAGAGACACATTTTTGTGTTGGTTTTGATGTTTGGATCATTGTCCTGATGGAAGATCCAACCATGGCCCATTACTGGATTTCTAGCAGAAGCGGTCAGGTTTTGATTTTTTATCTGTTGGTATTTGATAGAATCCATGATACCATGTATCTGAACAAGATGTCCAGGACCTCCAGCAGAAAAATAGGCCCACAACATGAAAGATCCAGCAGTATATTTAACCATGGGCATGGGGTACTTTTTATCCATGTGTGCACCAAACCCATCTGGTGGGTTTGCTGCCAAAAAGCTCTTTTTTTTTAGTTTCATCTGACCATAGAAGCCAGTCCCGTTTGAAGTTCCAGTCTTGTCTGACAACTGAATATGCTGGAGATTGTTTCTGGATGAGAGCAGAGGATTTTTCTTGAAACCCTCCTGAACAACTTGTGGGGATGTAGGTGCTGTTTGATAATTTTTTGTAGGCTTTCTGAGACTCAAGACTCAACTAATCTCTGCAATTCTCCAGCTGTGATCCTTGGAGAGTCTTTGTCTACTCAAACTTTCCTCCTCACCGCGCATTAGGGCGATGTAGACACACGTCCTCTTCCAGGCAGATTTGTAACATCTTTAGTTGATTGGAACTTTTTAATTATTGCCCTGATAGTGGAAATGGGGATTTTCAATGCTTTAGCTATTTTCTTACAGCCACTTTCTATTTTGTGAAGCTCAACAATCTTTTGCTGCACATCAGAACTATATTCTTTGGTTTTACTCATTGTGATGAATGATTAAGGGAATTTGGCCTTTGTGTTTCCTCATGTTTATACTTCTGTGGAACAGGAAGTCATGGCTGGACAATTTCATGTTCATGATCACCCTGGTGTGCTAAAAAAAAAAATAATAATAATAAATATGAATGGGAATATACTTCAGAGATATTTTACTCATAAAAAATTCTAGGGGTGCCAATAATTGTGGCCAACATGTTTTGGAGAAAAACATTTATTTCATAATGTGATTTTCCCCCCACTTTCGATTCTTTTCCTTCAATGAAAGGTTAGATTTTTTCTAATTTTATGAATTAAAGATCAAAAGGATAAACAATGCAGATTTATTTTTACAGTCATCTTTGATTATATTTATCAAGGGTGCCAATAATTCTGTGCCAACTGTACAATCACTGCAGACAAAACGTTTGTTCTACAACCCTGCAAGTTTTATCATAGACCCATCATGATTTAAACTGACAAGTCAGAAACTTCATCCTGTGTGGATAAATGTCCTTGTACAATTTAAGCGGATGTAGAGGGACAGAAGGACTCAGAAATGTGACGTTTTTATCGTTGGGCTTGCGGATGATTGATGTCGGCGCTGGGGTTTTCCTCGGCGTCACATTTCCATCGTTGGAAAGCTGTGAAATGGAGCTGTCACTATGTAGCAGTGCTGATTGTGTCTGATAGAGCGGGTTATCTACGCGCGGGCGGCACACCTAGGAGGTCATATCACACGCCCGCTGCAGCCACAAATAGGGATGGATGGCAGTGTACAAATACTGCTTATCTGCACAGCTATCTAGACATTTATTGTGTTACCCAGTACACAGCCACTTACAGAGTGCTGCCATATCAGATTGTCCTGTTCGTACTTTCAAAAAGACCACGTTATCAGCTCTACAAATTAGCGCAGATACACGTTTTGGCCAGAGATAAAAGAATTGCTTATAGAAAGTGCTTTTTTAAGATCAAGTATATTCTTTTTGCACCACTAGCATTGCCAGACGCAAAAGTTGGGTTCCGTAAGGTTGTTATGTGATGATTTATGCATCAAGTCACAGTGTTTTAATTTTTTTTCAAAAATAAATTGTGTGTAAAAGCCAAAAAGCCAAGGAAATACTCTACTTCCTGAAAAGCTCATCTACCAATCAGAGATGTTGCTGTTTCCTTTCAAACCTTGCCAATACAAATTGGAATTCTTTGTGACTCAGCAGTGATGTCCACTCCCATGTAGTATTGCAAATGAATAAAATCACTTCCGCTACAATGTAAATTATACTATTTTAATAAAATTATATACATATTGAAAAATTATATATATATATATTTTTTTTTTATTATTATTTATTTATTTTATTTTTTCCATACTTGTCATCCGCAATGCTTCATGTGATTAATTTACTCTCATAAAATGGTTAGTTCCTGTCCTTGATTCTGATTGGTCAATAGCTGTGTATTATTCACGATAAAACACGGCTATGACCGCTTCACTACTGTTCTGTGTATCACTACACAACACCCTTAGCAACCACTCTTAGCAACGTAAACTGTATGTTCTCAATTGATATTGTTCATTGAAGCTTACTGTATTATGTAGAAGAGTATTGTGAGAAAGATCGATTGAGCGAGTTTATTACCTGCATTCAGATTTAGCATTTTCCTTCAGGTCAGTCCTATGTTCATAATAAAAAATCTGTTTAAATGTCCGATGTATTATCTTGTCCTTTTAACAGTTAAGGGGTTTTCCCGTCACTGACAGCGCTGGTCAAAGCATTTGTCAGTTGCGTCTTGTTCCGTTTTCAAAACAATTCAGTCTTTTCAATATAAAAGTCTTCACTACTGACTGACACACTCATAAAAACAGTCTTTGCCGCCATCTAATGGCGTAATAATGTAACTTCTGTTGCTGTTCATGGTCAGGGACTATTTTTTCAGGCGGAAGGAAGGCTTTTAGAAAATGTTTACTTCATGAAAGTTGCATTGATACATATTTCTGGCTTTAATATTTGTATTGTGTGATAACCGTTTTATAAAAGCAATAAGGTATTCGAGGCTAGTGCTGTATCGTGTATCGCGTCGTGCCTAACAATGCCCTTCAGCCGTGACTTATTCACGATACAGCACAGCCTCTCGTACCTTATTGCTTACATAAAAGACGATAAACCAAACCAATCTCTTGGCATTTCGTAACTATTTTATGTTTTGGTGAATTTGTATAAATTTGTACGTTTTCATACAATCTACTTATGCTCAGTGACAGGTATGTTTAGTGGTGGGGTTAGGAGTCTACCTTAATGCTTCCATAATTCTAACAATCATACGTTTTTGTACGATTCACACACTCTAAAAAAATGTGTTGGCTCAACAAAAAATTAATGTAACAGTTTGCATATTTTTTTTTTTTTTTGAGTCATGACAACTTTATGACAACAATTTTAATAGTAAAGATGATAATAGTTTGTAGCATAAACACACATTTTTAAGTTGATTACTCAAAAAAATTAAGTTGGTCCAACTACCAGAGTTGTAGCCCTGGAACCAATTAGGCTAATCTTATCTATTTCAGTTCAAATCAACAGCATAACTTATTTAACATGTATATTTAATGAACAAGTAAAATATTACTTTACACTGGCATTATGGCAGTTAATGCTTATAGAGTCAATGTTCATATATCTACTCTTCAGCACAATGGTAACCACAAAAACTTCAACATTACAGAAACTCTTTTAAATGTCAAACATAACCGCATTAAAGGATTAGTTCACTATCATATGAAAATTACCCCAAGCTTTACTCACGCTCAAGCCATCCTAGGTGTATATGACTTTCTTGTTTCTGATGAAGACAATAGGATAAACATTAATAAATATCTTGACGCATCCGAGCTTTATAATGGCACTATGCGTTACCAAATGAGTATGAGCTGAAGAAAGTGTCCCCATCCACCTCTATCCTTCATAAACATATTCCACACGGCTCCAGAGGGTTACTAAAGGCCTTCTGAAGCGAAGTGATGCATTTGTGTAAAAAAAAAAAAAAAATCCATATTTAACAAGTTATGAAGTAAAATATCTAGCTTCCACCAGACCGCCTTCCGTATTCGAATTACGGAAAAAACAGAACTGGCGTCGCATCAGTTCCATAAGTTGAATAGGGAAGGCGTAGGACGTAGAGCGTAAGGTTTTTGAAGAATACGGAAGGCGGTCTGGCGGAAGCTAGATATTTTACTTATAACATAACTTGTTAAATATGGATATACAAACGCATCGCTTCACTTCAGAAGGCCTTTATTAACCCTCTGGAGCCATGTGGAATATGTTTATGATGGATGGTTGTGGATGGAGACACTTTCTGTTGGTATGCGTATGAGCTGAAGAAAGTGCCCTTCAGAAAGCCTTTATTACCCCAAGCTTTACTCACTTTCAAGTCATCCTAGGTGTATATGACTTTCTTGTTTCTGACGAATACAATCGTAGAAAATTAATAAATATCCTGACCCATCCGAGCTTTATAAATTTATATTTCTATGATTGTGTTCGTCAGAAACAAGAAAGTCATATACACCTAGGATGGCTTGAGGGTGAGTAAAGTTTGGGTAATTTTCATTTAAAAGTGAACTAATCCTTTAAACACTAACAGGTCTTTACCTTCACTAAAAACAGATAAATTAACACTTAATTTCAACATTTATTCTCCCTATCCAGTCCCTATGCAAAGCATGCTGGGAACTAGAAATGACGTTATCAAGACAATTCCATTACGTTACTACAACCTATTTTTTTTAAAAAGCCAATTAACACAGAAATTTGAGTTTAAATTGCAGACAATATTAAGTTGATGTAAACATTATTATGTCAACAGAACTCTACAAAATAATGTTTGCAACTTAAAATGTTTAATTAAAACAATAAATTAGAATTTTTAACTTGCAGCCATGCATTTATTTAAGTTACGAATTCATATGAAATCGCCACCTCATATTTACATTTTTCTGTGAGATCAGGTTGTAAATTGTACCTTTTTTCTGAGTTTCAAAAACTTTTTTGCTTCAAATCAAAGGTTGTAATGTTGCAATTCATCTCAAACCTTAGAACTCTTTGACACTCACTGGCTTAGAACTTCTCTCTTTTTTTTTTTTTTTTTTTTTCTTTTTCCCCAGTGGAGAAATGAAGACTAAAAATACTTCCAGAACCAAGGCCACAAAAAGAAAAAAAAAGCTTCCACTGTTGCGCTCTATTGCAAAAACAAGAGGAAGATTAATCCTGTCATTAATTCATGCTATTAATTCATTAATTGATTGAGCCAATGTTTCGAAGTTGGTTTGGTTGAGATTCTCAAACAAACTTGCTTTTACAGAAACAGTTTTAACATAGTGTTTTCTGCATATTGAGCTGGGATAGGAGAAACTATTTCAGTATCAAAAAAGACATATTTTTCCTCTTTAAATATTTGTTATATTTTTTATGTTTTCACAGCCCTGTCCCTACTATCACCTGGAGAAAGATGAGTGGGAACATCCCAAAAAAAGCCCGTCTGCGCAAATCACAGGCTGTTCTTGAGATCCCCAACATCCAGCTAGAGGATTCTGGGAGTTATGAGTGTAAAGCTGAGAACACCAGAGGAGGCACCGCCTTCAGAGGACATCTCCAGGTCTACAGTGAGTACAGCTCTGCTTCTAAAAAAAAAAAAAAAACACTGCAAGCAGATCATTAACAATGAAAGTTCTTTATGGTTTATGTTTGCAATATATATAATAAGAGAAAGAAAATGAGCAGGATGAATTACGTTGTTGTAAAAGCATCTGCTAAATGAATAGATGTAAATGAGCAAGAAGGGGATTGTGGTGAAAACCAAGGATTGTCCTACAGACATGAATGATTCCTCAAATCATGTGGCTTGTTTAGGAGAGATGTGCTAATGCTTTCTGATTGTGATCGGAATAATGATTTTTGCCTGGTGGATGAAAAACTGCACAGACATGTTGAAGAAGGGACCTTGTAACACAATCTCATGACAATTCGTAACTATTTTACATTTTGACGAATTGCTGGCTAATTATATGAATCTCATTCGTACGTTTTTGTACAACCTACTTACGCCCCAGTGATGGGTATGTTTAGGGGTGGACCTTCATGCTAACTTTTTTCTAAAAATTGTATGTTTTCGTATAATTTACATTGTGCGAATTCATGCGAAATTGCCACTTTGTTACATAATTAGGTTTTCCCATGAAATCGGGTTGGACCTTAGCCATATCTAAAGACCAGTATATGATTGAAACTTGAGGGTTTTACTTCTATTGTAACTTTCATCCACATCCCAGAACCCTTTAGCAATGCTCTTACAACTGCCCAGAACACCCTAGTTTTGTGTGTATGAGCACTACTCATATTGTCTCCGGTAAATGTAAAAATCTGGTTTTATAAGAGTTATTTGTAAAAAAGGCTTTGAAGTAATGTGCCGCAGTAGTGTGGGAACAGGATCCGTTGGGTCCTTTTCTGATTAGATTCCTTCATAAATTATTCCACTGGGCATACTCTCTCTCTCTTTGGCATAATTCTGACTGCCCTTTATGACAGAAGGTATAAATTTAAGCAAAGTTGGCCAGCTTACATTTTGTCAAAGTTTTGTGAGGACAAAATGGCTCTGTCCTCAGAAGACTTTTGTTCAATTAAATTTTAGGGGCTATTTTATCATTATTCTTGCTTGCGTAGCTGAAAATGCTATATTTTTTGACCCACATATTTCCCCTGACCCACCGTAGCTTTGATAGGGCCCTAATACGGGGATCTGGGACCTCCATTCATCTTTCCCAGACTCCTCTCTCCTTATCCGTTCAATAGGGTTTGTGACTTAGATGAAGTGCATTATGTCATAAAAGTAAGTGTATCAGCGGGCCACAAGATGAATGCAGTGTCCTAGTGATTTTATGAAAACCTGGTTTTAAGAGGTTTATGACTGTCACTGGGATCTATGATTCATCACACAGTCTGGATGAGCAAAGCTTGACAAAACAACAGCTGTTTGTCTTATCCGTCACAACAACGTCCAAATATACTTTTATTGTGTTCTCTCCGTTGTCAGTAGTTCAGTACCAGTGTGTGATGAACAGTCCTGCCACTCTTCATGAATCTTAAAGTATTTCAAAGGAGAACTGTTAAAGCACGTTCACACCGAGAACAATAACTATAATGATAACTGTAACGTTTTAATAGTCATTCTAATTCTATGAGAATAGCAAATCCACACCACAGCTATAACGATAATGACACAGAGGAACAATATTGTTGTAAGAACTTTCGGAACAATTTTTCTAAGGTAAGTTTGTCCTACAGACATGAAAGATACCTCAAATCATGTGCCTTGTTTAGGAGAGATGTACAAATGCTTTCTGATTGTGACTGGACTAGCAATTTTTGCCTGGTGGATGAAAACTTAAGACTCAAGTTGAAGAAGGGACCTTATAACACAGTCTCATGGCAATTTGTAACTATTTTACGTTTTGACAAATTGCTGGCTAATTTGTATGAATTCGTACAATCTCAGTTGTACGTTTACATACAAACTGCTTACGCCCCAGTGCCGGGTGTTTAGGGGTGGACCTTCAATTTCATGCTAACTTTTTTCTAAAAATCACGTTTTCGTATATTTTACAGTGTATGAATTCATGTGAAATCGCCACTTTGTTACATACTAAGTTTTCCTGTGAGATCGGGTTGGACCTTAGCCATATCTAGAGACCACAATATGACATGAGGGTTGGCTCTTTGAACGATTTTTCCAGTTGAGGAACGATAAAACCATTGATAGCCATTTAGAATCCACCTGACTTTAAAGAGCTTGAGCTTTTAAAGCAGCAGGTGATATGTTTATAATAAACATAATATTATGAGTGCCGCTATAGTTACATTATATTTATTGGTGGAGTTATCTTTCTTGGTGTGAACGTATCTTCACGTGGCTAGAATACACAACGTGACTTTTACAGTCTGGAGGAGTCAATGCTAGTTGCCGAAAGTCAGAGCCAATCTGCAGATTTTGGGCAGTCAGAGTATAGTTTATGATGGCCACAGACTTTAGCTTCAGATTATGCTTGCATCCAGTCTGAGGATATCAAACATGTTTGATATTTTGAATTGATTTTAGAATACATACTGTATTGTTTTCATTTGTCATATGTCTCCTAGAAACAAAATGCATGTCTCTCTGTGAGTTTGCTGTGTTCGGAACGACGTGAAAGTCGGCAAATGTTTGACATTTAAGATTTTAGTCTTTTAGTCTGTTTGACTGTTTGACCATATTTACTATTGTAATACATGTCCCTTATCTTATCGTGAACAAATCATCAGTAGATTTTATTCCAATGAAAAAAAAAATAATTGCATCGTCGTAATCTTTTGTTAAAATGTAACAACTTGGCCTCTGAAAAAAACTTCCCTTTCATGTGACATCACCTGGGCTGTTAAAATAGTGCTAACCAATATAGCCAAATAGCTAATTAGGCATAATTTTAGCAAAGAGTATAGAACCCAAGAGGCCAATGCTTTTTGGTTAACAGCCACTAGGTGGCGCTTTGGTAGCACAGCAGCCATTTTGGGGTGAAAATCACATCTTGCGCACCCCAAATTGGCGAATCTCACAGCCAAATCAGAAACGCAATAGAAAATTTCTCAAATTCAGTACATTTTATGACACCTACAGTAAATGTTGTATTGTCTTAGCCTATATATGTTTTATGTTATCAGTTGTGGAATCCAACCATCAACGTACACATATGAGGTAACGTAGTTAGCCTACTTCATTGAGTATTTCCATTTTATGCAACTTTACATATTTACAATTAATAGTAAATTAATAAATTAATAATTAATAAATTTAAGATCATCATGTTTGTAGCGTGATCCAGGGGATTAAAACGTACAATATATTTCAGACCTAGTGGAGTAATAATAGTAAATTACTCCACTAGGTCTGAAATATATACATTTTAATCCCCTGGATCACGCTACAATAATGACCTTATAGAACATGATGCATTGCTATGGCTGTGTTTTTTTGTTTACATAGTCTTGCTTTAATGGACATTAATATAAGACAACACTGCAAAAACAGTTTACTGTCAAGCTGTTATATTCTGTTATTTATTTATTGTCTAACATTCCCAATTTTTCTGATGCATGTCCTTAATTTAATTTCATATGTTGGTATTAATTCAGTGTTTATAATGCTAATACTTGAACTTCAAATAATTTTAACCCAAACTGACTGGGTTTCTAGAGAGCAAAAGGTTTTGTGAAAAAAGTGGAAGACTTAAACACAAAGTCCGTAAAATAAACTGTTAAAAGGATTTGATGATCACTGATAGCATTTTATTCTGTGTTGTCATTCATTTTAGCTTTAATGTACATTTTTTTTTAACAAAGCAGCTGATATCGCGAAAGAAACTAGCGGACTGTCGAGTCACTTTCACCCCAAATGGTGGAAGCGTAGGCTGCTACTGGGCGCTGGTGTTGCAATGGAATGTTCTATTGAGTTTCACTTCTTGTCAGTATAAGTTCTTTGATTTTAGGCTTGGTTCTGGATGTGCTGAGATGCTCTGAAAAGTGATGCGATATATAAATATATTGAGGACATAGCGCAAGTCCGCTACAGAAGTAGAAAATACATGAAATCTGATCAACTATTTAAACACTTTCTCATTTTTGTAAAGGAGAACTCCATTCCCAGCCCATACAGACCCTTAATGGAAACTAAAATGCAAAAAAACTAGCCATTCAGAAATCATGACATCACAACCGTGAGTAAAATTAACATATGACCACCCACATCAACACCTGTTAGGTATTGAGGAAATTGTCTGTCATGATGAATGACATTCTGAATTACTGGTATGTGGGGATCAGCAAGAAAAGTCCTTTGGTGCAGGAAACTTTGACTATATAGGTGAAAAAAAATGTTACAAAAATTCAGTATATTTCAGTGTACACTGTTTGCTATTAAAAATAATTTTATAATAATTTTCCTTTTTTTTTTAACTTTCACTTTTTTTTTCTTTTGATCAATCCACTGTCAAACTTCAAAATGCTCTTGGATAAGGGTGCACAGCTACTGCCTGCCTTACCTGCAAACTCTATTCCAGACACACGTCTACTCATACAATTTGCATACACCCAATTCAGTCTGCAAGCCTTTTTTTTTTTCTTGACAGAGTGATTGAAGGCTTGCCTTCAGCGAGGTTTTCTCTGAGAGCGGGTTAGCCGTCTGTCGCAGCTCATGTGAATATGTCACATGCAGCAACCGCGGATCAGTATGTGTCCTGGGTGCACAATGAGTCAGAACCCATTGACGGGCAAGGGTGTGCATCCTCCTTGAGGCTGTGGCCTGCCGTTATTGTCCCGCCTGTGGGTCTGGAGTGAGGAATGGTGGTGTGGATGGAGGAAGGCAGTAAGTTTTATCACCATGTCCAAGAGCTGTAACTCAAGGAGCCCATGTCTTTGCCAGAGGTTACCTGCACCTTTTCTCTCTCACTTTCTCTCTTTCGCTCAACCTCGGGAAAATGGACACAATATGATTTGTAAATTATACAAAGCAGCTAGATACCTCACTGAGAGTGATATCTCAACAGAGATATGACCTGCTGCCATGTGTTGGCTAACTGATTTTTTTTTTTTTTTTTTTAATCGCTACTGAACGAATTCTGGGCGAATTTACTCACTCGTTTTCATCCACTAATTTAGTTCACTTGAGGGATTGAATGAAAACTAGTAAACATGCTCTGTCATGGAAACTATGAATAAACCTTAATTAAACAATTTAATAATCAATTAAAAAGCATTTTATACCTGTATGATATTACGCTGTAGCCACATTGGACCAGCGGTTCGGAAAATGAATGGATGGAAGATTCAGCTGAGAGTGCCATCCTCTTGTCAGATGCAGGAATTCATTCGCCATGTGACTCTCACAGTGCATTATGGGTATTATCTAGCCTTTGAGCGTTCATCGTTTGTACACTCGTTATTGCGGTGCAATCTTGGATTGAATGAGTGCACTTGATAACATCCACTATGGTTTCGGACACTGCTACAAATTGCTGTCCCCCTCAAATATTGCCCTATTTAAGAGTATAGGGGGCGATTTCTGACACAGCCAAGGTCTTACTAGGCATACTAGAAACATGCGGGACAGTCACCCTCCAGGACCGAGTTTGGACACTCCAGTGCTAGGGTCTTCTGAGTGTTTTTAGCATGTTGCTGTTTGTTTTGTACAGAGCCCCGCACGTGACATGCAGGAAAAAAAAGTAAATTGTGCGCACGCTTTACTAATTCGTTCCCTCGATTTACTATTTAGTAATTTACTATTTAGTAAAGCTTGCGCACAATTTAGTAAATCGAGGGAACAAATTAGTAAAGCGTGCGCACGATTTATAAATCGAGGAAACGAATTAGTAAAGTGTGCACACGATTTAGCCTACTATTGTTTTCGTGCATGTCATATGCGGGGCTCCGTAGTTTTGTAGGGCGTTTTGAATGTTTTTAGCATGTTGCTAGGCAGCTGCTAGGGTCTTATGAGTGCTCTTAACATGGTGCTATTTGTTTGGATTGAAAAGCCCTGTGCTAGGGTGTTCTGAGTGTTTTTAGCATTTTACTATTTGCTTTGTAGGGTGCTTTGAGTTTTTTTTTCATGTCGCTATTTGTTCTGTAGGTTGTTCTAAGTGCATTTAGCATGGTGCTATTTGCTCCAACCCAGATTAAACTTATATGCCTGTAGCTAGTAATCCTGAAGACCTTGATTAGCTTGTTCAAGTGTGTTTGATTAGGGTCAAAGTGGATCTGGAGGGCCAGAGTTGCCCAGCCCTGTGCTAGAGTGTTTGACAGAGTGTTTTTTTAGCATGTTAGCATGGCTGCTAGTGTGTTTTGGGTGTTGCTAAATGGATGGTGAGTGTTTTGCGTGGTTGCTTATTATAGAATCGAAAGAATCCACTCACAAGTCACCATGATATGGCTCATTAGATATGATTACTACTTTAATGTAAGTTTATGAGATGGTTTCTATATCCACAAGGTCTAAATCTTAAGTGTGATTGCTTCAAAAAGTAATAATACATATCTCCTTAAAAAGCCACATGAATTGAGGTACAGTATCAATCATATAGTCAATTCATGTACATTCATAGCATAACCCAAAATATTGTTACATTTCACACTAAAAATTATCACTTAGAATTAGGGATTTGTTCCATAAATAATTAATATGCTTCCAGATATGTGGTTTCATAGTTTTAATGACTATTATTATTTTAAAATATGGAAAATAATAATGTTAAGGAATAAGTAAGTGTGTTCAGACTTTTGGCTGGTAGTTTATTTTTGCTCAAATGAAATGCAAAGTCTTTCCTGTGCATGCTGGGTACTAAAGGTCCACTGCTTTCAGAACTTTGCTGCTCATCATTCCTAATGAAAACACTCCCCACTGTTCCTCTCATACATATTCATTCTGCAAAAGGACAATGCGACACAGGCTACCTACAAACTGCAGCTGCGTTTCATGTTAACAAAGTTTTATAGTGTAGGAACAGTTGGAGCAACAGTTGGATGTCAGGACTTTTTTTATTAAACATAAAAGTCAATTCACAACTGTATTATCAATTATAACATTTTAGCAGCCGGGGAGCATTTTATGTTGTGATTTAGTTATCTGTATTGGCTTCTAGCAGGTAACGAGACATTTTGTATAGGCAGAGTGCTTCAGATCTAAAGTACAGAGAAAAGCTCAGAAAAAGTTACCTACTAGGTCACAATTCATTTTCAGTGAGAAGGGTTGGTGGTGACTGTGATTTCACCAAGTGCAACGTGTTCCTGGATCAACATCTTTGTTGATCCTGGAACAAAATTTCAATCAACCAATCAGATTTAAGGGACAAGTTTACAGTTTGTGTCAAGTTTAGGCTTACAACCAGGGTTAGGAGCTTCTACTTCAGTGTTATTCATCATTTCTCTCTGACTTATGGATAGGGGTAGGACTAAATTTTCAGACAGGCATGTTGTTCCAGGATCAACAAAAATAGTTTGGCTAAATTGGCTATGCCAGGAAAAGCAAGTTAATATTTATTTATTTATTTATTGTGAAATATATATTTGAATTATTTATTTTTTGTTAAACATCAATGTTGGAAATTTCAGCAGGACAAGTACAAATCTGAAGGGGAAAAACTGCTTATTGTTAAGACCTGATCTTGCATATGTTCCTCGTCTCCTCCGTTTTCCTGGCACAGCTCTGCCGCAGTGGATCAGCATGATAAATGACACTCAACTGGACAGCGGAGAGCAGCTCCATTGGGAGTGTCGAGCCACAGGAAAGCCCAGACCCACGTATCGCTGGCTGCGCAACGGAGAACCACTCAGCACACAGGTACACACACACACACACACACACACACACACACATACACACACACAGACAGCTCAAAGAGACATCTCTGAGATCTGTTTAATTTTTCAATTGTTTCTCAAATGGAAACTTTTGCTTAAGGCCAGAAACATACCTTACACAAGCACTCACAAATGCTTGGCCAACACATTGTGAGCATGTGGTTCCGTTGAACATATTTACACACGCTCTTGCATTACATAGACTACCGGTCAAAAGTTTGGAATAAGTAAGATTTTTTTTAATGTTTTAGAAAAAAGTCTCTTCTGCTCACCAATGCTGCATTTATTTGAGGTAAAAACAGTAATATTGTGAAATATTATTACAATTTAAAATAACTGTTTTCTATATTAATATATTTTAATTTCTTCCTGTGTTTGAAAAGTTTGCATTACTCCATTCTTCAGTGTCACATGATCCTTCAGAAATCATTCTCATATGCTGATTTGTTGCTCAAGAAACATTTCTGATTATTATCAATGTTGAAAACAGTTGTGCTGTTTAATATTTTTGTGGAAACCATGATACACTACCATTCAAAAGTTTGGGGTAAGTACGTTTAAAATAATAATAATAATACTTGTATTCAACATGGATGCATTAAAAGACATTTATAATGTTACAAAAGATATCTATTTCAAATAAATGCTGTTCTTTTGATATTTCTATACATCAAAGTATCCTGAAAAAATATGTATCAGTTTCCACAAAAAAAAATATTAGGTAGCAAAAACTGTTTTCAACATTGATAATAAGAACCATTATTAATAATTTAGCACATATAATAGCTGATAGTAATTGAGCACTAAATCAGCATATTAGAATAATTTCTGAAAGATCATGTGACTCTGAAGACTAGGGCTGGGACAATGCATCGATTCTCGATTCGCAATACAATGAATCTGGATCGATCCTGATATTTTCTTTCTCGAATCGATTCTGAGCTTAGTTTTAACAGCAGATGGAGCTCTAGGCTAGTTTTTAACCGCACACTCAAATGCTCATGAAGAAGACTGCTGGAGAGCACTCGAGTCACGTAAGTGGTTAAATATACTTGTACCTTGGATCAGAATGCTTTTATGATGCGAGATTAATGTAAACAGCCCACTGTGAACACCCTTGTAATTCGCTTCAACCTTTTCGAACTTTATGAATGATTATTTTTGGTTTAAGTGGTGTGTGTAAAGGAACTGGAAGCAACGGGTGAACGGGTGTTTCTAAAGCAAGTAGTGCTTTTGATTCGAGAGAGGATCGCAATACATTGGAAAATATCAGAATCGCTCCAGATTCTTTATATTGCAAATCGAGAATCGATGTATTGTCCCAGCCCTACTGAAGACTGAAGTTACGGCTGCTGAAAATTCAGCTTTGCCGTCACAGCAATAAATGACATTTTAAAACATATTTAAATAGAAAAGTTATTTTAAAATGTAATAATATTTAAAGATATTATTGTATTTTTATCAAATAAATTCAGCCTTGATAAGCAGAAGAGACTTTTTCAAAATCATTAAAAATTCTGAATTATTTTGACCGCCAATGTAGGTAAACACTCAAACATTTTTATTGTTTTATTTTTAAATGCTCCTCGCTCAAAATCACACAACTTATCTCTGTATCCACTCCACACCACTCACATACTCCGGTCTGGAACGCTGTGAGCACAGACAAGCGAATTGATACAAACTGTGAAACTTCCCAGTGCTGTTGGACTGTTATAATAGCACTCTTGGAATGCTGCTCGATCAGATTTGAGAACCATAACTATCTGTTGTTTAATGCATTATATCACTAAGTGGTACAAAATGACAACTCACTTGTGACTTATAAAGGTCTCATGCTGGAGTCACTTTGGCAGATACTGTATGTAATTGACATTAAGTGTGCTTTGAGGAGCAGCCTGACAGGTGAACACGTGGTTCTAAAGCGATTCTTGTCTCCCCACAGAGCAGAGTGGAAATGGTGAATGGGGAGCTTATCATTCACAGACTACAGCAGGCTGATTCTGGAATGTACCAGTGCATCGCCGAGAACAAGTATGGAGCCATCTACTCCAGCGCAGAGCTCAAAATACTGGGTAAATGTTTATAACTATTTCTAGCATCTCATTATTTCAGGTTAAAACAGAAACTGTATCCCAGTTGTGTACTTTTGCACTATCCTATGCTAATTTTAGTATAAGTAGTGTGAGTAGCGTTCACACTGAAATTCCAAAAAGAAAAAGTGCGCTTCAAATACCTATGATGCACTTATTTAACTGACAAAATGTGTGGAATGATGGATAAATCATGCTCTCATCTGTCGCAGCTTCCCTTACACATTCATTATGTAGCGAAGGGGGAGGGGCATCAGACGCCGATGTCCGATGACAAAATAACCTTATAAAATTCATTCACTAGATGGTTGAGCGCATAGTGGACACAACTAAAGTATTCAGTGGGAAATAACATGGAGTAGAGCTGGCTTGTTTTTATCAATGACGATTTAATTGAATAAAAAATGGGCTATTATTATTATTATTATTACTACTACTATTTTCCCACCCACAAGGCCTTGGTTACATCAGCAGAAAATTGTTGTTGCAGACTAAGTTTTGCTTATTTGATTCAGGAATGCCAATTTGTCACCTTTCTAGGAAAATTTTATTTCAAAAATTGTAATTTGTAAGATTTATAAATTCATAAAGCTTTGGAATGACTTGAGGGAGAGTCCCTTTAAGGTTTCCCTCTAAAAGCTCTATGGTTTAACGCAGTGGTTCACAGCCTTTTATTTTTCTTTTTCCACTCGGCCACACTATGGTCTCCTGGGCCGCATATCATTTACATACGACGCCATTAATGCAAACCAACCAGAGTTAATATAATGCTATTAGCAGTTAATATTATGAATATTATGATACCTGGACAATTACATTTAAAAAATTACATTTAGCAAAATGCTACTCACCATTAATGTTGTCTGAAGCTGGCCAATTTGGTGAAATTCGTCTCAAAAGGAGTCACAGCACAATGTAGTGTGACTGTAGGTTGCAAGACGTGCACGGAAGCGTGAAAATATGCATTTGCAAATGTATGTTGATCCAAATATGGAAAGCACTTTCGAACAAAATCTACCCATAATAACCCATGGGTAAAACTGATAACCCATGGTTTAATAATGAATGGTTTAATTTCATTTTTTTATAATTTAATAAGACAAAATTTAATAAAATAAATTTAATAACATAAGTATGTATCATTAGTAATAATAATAATAATAATAAACATTATTATTGGTGTTGTTTTTTGTTGTTATTGTATAGTAATACTAATTTATATAGTATAGTATATTGTTAGTATATAGTATATTGTTGTTATTGTATAGTAATACTAATTTAAAGGGTTCGTTCACCCAAACATGAAAATTACCCCATAATTTACTCACCCTCAAGCCATCCTAGGTGTATATGACTTTTTTCTTTCAGCCAAACACAATCAGAGTTATATTAAAAATATCCTGGCTCATCGAAACTTTAAAATGGCAGTGATTGGAAGATGAGTTTTTGAAGTCCAAAAAAGTGCATCCATAGATCATAAAACATACTCCATGCGACTCCGGGGGTTTAATAAATGCCTTCTGAAGTGAATCGATGCGTTTGTGTAAGACAAATATCATTATTTAAAACTTTATGAAGTAAAATAATGAGCTTCTGGCGCGACAGCCATACTCATTTGATATGCGTCCAAAAAGTGTTAACTTCCGCAACGTAGTATACAATGACACGACGTACTGCGCGTTATAACGTAGGACATAACGAAGTACGTCATGGCATTGTGTACTATGTCGCGGAAGTTAACACTTTTTGGATGTAAGTCCAAATCATCTGATAATTTTCCCTTTAATGGGTTTCATGAAGTGAAGAAAGTATTTTTTCCTTATTAAAAATATACCCCCAGTTTCACAGACAAGCCTTACGCTAGTCCCAGACTAAAATGCATGTTTGAGCTGTTTTAACTGAAAGCAACTTGTATTGACATCTTAAAATATATCAGTGCCATTGTTTTGTCTGAAGATGCACACCAGTAAAGGTTTTTTATTTATTTATTTTTTTTTCTTCTCTCTAGGGTACGTTTATAAAAGCTACTAATTGAACTAAGGTCTAATCCTGGCTTAGGCTAAGCCATGTCTGTGAAACCAGGCCATAGTGTTTAAAAAACACTATATAGAGTCTAGAGTGAAGTTTCCATATACCCTTATGTCGACTATAAATTCATATTTTAAAGCAGATATTTAAATATACTCTCAAACCCTCTAGGGGTTCCCATCTTTGTCGCTTTTTCACCCCTGATGCGTTTGCATCCCTGTTGAATATTCCTTCTGTCACATATAGTGGTGGTAAGCAACACATGTGAAGAAGGCAATCTATATAAACAGTCTTTAATAAACAAACAGAACACGCAAGAGAATTACAGGAGTATAAACGCTAATCCACACATTAAACAAAGACTTGAACCGACAAGGGACAACTCAAACTCAGGGCTATAGCCTAAATACATGGCAACTAACAAGGGTTAATCAAGAAACCGAAACTCAAGAACAAAACTAAACATAACTCTGACACCTTCAAGATATTAAGGCCAGTATCATTATACTAACAAAGACATTTTTACATATTTTTACTTGTTTCCTAATCATGAAAAGTGGCCTGCACACATGGTGAAAGCAGTTAAAAGCAGATGCAGGAAAAAGTAATGGATATATTGAAGAGAATTTAGTCTGGGTGAACAATGTTAAAAAGACCATTTAACCCCACAGGTAAAGCTTGCCTCTCTCTTTCTCTCTGTGAGCGTTGAGCAGACCAGCTATTGACAGGTGACTTTCAATCACACACAATGAATAATCCTGAAGTCATTGCAGAATGACAACGAAGACAAAACAAGGCGGAGAAGCAATCAATTGCTACTTTCTTTGAACTGAAAAAGTCTGTTTCAGAGACTGGAAAGTCTGCTGGCAGCCCATTTGAGGAAGAAAGAAACCGGCGATATCGAGTTAGGTGTCCACAAGGATTGACTAAACTGAAGACTACACAGACAAAGCTGTCACAAACAGCCCCGCAGTACAACAGAAGAAAGCAGGCAAGATGAAAAGAGAGAAAAAGGATGGGGTTGAGGAGGAAAAAAAAGTTATGTTGGATCGGTTTTAGCTTGTTTGTCAGTCTTGGTGCAATCAGAACAAGAAATGTTAGAGTCGTTTATGAAAATGCCAGCGCTCTCTGTGTCTGGATGCTCAGGACGAAACAAAGGAGAGATGCAGACTGGGATTGCGTGTTTACTGGAGACACCCTCATTTTCTCCCTGTCAGCTTTGATTGTCCCACACATTCCAAGATGCATGTGGTCGTCTTTTCGTCACTTTCCTAGGGGTCATTTTCATTTACAATCCTCATTATGCTCTTTTATTTGTCCACAGAGCTCTCATCATTCTAAGACAAGATGAACACAAACAAATGACTCTTTCTTTTGACAGCATTCATGTTCAATTTATTGTTGAAGCCTAATGACTCAATGTAGGGAAAAAGAAAAATATATTAATGTTCAATTCATTGTTGAATCCCGATGACTCAATGTAGGAGATAAGTATACATAAATCACTACATTTCAGCTTAAAAGGGTTAGTTCACCCAAAAATGAAAATTCTGTCATTAATTACTCACCCTCATGTCGTTCCACACCCGTAAGACCTTCGTTCATCTTTGAAACACAAATTAAGATATTTTTGATAAAATCCGATGGCTCAGTGAGGCCTGCATTGCCGGCAAGATAATTAACAATTTCAGATGTCCAGAAAGCTACTAAAGATGTATTTAAAACAGTTGATGTGACTACAGTGGTTTAACCTTAATGTTATGAAGCGACGAGAATACTTTTTGTGCGGTAAAAAAACTAAATAATGACTTTATTCAACAATATCTAGTGATGGGAGATTTCAAAACACTGCTTCATGAAGCTTCGAAGCTTTACGAATCTTTTGTTTCAAATCAGTGGTTCGGAGCGTGTATCAAACTGCCAAAGTCACGTGATTTCAGTAAACAAGGCTTTGTTATGTCATAAGTGTTTCGAAATTTCACTGGGGGGCATGACTTTGGCAGTTTGATACACGCTCCGAACCACTGATTCGAAACAAAAGCTTCGTAAAGCTTCAAAGCTTCATGAAGCAGTGTTTTGAAATCGGCCATCACTAGATATTGTTGAATAAAGTTGTTATTTTGTTTTTTTGGCGCACAAAAAGTATTCTTGTCGCTTCATAACATTAAGGTTGAATCACTGTAGTCACATGAACTGTTTTAAATATGTCTCTAGTAGCTTTCTGGGCATCTGAAAGTGTAAATTATCTTGCTGGCAATGCAGGCCTCACTGAGCCATCGGATTTTATCAAAAATAACTTAATTTGTTTTCCGAAGATGAACGAAGGTCTTACGGGTGTGGAACAACATGAGGGTGAGTAATTAATAACAGAATTTTCATTTTTGGGTGAACTAACCCTTTAAAAAAAAAAGGTTAAACATACAGAAAAAAACATTGGTGAAATGCATATTGTCACAGATGTTTCTGGTGTCATTGCCACATGGGGACAATTGGTAAAAGAAAATGAACAATATTAAATGCTAGACTTATAACGTGCAATTTTCAGAGAGAATGTAACTCACTGAATATTCCCCCTCACTGGTCCATTTCCCTCCAGTCGCAAAGTGCTTGTTTAGTTCTCTGGAGTGACAGTCAGAAGGAATGCTTTTTTTGGATGTATTTGTGACAAATCCTCCTGTTATTCAGCGCCTATGGGGAGAGCTGTCGTCCATGACTTAGTCTATTCTCTGTTATAAATGTGAGCACATATTGCAGTGACATATTACATGGCTAACAGCAGCCTTCATTCAGATGAGCCATAGCTGCAGGCTGACTCGGGTGCCAGCATATCCGCATGCGTGCCATTGCCATGCCGCTCGTACCCTCGAGGCCAGTGGAGTGGGCAGCCCAGAGTGAACCGTGGGTCGTCGAGTACGAAAGACCTCTTAGTATTCACAACGAGAGATGAATGTCAAAACTCCCACTTAAAATCATACACTAAGACTCCCTTAAATGTTGTATGTCACACACAGAGTAGGCACACACATTTGTTACCACAAAGACGTGCACGTCCCCCACTCCTGGCTTAAGAAAGTCGTTCATTGGTCCAGACTCTCTCAGCATGTTCTGAGGGTGGTGGATTGTGGGGCCCTTTGGCAATTCCAGAGATTAAAATGTCATCTTTTCTAATGTCACCCGTAAAAAACATGGTGCAACCTTTGACTAAACACTCCTGACGAGGCCTGTCAGCATGTAGCTACAGGCCCCAGAAGGCTCCAGCAGCTCTGCAGACATCATCACTTTTAGCCCATATGTGTTTAGCTCTGCTCACTAGAAAACCATCACACAATGTCCTCCCCAGCTACTGGAGTACATGTCCTTGAAAAGCTCAGGCCTCTAATGCAGTGTTTTCAAACATGAGCATCAGTATGCAGGATTGACCATATCTAAGATTAGTCATGGGATATAGTGCTGCAGATATGAAGCATTTTTGTGGGTCAAAACATAGAAATGAGTTAGCATTGTACCGCTTTCGGTTCAGGATTAGTTCACTTTCATATTAAAATTACCCTAATCTTTACTCACCCTCAAGCCATCCTAGGTGTATATGACTTTCTTCTTTCTGATGAACACAATCAGAGATATATTAATAAATATCCTGATGCAACCGAGCTTTATAATGGCAGTGAGCGGGATCAAAGAGTATGAGCTGAAGAAAGTGCGTCCATCTACATCCATCCATCCATCATAAACTTACTCCACACGGCTCCGGGGGGGTTAATAAAGGCCTTCTGATGCGAAGTGATGCATTTGTGTAAAAAAATATCCATATTTAACAAGTTATGAAGTAAAATATCTAGCCTTCTGTATTCTGCTTATGAAGAAAGTGTAAAACTCTCACAGTTCAAAAAGCTTACGCTACGTCGTACGCCTTCCCTATTCAACTTACGGAAAAACGTAACTGACGTGACACCAGTTCTGTTTTTTTTTTTGGGTTTTTTTTCGTAATTTGAAATCGGAAGGCGGTCTGGCGGAAGCTAGCTTTTACTTCATAACTTGTTAAATATGGATTTTTTTTTTTTTACACAAACGCATTGCTTTACTTCAGAAGGCCTTTATTAACCCCCCGGAGCCGTGTGGAGTATGTTTATGATGGATGGATGTAGATGGAGACACTTTCTTCAGCTCATACTTGTTGATCCCGCTCACTGCCATTATAAAGCTCAGATACATCAGGATATTTATTAATATATCTCTGATTGTGTTCATCAGAAAGAAGAAAGTTATATACACCTAGGATGGCTTGAGCGTGAGTAAAGCTTAGGGTAATTTTCATTTGAAAATGAACTAATCCTTTAACTCAATGGATTTTTTTAATGGATTTTTGGCTAAATGCCTTAAATAATTTCTGTTTTAACATGAGCACAAGATATTTTCATACAATACATCAGTAAAACACTCTTTGATATATTTTTTAAAGCTTTTAGTTGCCTTGAAAAAAGTGATTGCTAACAAGTGGCTAAATGGGACTAAAGAGGTTGTTGGAGACATTGAAAAGGACCTATTATGCTCTTTTATATTTTCAACTTTCTTTAGTGTGTAATGTTGCTGTTTGAGCATGAAAAAGGTCTGCAAAGCACAAAGTCCACACCAAAGGGAGTTATTCTCCATATCAGTAAGCCTAAACTCCCAGAAACGCCTTGATTATAAGTCTTGAATTTTATTAAAGTAGCGTACACATCACAATATTCCTCATTTAAATAATTCCTGCCCAAGACATACGCCAAAAAAAGGGTTGAGGCCTGGTTGAGTTGTGTTAGTAGTGTTTTCATCATGTCTAAGAGAAGCTGTTTTTTCAACACTGAATCTAAACCCCGAAACTCCTTTTTTTGGCCTTCCTAAGGCAGATGAAAGAAATTTATTTTTAACACTGTTCCTGAACATTATAACACCAAAATTTCTCTGTGTGCTGCACACATAACACACCTGAAATGTATAAGAGAAATACAAAATAAAAATGTACCACTGTGAAACATTGTGCAAGTCGTGCTTGCAAAGGTGGTTCTGGACGATCCGCTTGTTCTTCTACATTTCTACATTACATCTGACTTGGGCTCTACTTGATAAGGCAAATCTGACCTTCAGGTTTTTACACCTGAGAAGCTGAAACTCGTGGTTATGGTAAGGGCTGTGACATTTCCGAAACACTCTGTTGACCAATCACAACACAGTGGTCCAGCCAACCAATCAGAGCACAGAAGGAGGGGCTTCATAGAGACCGTAAACAGAGTGTTACAAAGCATTACAGACAGACAGACAGAGAAGAGCTGCTACAATGTAAATGTAGCAAAGTTTAAAGTTCAAGGAAGAAGGAGGCGGGAACTGGCGAACATTCAACGTAAAGTTTTAATCATACAATAAACAAACAACAAATGAAAGTAAAGCTGCAGCCCCTCAAGGATAACTGCCGCATATAAACATAATAAAACACAACATAAAGTCCAGGCTAGTGTTGTCAAAAGTACCGATACCAAGTCGATAATGAAATTTTAAAAATTTGATGCTTTGAGCGCTGTTGAGCGGATTTGTAAACACCTGTGATTGGCCATTGTGTTCACACGCTCAACATATATGTCTGTGATTGGCTACAGTGATCAACACAAAAACATGTTGTAAATAGACATCAGTGACGCTCTTCGCTGAGCGCTTACACAGATAGACACGGGAGCGTTTGAAAGTACACTTCCATGTGCTTTCAAACACTCCCGTGCTTTGATCATTGTAGCCAATCACAGACATATATGTTGAGCATGTGAACACAATAGCCAATCAAAGGTGTTTACGAATCTGCTCAACAGTGCTCAAAGCGTCACATTTTTAAATAGGATCAAAGTCGGTACTTTTGACACTAGTCCAGGCCTGGTCCTCTCTCATCCTTCATTGTGATCGCTCCTCCTTTTATCCTTCTGAAGCTCACTCCATTCCCATGGCTCTCAGCCCCTGTTTGCCACAGTAAAATATGTGAAAAATAATGTTTTTTTTTAACATTTAAGCATGAAAACCTATTCTAGTAGCCCCCAAAAACAAGGCATGTAAAAAGGCAAAATATGGCCTCTTTAAATGTCATCACACTGAACGGGGAAACTCATCGACTCAATAGTCCCCCTTTTACAGAATTGTGTTTAAAAATCAAACTGCTGCAAACTCAAACTTATATGAAACTTTTTTTTTTTTTTTTTTTTTTTTTTAAATAAAGACTGAAAGAGTTGTGGGAGGCTTAATGTTGGTGATGTTAAAGAAAAGCAACTGTGGTTAGTTTTTTCTTATGCCAATTGTATTTAGTCATTGAAATTCATAAAAGTTGTATTCATTAGTGAAAATTATCATAATGAACAAATCATAAACTTTAGTTGATAACGAGCTTATTTTCTGCAATAATCCGAAAGCTAATGGGAAGATTGTAATGTTTTTTTTTTTTTGGTTTTTTTTGAGGGATCCAGGTTGATGTTATGTATATTTTGTTAAAATTATTATCATTTTACAGATTCTACAAGGTGCATGTAAATGCAAGAACATAAGTCTACTTGTTTGCATCAGCTTTGCGAGAAACTCCCCACAGACAGATTAGACATTTAACAGTAATTATCTTCAAATGCGCTTGTCGTAGTCTGAATTAGTTTTTTATCGTTTAGCCTGGAAATATTTTACTTCTAGTAGACCGTCACTCATAACAATAAAGCTACTAATTATGAACCCATCATACACAACGACAGCAATGCCATCATTACAATCATTCCAGAAACCTTTATCTCCCTTTAGAGTCTCACAAATCCCCTGTCTCTGAAAACAGACCTTTTATTTTATTAAAAAAGCACTCATTTATTCATCTCCTACTGTGCTTGTGGGCTCAGTACTTCCACGAATTGTACAAAGAGGCAAGATAAATGGTGTCACGTGAATATTTACAAAAGCATGCACATGTTATTAGTTAGCAATTGAACAGTGCCAGCATAATTACATTGTTGAGCAAGTGTGTGAACAAATTAGATTTTAGTTTATAAGCTTTATTTGGTTTCTTAAAGGAATTTAAAAAGTCAGCTTCATCTTGTTTTAAACCATTATGGATTACTTCCTCTATGGAACACAACAGATTTTTTTTTTTAACAAAATCCTCTTTTTTTTAAACATAATGAAAATGAATGATAACTGAATAACAACAAAAAAAGCACAATAAGGGTACGTTTACACAACAATGTTGTACTAAAAATGGAAATGTTTTCCCTTTTCCGTTTTTCATGTACAGATGTCAGCATTGTCAAAATGATCCTTGTTCACACAGATCTGCAAAAATGACTAAAAATGCTGTATTATACATGCCAGGCCAGTAGTTGGCGATGTCACTTTGTAAAGAAACACTACACTCCTATAGAGTAAACACATAAAACACATGCTCATGACGTCACCATTTTCACAAATTCGCATTTTTGTATTTTAGACAATAACGGTATCGTTTTCAAAAACTTGCACTTTGAAAGCAGTTTTCAAAAGTTTGCGTAAAAAGTGTTCTGTTTTTAGTTGAAAACTGCCGTATAAATGTCTCCTAAAAGTGGTCCATACACCTCATGTTGCATGGAAAAGAATGACCTGTACCTTCATCAACATTTCTCTTTTTGTGTTGGATGCAAGAAAGAAATTCATAAGAGTTGATGGCATGATTTTTTTTTTTCATTGAACAAATCCTTTAAAGTGGATATGTGTTTGTTTTTAAACAGCATCAGCTCCCGTGTTCAGTATCAGCCCTGTCCGGCTCATCGCGACCGTTGGGAAAGACGTGTCTCTGGAGTGCCGGCCACGTGCCTCACCCAAACCCAGAATCTCTTGGAGGAAGAACGATAGGAGAGTTCAACCCAGCCGAAGGTGAGTCTGAAACCCAGCTGAAGCGAAGTTAGCTCTGTGACTGTACATGTTTTGCATGAAAGTGAGATAATTATCAGGATTCAGGATGAATCAGTGGCAGTCCACTCCTAAGGGTCTGTGTTTTTAATTGATTCCAATTAAATATGCCCATAAACATGCATACATTTACATGAATCTGTGTGCACAGGGGCTTTAATCAATGTTCTTGTCCAATGATTACCAGTCTCATGCTGGGTTCAGCTCTGCTGAGGTGCGATTTGATGACAGGTTTGTTTGCACTCTCAGAGCAATTAGGCTAGTTTGCTATGCAAGGTTGCATTGTGATTGATGTCGTGTTGATTTCCTATTATTAGTCATGTATATCAAAAGTTTGTGATCAGTTTTTTTTTTTTTTTGAAAAGAAATTAATAGTAATTTTTAGCATGGATGCATTAAATTAATCAATAGTATCAGTAAAGACGTCTATATTTTTACAAAAAAAAAAAATCTATTTAAAGCTGCAGTCCGTATGTTTTGCCTCTTTGTCGCCATCTCTGTTTGAAACCTGCAATTGCAGTTATTTGCGGAATTATCATCTTTACGTGGGTTGTGCATCAGAACGGCTCCTCAGCGCGGATGAATCTAATGTTTGCTGTCAGTCACCACATCGGTGTGGATACTGTACTTCGGAATCACAGATTCTACATCTTTATGACCAAAATAAGAATTTTCACCGGAAAATATCATCTGAACAAGTAACATGTCTGCCACTTTTGTTCTGACCAACTGAGAAAAAAGCATTACAAAAATTTGCGCTGCCAATAGTGATTAAATCTAACGATCGCTTAGCTCAGATCACATCAAACCATGCAAATTATTATTATTGTTATACTTTGCATGTGACATCACAGTAGGCAGGAGTCACTGCGGTTACACCCACTGAGTGGCAAAAAGACTGAGTGGCAGCATTAGTGTTCATCGTGAATGCAGCGAAAATCACACAAAAACACATCCAAAATGGGAAAGAGCTTTGCAACAAGAAATCGAAACTGACTGCCGAAAGCTACTGAAAAGAAAAGCAAATGGATCGCTGTAATTCGCAGAAACAACTGGAATACAGGCAGCGAACACAGATTTGTAGTTACCATTTTGTGTCAGACATGTTGAATTTGGGGTTAAAGTCATACCCTAGATTATATATTGTATTGACAACTCGTCAATTAAATATTTACCATCTAATATTCTGTGTATTTAATTGATTGCTGAATTTTATGACACTTATCACATTAAGGAGATGTTAGTGTTTTGTCCATTTTTATAGTCTAAGAAGGAAGATATTTTAAAACATACACATTAGAACAGACTGCGGGGTTAAATGCAACCACTCGGAGTCGGTTAATTTATGACATACTGCTTTATTCATCTGTTAAGGTCTTGTACATGTAGCCTCATTAGAATTAAAATATAGCTTGTTTCAGCCATAATATTGTAGACCCTGTTGGCTGATAGTGTATCCGCTGTAGCCATTCATTTATGCATAATCTTAAATCAGCATGAGGAAAATGAGTGCCAGCCCATGTACAAGCTCTTGATGGAGAAGACGTGTCACTCATCATGAGTGACAGATCTGAAATTATCGGCCCCCATTGAGCGCTGTCGGCAACAAGTCTGTGAAAGGGCTGCTGTTTAATAACAGAGATTCTCTGCCACAGACACGTCTAGACACAAGGGCCTATTCATCTGAAAGAATTAATAATATTAATGTTATTTTCATGGTGTCACTGGTTGTGCTGTGATGGTTTATGAAATAAGCTGAATAGGAAACTTGGATGATTTTGTACATGCAGCAGAAGAAAAACAAACACTGTGTAAATATTGTATTAGTACACTCTTAAAAATAAAAAGGTTCCAAAAGGGGGGTTTGCAGTGATTCCATAGAAGAAACATTTTTTGGTTCCCTAAAGAACCTTTCAGTAAACAGTTCTTAAAGGTGCAGTAAGCGAAAACAAAAACACATCCAAAATGGGAAAGAGCTTTGCAACAAGAAATCGAAACTATCTTTTTACAGACTGCCGAAAGCTACTGAAAAGAAAAGCAAATGGATCGCTGTAATTGGCAGAAACAACTGGAATACAGGCAGCGAACACAGATTTGTAGTTACCATTTTGTGTCAGACATGTTGAATTAATAATATTAATGTTATTTTCATGGTGTCACTGGTTGTGCTGTGATGGTTTATGAAATAAGCTGAATAGGAAACTTGGATGATTTTGTACATGCAGCAGAAGAAAAACAAACACTGTGTAAATATTGTATTAGTACACTCTTAAAAATAAAAAGGTTCCAAAAGGGGGGTTTGCAGTGATTCCATAGAAGAAACATTTTTTGGTTCCCTAAAGAACCTTTCAGTAAACAGTTCTTAAAGGTGCAGTAAGCGAAATACTGTTGAAACACTGCAGAAACACTGTTGATCATTGCTCCACCCCAAATGCACAAACACGTAATGCAAGAGTGGATGCCTCTTTATCATAGCTGAAGTGAAACAAAATAATGCTTCGTGAAAAATAAAGTGAAGATAACGAACAACAAGGAAGAACAAAAAAATAACATAAGGTACACAAGAGTATATACAAGCAATAGTTCATTGTTAGTTGACAGCAGCACACCAGCTCCAGACAGACAATGACACTCAAAACTGTCCTGTTACTCTAGCTAACATTACAACAACAGCATATCTTGGTTCTGTGCAAACAATCTCCCACTTGCTTACTCTCTCACCTCCCCCATCATGAGTGTATACACCCCCTACTGCTGATTGGCCGTGTGTTGTGGGTCCGATCTCGGTCTGATCCACTTTCAACAGAATTTCTTAGAAATTGCATCTTTAAAAGAACCATTTTTTTCTTAGTGAGAAGAATATTGGAAGAAGCTTTCTCATAAATAAAGTTGTTGGCCAGGGCGGAGCTGGCAAAGCAGGGAGCCAGGACGGAATCGAAAGAGCAGGTGGCCAGCAAGGCGGAGCTGGAGACTGCCACGGTGGAGCAGGGGGAACTGAAGGCTCCAGGGCGAAGCTGACAGGACTGAAGACCCCCAAGGCGCAGCTGAAGACCACCACGGTGGAGCCGGTGGGGCTGAAGACCATGGGGGAACTGAAACAGAGAGAACAGAGAGTTTATTGACTGGCTCATTGGCTGCAACAGGGAGCACTGAGAGTTCCAAAACTGCCTCCTTAGCCAGGGTGGAGCCGGCAGAACAGGGAGCCAGGACAGAATCGAAAGAGCAGGTGGCCAGCAAGGCAGAGCTAGAGACTGCCACGGTGGAGCAGGGGGAACTGAAGGCCCCAGGGCGGAGCTGACAGGACTGAAGACCCCCAAGGCAGAGCTGAAGACCACCAAGGTGAAGCAGGCGTGGCTGAAGACCACCAAGATGGAGCAGAAGGTGCAGAAGAACAGCAGGACAAAGCAGGCGGAGCTGAAGTCCATGGTGGAGCCGGTGGGGCTGAAGACCATGGTGGAACTGAAACAGAGAGCACAGAGAGTTTATTGACTGGCTCATTGGCCACAACAGGGAGCACTGAGAGTTCCAAAACTGCCTCCTTAGCCAGGGCAGAGCCAGCAGAGCAGTGAGCCAGTACGAAATCTAAAGAGCAGGTGGCCAGCAAGGCAGAGCTGGAGACTGCCACGGTGGAGCAGGGGGAACTGAAGGCCCCAGGGCGGAGCTGACAGGACTGAAGACCCCCAAGGCAGAGCTGAAGACCACCAAGGTGGAGCAGAAAGTGCAGAAGAACACCAGGACAAAGCAGGCAGAGCTGAAGTCCGTGGTGGAGCCGGTGGGGCTGAAGACCATGGTGGAACTGAAACAGAGAGCACAGAGAGTTTATTGATTGGCTCATTGGCCGCAACAGGGAGCACCAAGAGTTCCAAAACTGCCTCATTAGCCGAGACGGGACAGGCAGAGAGTTCAGAGATGGCCTCCGTGAAGGAGCTGTAGACGTGTGTGGAGCCCAAACACACAATATGGTGGTCGTCATCACAAGTAAAACAATTGACAGTGAGAAGACCTCCAGAACCACCGGACTTGGGACCAATGGACTTGGAAGCACTGAGACCACCAGACTTGATACCACTAGGACTGTCTTGGAATGCCGGCCATATGCTCCGACATCAGTGGAGTATCCGCCACACTGGATTCCAGACTTGTCCATGAGACGGATCCAGTGGCCGGGATGGGCCTGGCTGGTGAGTTCCATGGTGGACCAAGCTCCGCGGCGATCCATTTGGGTTGGTTGTTCTGTAAAGCGCTGTGAGCACAGAAAACCAGAGAGAGCAGGATCTATGTGCAAGGTGTACGTTTATTAACCAAACTTAAGAATAAAACAAAGAAACATGGAAACAAGGTAAACAGAGGAAACAGAAGAAGACAGGAGAAACGGGAACTGAACTCGACAGCACACAACATCCATGAAAGGACAACAACCAATAATGAACATAGAAAACACAGGGGTAAATATACACAGAGGGTAACAAGATAACAAGACACACCTGGGAACAATCAGGAACTAATCACCAGGAAAAACCAAAACAATCTACAAACATGCCACTCGGGATAGGAAGTAACATAGAAGTCCAAGGACAAACACGAAAAACATTTGACACCACTGATGTTAAAGATTCTTCATGGAACCATAGATGGCAAAAAAGAACCTTTATTTTTAAGAGCTTATTAGCCATATTACCAAGGTTCAAAATCACAAAGATTGTTTGGACTCACAGCCTTCGATCTCAACAACAAGAGATATTAAATGTGTCCTCCCTTTTAAAGATTGATAAACCTTTAGAAATATTTACAAATCCTAAATTTATTTTGCTATGTCAAAGGGATACTTCACTGAAAAATGAACATTCTGTCATCATTTACTTAACCTCACATGATGTACATTTAACCCTGATGACACTATGAACTCTTCCTTCAGGTATGCATAATATGGATTTTAGTTGCGTTTTATTATTTTAAAGTTGTATTTTAACTTCTCTTCAGTCCATGACCCTATCAGGACAGACCTGTGACCCACCAGTTTTAGATGTTTAAATCTGATAGACTCTCTCTCTTTTCACACTTTTGAGTGTTGTCATCCTGTGAATTCACACCTTGCTTGCTTTGAATGCCATGTGCCTTTGGCACCGAACGTGTGCTAATTTACTCCTGCCAAGACTGTAATGAAACCCAAAACCGTTATGAAGCATGTGTCTCTGAAGAGATTTTCAGTGTTTTAACATATTCCTATTATAGTTTCCACAGGATCTCTTTCTAAAGGATATGCATGTTCAAAGTCAATGCTGACATTTGCAATGCATAATTTTGTGCTAATTTGTAACCTTTACATGATCACTGATTTTCATAATAAGATGCAAATTCACAAATTATCTTAACCCTATAAAGCCTATAGTATCATATTTGATACACGTTTCTAAGGCCTCTAAATGATCAACGTGATCAAAACTTTTTTTTTTTTTTTTTGTCTGAAATGTTTATACTGTTTTAGCAAGTAAAAGGCCTTTTAGTATAATTCTAAAACTGTCAACCTTCAGGTTGTGGTACACATCTTTTTGCTGTGAAATCTTTACTAATTTTTATAATGTAAATGTGATAATATTTCAAAATTTCAAGATGAACACTTACTGGAATGAAGCTTATTTTTAGAAAAGTCATGTATCGAATATGATACATCAGGCTTTTAAGGAATATTTATTTGTTCATCTCTCAGTCATCATTGTATTGCATTGCACTATATGTTTTGGCCCCCAAAATAAAACTACAGAGCTTTGATCATAAAACTAAGCATTTAAATATCATCTTACTAAGATGTTTTATTGGGAGATATAGATTGAAAACTGATATTTATTTTATTTAAGTAGTCTACTCTACTGTTATTTAGTTCTTATTGATTAACATTACAAGCTATCAGAATTTCATCTTACTTTTTTGCACCAAATTGCATATTTTTGCTCAGTTTGGGCCTCTGATAAAATAAGTGTTTTTTTCCTCCTCGAGTATGAGCTACATATTCTTTTAAATCACACTAAATGAGCTATAATAAGCCTGATGTATCAAATTGGTACTCAACAAAATAGAAATATGCAAACTTATTTTTTTTTTAAGTTATTGTCTAAATGTTCAATAAACAGGGTTTATTGTTTGCTTTGTCCCTTGTTTGTTTCTATAGTTACCATGATTAGTTCTCACCTGTTGTTTCTTAGCCCTCGTTTCCCTGTGTATTTATAACATTTATGGTTACTCAGGTAACCCTGGTTCCCTGAGATAACGGGAACGAGCATTGCGTCAGTTCGCTGACGCTTATGTGGAAAACTCAGTTTTCTCTGAATCCTGAAGCCTGATTGGTTCATGTCTGTGCAACTGCACAAACAATTGGCATTTCAGTCTGCCAACAGCAGGGTTTACTGCCTATATAAGTCATGCAAAAATGCCATATCGTCAGAATCTTTCAACTGAGGAGCAGCTAGCATGACTCGCTAGGCAGCGTAATAGCATGGCAAGTAACCATAAACGTTCCCTTTTGATATGGTTCACTCGCATTGCGTCAGATCGCTGATGCTTATGGGGAACTTAATCCAATAGCGCCATGCAACAAGCCCAGAATGGAAGCCGCTCTGCGAGCCGACAGCTTAAGCTTGGGACACATTTAACGACTAGCTAAAACATTCTAAGACTGAAGCAGATTTATATACTTACACATGGAATTTGAACACTGACTGTAATCACCGAATGAACGCAACTAGCTCTGACTGGACGCGCTTGAGCGCGATCAGTCATAAGTATCAATTTACATTCATAATCCGCCTTACAATCGTTAAGTGTGTGCGCGGCTTTAGGGGCAGTCGTTTGAGGGCCCCATAGTCAGCTGCATAAGGAGAGGCTCAGACTGCTGTCGGAGCCTGACTACATAGTACATAAGCATTTAGACTGACAACACCTGTGCTTGGAGAGCAGGGATGTCCAGGTTATAAAATCTGATGAAAGTGGACGATGAGGACCAGCTGGCCGCCGCACAGATTTCTGCAATAGATTCCGCTGCAACAGATTCTGCTCGACCACGCCCAAGAGGAGGCCATACCTCTAGTGGAGTGGGCCCTAACCCCTAGGGGGTACAACAGGTCAACAGACTTGTAAGCCAGCACTATCGTATCCACAATCCATCTGGAGATCCTTTGCTTCAAACCTGGCAGCCCTTTAGTGCAGCCTCCGAAGCTGACAAATCTGACAAAAAAGCTGAAATCGGCTAGAGCTCTCAGGATACACTCTAAGGGCCCTGACGGGACAGAATGGATGAGGCGCCTGCTGATTTTCCACAATCGGAAGAGCTGACAGTGCTATCACCTGCATTCTGTATGTGGTGGAAAGCACTTTTGGCACATAAAGAAACTTAACGACCAGGTGATTCGCCACGATGAACACCACGTATACTTTGAGCGTGGAGGGGGGCGATCCCACCGTCCAGCATCTCCTGCAGAAACGTGAGAACTGGCAAAATCTTGCATTTAGCAGGGTCTATTTTCCGAGCTAATCACCAGCTTGAAAAAACAGACCATCCTGGGGAAGGCCTGACCACTCCCGTCGAGGGGCCAAACATGCAGGTTCCACAACTCTGGCTGGGGGTGCCAAATCATCCCCCTCGCCTGTGAGAGAGAAGGTCTCTCCTCAGCTGTATGGGCCATGGAGCTGCTGACAGTAGCTGGACCAATTCTGGGAACCAAGGCTGGTTCTACCAGCGTGGTTCCACCAGAAGAACTGGAAGGCTATTCTGCCGTTGTACAAGGCACCCCAGAACCTCTTGGAGGCATCCGCCACAACCACTCCTCCTGGAAACCAAACTTCCTGGTAAAAGTGGGGTGATTTCCAAGGGAACAAGGCTTAGCGGGACTTAACCCTTTCTTCCTCCGTCCTGAGGCATCAGGACTGCTTCTGCTGCACGGGGTCCAGCTCTAGCTTGGGGCGAGGCCCTTGGCGCTTCGGAAATGGGTAGCATTTGGCCAGGCAGAGGCATGGCTTGACTTCAGGTTCCACTTTCGGCTGGGGCTGAACGGGCACTGAGGCTGGCCTTCCGTGGCGAGGCTTGTTTCAACAGCAAAAAGAGTGGGTAGAGGCTTCAGTCTTCTTCGGAACAGCGAGAAATGATCTTTGTGCTGAAGGAGAAAGATTCTGACGATATGGCATTTCTGCATGACTTATATAGGCAGTCAACCCCGCCCATTTTGGCGGGCTTAAATGCAATTTGTCTGTGCAGTTTCACAGACGTGAACCAATCACCCGTCAGGATTCGGGTGATTGCGAGTGACAGCAACGCGAGTGAACCGTATCGAAATGGAACCCTGTGTTTCAGTTTTGTTTTGTTGGTCATTGTTTCGCTGTGACTGTTTTTGCTATGAGTGTCTAGTTATGAGTTCTAGTTATGTTGCTGCTCTTCTGCCTTTGTGGATTATGTTCCTGACTCATTCGTGTGGATTATACTTTTGTGCTCGGATTGGACCATCTGTGTTTGTGTTTCTAATAAAGTAGTGCTTGCATGTGGATTCTCTCTCCGCTTCGTCTCTGCCTCAACAGTACAGGGTTAAGCCATTGTATTGCCTTTCATTAAGCAATTCATTCATTTTAGGGTAAAAACAAGGTCACCGAGACCTAACTTTGTCTCTCTACAAGTTGCAAAGCCTTTGATGAGAAACAGCAATATGCACCCTCACTTAATAATAAAAATGATGCCCTACACACATACAAATACATTTGAACACACCTCAACTAACAGGTATTCGAGACCTCGAGTCCCCAATTCACCACATATTTATCACAGGCCGTGCTCGGTTGCAAGTGGACGTTGCAAAATTATTTACGGCTTTTCTGCTGACAGTGGTGCTGTTGCAAAGCAGGCAATTTATTCTGAGAAATAGCCACTGGGATTTGCGCTCTTTTCAAATTGTCCTGCAAAATGGCTTCGCCAGCCCAACAGCCCCAGACCAGTCATAACGCACAACCGCACGTGCGCACAGGCCTTGGCTCAGACCGCAGAGCGACGCTAAAAATGTCCACACGCAGCACAAAGCCAGCTCTCACCTTGACACCCTTCCTCACTTCCTGCTGCTTATCAAGCCATAGTTCCATTCTCTCAAATCAATAATTCACAAGTAATGGTGTAACCAGCATTCAGATGCTGTTTGCCCTTCCAGCAGCCACATGCTGCAATAAAAGATACAGTAGAGTCAGAACAAAGTGTTCTTGAGGTCAGCTGTGTGGTTTGTCAGACACCATTTGTATAAAATCGTTCATAAAGTGGTGCGCATCATATTTGAAATGATGTTGTCTGCCGTGTGATAGATGTTTGTTTATACACAGTGACTACTGATAGATGGGAGAAGTGAACAGCCCAAGAATGCTCCGTTCTTCAGGTAACAAGGTGATGAATGGACTTGGAGCTTGCATGATCTGATATATTGTGCAGCAAATTCGAGCAATTTATTGTATTTTCTTTTTTTGTGACATGGCAAGGGCAGATATAGTTCTTTCTTTTTCACTTTTTTTTTTTATTGTCTTCTGTGAAGGCCATTTTACAGAAAGAGACACTGTGTAATTGATCCAAAGTTTTTGTCTAAATCTATTCATTTATTCAGAAATAAAATCAAAATGCAATTCATAAATACGAGTTGAATACACCTCTCGAATAATAATTATTTTGATGTGAAGCGAAAAATGTCTGGTTGAAACAAAATGAAGGAAAAACATCATTAAAAGGATGGCACTCAAAAAGATAACCTTATGCAGTTTGGTATATGTTTTAGAAAAATAAAGAGTTCATTTGCAAAAAACAGATAACTCCATTTTTATTAATTCTCACAAATCATGTTTTTTTTATTGTGCATTCCAAGTAATATCAATCAAACTGCAGTTGGGTTGTTTTGATTAAGTAAACCTCAAAAAATACAGGTAACTTACAAAATTAAAGTTCATTGAAAGTATGTTTTATATATATATATATATATATATATATTAAAAGTTAGTTTTTTAGCAAAAGAAGATAACTCCCACATTTCATGTTTCAAAACCAAGTAATTGCTTTGTAATTGCATTTAAAACACACTCAAACACACGTGTACACACAAACGCACAGACACACACACACACACACACACACACACACTAAAGGCTGATTTATACTTCTGCGTATGACCTACGCCGTAGGCTCTGCGCCTGTTTTCATTTATACTTCTGCGTCGTTGTCCGCGTCGACGTGCATGCAGACCACTAGTAGGCAGTGTCCGCGGTCATGTTGAGTATCAAGGCAAAAGCCGAAGAAGAAGCAGCTTGTCATGTATGTTGTCAGAGACGCTTACAAATAGAAGCGGCAAATAGGTAACGACTTTTGTTGCAGTATGACTGCATGTGTCCCCTGAAATTGACGCGTTGTTACATTTTTGAAGAGGTGCACGTCAGGCTACGTCGTAGGCTACGCGTGCTATACACAGCCTACGCCGTAGCTACGGCATACACTCGACGCAGAAGTATAAATCAGCCTTAACAGATCGGCACGCATACACACATGCACACAAATGCAAAAGGACAACCAAGGGTTTAGCATGTGAGATGTGTAAGGTGTACAAGGACTTGCAGGAGTCAAAATTATAAATCCTCGATCACTTTTAGTTAGCTTTGACGAAACTCCCATTAGCTAGCACGTCTTTTTGAAGTGACTAGAAGCCTTGTCACTTCAAAAGCCTTGACCTGAATGCTGCACGCTGATTCACTAAAGGAGACTTATCGGCAAAGCCACTGGAAGGCAAGCCTGCAACCTTTAGCCAAAAAAGCGTAACGGCTAATGCTAACGCTCCGCCTCTGGCGGTACGCAGGGAAGGAGACCAGAGGCCGTTTTTTGAATGGATGTCAATGGATGAGAGGCTTCACTATGCTGATTAAACAGCTTTTGTGGGGAAATAGCTAATCATTTAATTAATCGACAGCCTGTTCGTTAATCTTCAGCATGTTTTACACTAAACAATGCTTTTGTTGGGAACTTTATGTAGATTTTAGCTTGATAAAAATGTATTTTTTAAGAGAAGGCAGACTAGGGAATGTTGCGACAGGTAGGACTCATTTACGGCATTACCAACAGCAAATGTGCCGCATTACTGTTTAACAGATCAATAGATGTAAAGCCACTGGAAGGCAAGCCTGTAACCTTTAGCCAAAAAAGCATAACGGCTAATGCTAAGGCTCCGGCTGTGGCGGTACGCAGGGAAGGAGCTTTGAACGGCGGGCACTGATGTCACTGCCATTAACACAATAGGCTGAGAGGTGCCGTATGTGATTAAGTTAGCCGTTACGCTTTCTCCAATGGTAAGAGATACAGACCCTCTCATCTCCCTATAATATACAATCTCTGTTATCGGTCTCTGTACACAAACAACAAAGGCGCTTGTCGGTTTCTGCTGTAAAACGTGAACTCGTGATGCCTTGACAGTGAACAAAACCGGCTTTTCTGACAAAATGCATTTAGGATTCAGAACGTGCTATATGTGGAGAATAACGCATCGCAGTCAGTTCATTTTTTTTTTTTTTTTTTTAAAAAGTGGCGTTTATCTGTTTTTGCAAATGAGCTCTTCAAATATAACCAGTGAAGCAGTTTTGTGTGGCATGGCATGATTAGTTCAGTTTGTAAAATGTTTATGAATATAAATATATTTAATTAATAATTCACGAAATTTAAAAAGTGCTTTTTATTTTAAAATATATATTTTTAACTTTTTGAAAATAATAATGGTACTCATATGTATTCAAACTGTAAAGATAATTTACTAAGAAAGTTTACTTGATGGTCACACACATGACATTAAATTATAACTTTAAAATGTTTTTTTTAAAAAAAAAAAAAAAAAAACTTTTTCAGGTCTTCTCATTAAAAAAAAAAGCTGTTGGAAGGGTGGGTCATTAAGAAAAAAATGGTTCTAATTAGTACCAGATTAGGGTTATTTGGCTAACAGAATAATAACAGAACCCTAAAGGTTTAATTCAGAAGTGCTATATAAAACGTTTTTAATATTAGTTATGATTTTTATTATTCTGATCATTCATCAGCTGGAAAAAAAAAAACTAAAAAAACCTTCTGACATTGATTACTATGTCTTTACCGTTATAGTTGTTGTGTGAATTTCCCTATTCTCAATTAGAACAATTATCAAAACTTTATAGTTATTGTTATTGTTGTAGTTATCATCCTTGGTATGAACAGATCTTTACAGATTTTTTAAAAGAAAAGGGCGGTAATAAAGAAACCTAAACTCTAACACGAACAATTTCATCATAAAAGGGTTCTTCACTTCGATATGGTTCTAAATAGAACTATTACTATGTGTGAAGAATCTTTAAAGAGCTATCTTTTCCAGAATGTTGCTATGCAGCTACTAAGGTATTTGAGTTGTTTTTAGCACATTGCTATGGTGTTCTGAGAGGTTGCCAGGCCAAGTGGTTGTTCTCTGTTAAAAAAAAAAAATTGCTCCTTCAATGGAAGTGTAGGGGATTATTTCTCCCAATTTATCATTCTCCGGATTGAAATAATATGTCAGGCTGCTTATAAAAGTAATAACATATCTCAACAAGCTGCATAGTTTGCGGTATCATTCATGTCTACAACATAAACTGTGTGGGATGAGTTATGCGCTGAAGTGTAGAGTCTCTTCAAATCCCTAACCTTAAAGTATAAACAGTAGTGATTCTCGCTTAGGAAGCTCCACAAGTACTAATAAGATTTAAAATAATCAGATCAGCACTACCACCATTATGAACAGATATGTAATAAAATGGTGGTTGAGCTAAAGTTTAACGTATAAGATCCAAGAGAGAATCGTATTTCTTGTTTGGATTACTCGGTAACACTTTATTTTAGATGGTCCCTTTTGAACATACTATTAGTAACTACATGTCAACTAACTCTTATTAGAGTATAAGTACACTGTCTGCTCAATATCTGCTATCTTTTTGTGATGGTAACCCCCCAGAGACATTCTACTGACTATAAGTAACTTTGCAACTACATGCCACTTATTCTAACCCTAACCCTACCAGTCTACCAATACTCTACTAACACACTAATGAGAGTTAGTAGACATGTAGGTGCAATGTTACTTCTAGTCAACAGAATGTGTTAAAAGGACCATCAAAATAAAGTGAAACCAGTTGCTCTAACAGCACACTGCATTGTTGAATGATAAAGGAGACGTTCTTTTTCCACTTCAAATGAGTAGTTAAAATGGATTTTCAGTCAGATGATCGTTGAAATGAGCGAAATGAATTTTACAGACGTATTTGACTGGACACGGGTGACTTTAGCAAAAGGATTTTCTGACATTAGCTGTATCCAAGGAAGACGTCTCTAGATGAAGAGAAGCTCAATTGTGAGAGGAGCACGGGTGGGATCGAAGCTGCCCTGCGTTTATCTGACATTGACAGCTGTGTGGAGTTAATGAAGGTTTGTAATTAACATGGATTTCCGCTAATGTTCAAGGGTTTTGTATTCCAAATTAAAAGTATTAATCCCATTAGTTCGAAAGTATGGGCAGCCACTCTCAAAACCCTGCGGTCAATCCTTCAGTAACATCGGCAAAGAAGCCATAGTCAGGGAAATGGAAAATCGGTCCATTGTAAACAAACCTGTGATTATGTTCCGTGATATTTTCCTCTGTGTTTATCCAACCGTTTCTGTACAGCATACGAATGATTCGCTTGCTGTATTTTACAAAGACTTTCCTCCCCTTATATTGTTGTTTGTCTGTTGTGTTTTGTTTTATGTTTACCGGTAGGTACAATTTCTGTATGTATACCACTCGTTCTTGCAATAAAAAAAAAAGTTTCTCCTGAGTAGAGTGACTTCTTTGCATTGAGTGGCCTAATATATATTTTAGGTGGCTCTAAGGGGACGTTTCATTTTTACTACCTTCGTCACCAAGGCTCATTTACATGCTTATACCCACCGGTCTCCGCTGCGTGTCCTTTCTGCCGTCCTTGTCGAATGTGGGTTCTCGCTTTCTCCTATTTGAAGGAACATCTCTTAGCCAATGTCTCCTTATGAATTTTCCATGTACAGGTTACACTTTGTCACGCCTTTGTGAGTTTCTGCCTGCCAATTCTCATCAGCATCTGCTGGATCAGAGTGCTAATGCTGTAAATATGAAAGCCAAACATCATGAGACAAATTAATGGTGAAGAAATTAGACTGATGACTCCCTTTAGTCTAGACTGTTAGTTTTAGGCAGAAATTGAATTTTAATAAAAAATGATTGCTTTGTAAATATTCATTGTCACATATCTGCCAATCAAAGCACAGGAAAAAAAATATACTAGAATATAGATGGGAAAACCATTCTTCTTCACATAACTTGGCTATCGGAGTAAGGGTAGGGTTAGGATTAGGGGGTAGAGTTGGTTTTGGGGTAATGGTTTGGGTTACATTTGGGTTAACAGTGTAACAACAGATGTTAATTAAATGCAAGTACTTTAAATGTAATTACAATACACTGACATGTACATATTTAATAATTTTATTGTATCAAATGGTTAAGTACATAACTTATTATTATTATTATTATTATTATTTTAGTTTAAGTTAACATCAATAAGTTAACAACAATAACCCTGTTCTAGTCCCAGTGATTGGCGTTCCATTTTAGGGTGTTGGATTTTCCAGCAGTCTAAGAGCAGTGTGAAATGAATGGCTTATGTTGATTGTTTCCAAAGTGCGGCACACAGAAAATGGAAGTACAAATAGTGAGAATAAATCTGAAAAGGTTTACAGAGTTATCAAAAGTTGGGGAGCCACTGTGCCACTAAACAATCCAAATGAACTGTGAATTGAAAGTGAATTGAGACCTAATCACAACTAAACTGGGCCAAAAATAGATGTGAGTCCACTTTCAATTTCAGGAACAGTGTGAATGCAGTGAATTCACTGGTAACACTTTACAATGATGTTCATTAGTTAACTACATTAGTTGACACAAACTAATAATGAACTGCACTTCTACAGCATTTATTAATCTTTGTTAATGTTAATTTCAACATTCACTAATACATTATTAAAATCAACTGTTGTATTTGTTAACATTAGTTAACGCATTGTGAACTAACATGAACAAACAATGAACTGCTGTATTTTTATTAACTAATATTAACAAAGATGAACAAATACAGTAACAAATGTATTGCTTATGGTTAGTTCATGTTAGTTAGTACATTAATGTTAACAAATGAACTTATTTGTAAAGTGTTACCAATTAACTTTTTCATCTACTTAAAAAGGTCTGAGTTTGATTTTTAAGAAAAGTCCTGAAGTATGAAGTTTGATGATTGAGCAAGATGATAACTTTTTTTAGAGCATTCACTTTGACACTTGGGGTGATGGCTTTTTGAGATCTATAATAAAACTGAGACCCTGTTGCTCATATGCTGGAGTTCTCAAGTAGTTTCTTTAGAGGGAGACTCTAAAGACTTTTCTCTCCATTGTGTTTCCCTGGACCCCAGACAAGAAATGACTTCTCCCTTTGTCTGTAGTTAATTCATTATATGAGGGCAGCACAGAGGTGCTCTCTGAAACTGCTCTCAGAACAGTGAATGAGAGCGAGTGATAAGATAAAAGCAAGACTCTAGTTATCTCTGTTAAATTTAATTTGCCTTCCTGCTCTCTCTTGGTTTCAGAAAGAATGAAATGTCATTAGGAGTATATCTCATCTTGACTTCCACTCAAATTAACAATATTCCGATTAAGGCTGTTTGACGTGCCATATACTTGGGCGAGCATATTAATCATCGGGGCATTCTGTCCTTACCAACACCAGCTATTTCTCTTTAAAACCCGCCTGTGACTTAAACCTAAGCTAAATGATATAAATGGATTTTATCCGTACTTTTACATCATCTAATTGTTATAATTAACGGCACTTTCATTGCTTTGAACAGTTAATTGGCTAATGTCTTTTTGATACTAATCCTCAGATAATATCAGCCAATTAACATTTTAAATTACTCTATTGACAACGCTATCTTTCAATCTAGATGTTAAAATAACAATGAAGGACAAGACTTGTTCATAGAGTGTAAGTAGGTCTATATATCAGTTCATTTCGAGTTCAGACATTTTGTATCCGTTTTTTTTTTTTTTTTTTTGCATAACCCGAACATTTTGTATACTTTATTTGTATGATATTTATATGTTTGTGTTCCTCACGACATATTTACAATTACATTCAGAACTTTAGAATACTAAATAAAATGTAAAATCTCAAATTCTCACCTAGTGACTTGAAGTACTGTGATGGTACCATGGTACAATGATGTATGGTAATACCATGGTTTGATGATATACAATGGCACCAAAAGTAGAAATGATTAAAATTGTGTATAAAGTGGGATTTATTTTTAAAATATAGTGTTTGCCACAAGCACAGTTTGTTTGCAATAAACATTTTGTTCAAAATAGTATTTGGGGCCGTTCTATATCATGGTACTGAATTGTTACCATATTTACATGGTACTGTGATAGGGTGACCAGATGTCCCGTTTTCCCGGGCCATCCTGTATTTCAGCTCTATTTTTAGTGTCCCGACTTATTAAGAAAAAAATCATGTTTTGTCCCGTATTTCATCTTTCCTCAAATTTCCTTATGATTTCCTTATGTGATCGCAGAACGAGAAGTATTAGTAGTAGTAGTAGTAGTAGTAGTAGTAGTAGTGGTCGTGGTCGTGGTGTTCGCGCAAGAACAGCCCAATAAAATTCGTAGTAAAACAAAATTACCATCCGATACAATCACAATTCGTTATCGATTAACTTGCCGTTAGTGAAGGCGGGATAGGCGGAATTGCGCTGAATGACACAGACCAGAAGCGCGCGCTCTCTCTCTTTCCTTGCGCGTGATCCCAGACAGCGCGCGATCAGTTCTCCTTGTGCCTAAATGGTCAAATGCACACATAGTTGCCAAAATGTCCATCTTGTGGAGTATCTCATGTAAATACTGTCGGTTATGTCTCAAGTGGACGTAAACAGGTAGGTGAAAACCGGATATGTGTCAGGATATTACATCCATGAATTCAGTCTTAAAGGGACAGTAGCCTAATTAAATATTTGTCTGTCATTAATGTTAATCAAATAACAAAATATGTTACATAAATGTATAGAACATGGTAAAAAAAAAAAACTGAAAATCTGAAAAACAAGTTTATTTAATTTGTATCTCTATTGTATTTGTCGTATTGTTTGTAAATGTCCTTTTTATAGAAATGTATAACAATAATTATATATATATATAAAATTGTGAAATAAAATTTCTCATATTGCAAATAAAATGGTCATATTGCCCACCACTTGCTCACCCGTCCCGTATTCCACCATGAGAAATCTGGTCACCCTATACTGTGAAGTATTTTCGAGAATACCATGGTGCTAAAAGTTTGGTAATGCTGTGGTACTTTTAGTACATTTCATTAAAAATTATTACGTTTCCATTACAGGTACATGCTGATTAGTTTTTCTAACCATTACTTTTATTTTAGGCTAATTTGTGTATTTCACCTTAAAGAAACAGGTAAACATTTCCTCTGGCAAATGAATTCTCCATTTTTTTACAGGATCATACTGCTTCGGAACAACACCCTCCGCATCATTAACTCCAGCCGCTCGGATGAGGGAAGCTATGTGTGCCGTGCGGAAAACCAGTTTGGATCAGCGGAGTTGATTACCATGCTTCTGGTGAAAGGTAAGAGACCCTCATCAGCCCCCACCCCATCAGCCTAACCTCAGCCCGTGGTTAACCACAAGAGCAAACACATCACCGCCTGACTGAGCCGGATGGAAGAATAGTTCATTTCAGCTTATCAGGCGTGAAGATGTTTGTTTTGCCCACTCAAGAATCTACTCACAGGAGAATCTACTGTCTCCTAGGACAGCTATTGTTGAGGAGGATGTTCTTTACCAAGAAAACAGATAATAACTTGAGGCATGGGACAGATTGTCTTGATTTTATCACTGTTGGCGTATATGAGTGTTTGTTGAAGGAAACCCTAGAGATACAAAGTTATGTTATGGGCAGAATCACTATTTCATAACGCACTGTAAGGCCGTTTAGTGAGTCTGAGGTGGATCACTCTCAAAGATAACAGACAATGTAAAAGGTATAAGGTGTGATCACATTAGCGAAATTCTGCTGGCTAAAAAGGTCCATTGTCCATGGTCAGTAGTATAAGGGCCTGTTCACACCAAGAACGATAAATATAATAGTGTCCACACCAGTGTATAATGTTGTTCTGTTTATTCTAAGCACGCGCTGCAGTTATGGTTGTCTGCCGCTTTAAATTCTCGCAATCTTAAAGCAGAATGGATTCTGATTGGCTGTCAATGTTTTATCAGTCATCAGCTGAAAAAAAAAATCATTCTGAAAGTGATTCCAATGGTATCTTTCTGTGTGCCATTATCGTTATAGTTTTGGTGTGGACTCTGCTTTTCTTTTATACTTAGAACAATTTTTAGAACCATGTCTTTATCAACATATTGTTAGAGTCCCTCAATCGTCCTCAGTGTGAAAAGATGGATCTCTAAATCATACAGTCACTGCTGTAAAGGTTTCAAATATGCAAAAGATGCCGGAAAACTGAAGATTTTGCAGGACCTGAAGAATTTTTCTGAAGAACGTTGGGCAGTTTAACTGCTCAGGACAAACAAGGGACTCATGAACAAACAACCATCACAAAAAAAAAAAAAAAAAAAAGCCGTGGATCATCCAGGTAACGGCTATTTTTGTCCTGTGGACTATATGTAAACATCTTTCATGTAAAATATCTTATTCAGGACATTACTAAATAAAAAATAGCATGCATTTTGTATGATTTTAACATTTTGCAGATTCTGCAAGGGGCTTGTAAACTTTTGAGCATGACTATATGTAGTAAGGATGCACCGATACCATTTTTTAAGGACCGAGTACGAGTACCGATACTTTTTTTTTCTAGTACTCGCCGATACCGATACCGATGCCTATACATTTATTAATTTCTCTCTCTCTCTCTCTCTCTCTCTCTCTCTCTCTCTCTCTCTCTTTTTTGGTGATGTTGCAGTTTTCCAAGCACAACACAGTGAGACTAATGAATGTAGGACAGCTTCTTTATTATTACTCTAATGAAAAAAGTAATAATTTTTATGTGTTTGTCACAAACATAAAGAACAAAAATTTCACAGTGTCCAATAACCTTCAAATGGCATAATTACCAATATATATAATTGTTGTTATATAAAAAGAAATTTACAAATTACAAACAATACAACAAATACTATAGAGATAAAAATTAAATAAACTTCATTTTCAGATACAGTAGGTTTATTTACCATCTATATATTTATTTAACATATTTTGTTGTTTTATTAACTTTAATAACAAATATAGGCTACGGTCCCTTTAAGAACGAATCCATGGATACTGACACATATCCCGTTTTCACCCAAATGTTTACGTCCACTTAAGCCATAACCGACTGTATTTACGTGAGATACTCCACAAGATGGACATTTTGACAACTATGTGTGCATTTGACCATTCAGGCGCGAGGAGAACTCGAGGAGATCGCGCGCTGTCTGAGAGAACTGGGATCGCGCGCAAGAAAGAGAGAGAGCGTGCGAGAGAGAGAGCGCTTCTGGTCTGTCATTCAGCGCGATTCCGCCTATCCCGCCTTCACTAAGCGATAACGAATTGTGATTGAAAGCATGCAGTTCTCAATGTGTGGGTTGTCATCATAAATTTTTAAGTATTTCCACACCCCTGAGGCTGACATTGTTTCTGCTTCTGCTGCCAGTGTCTCTGTGCACGGGAAATTCTGTCAGTTACGTCACGTGAGGTATCGGTCTTTGGTATCGGGGGTATTTTTCGAGTACGAGTACAAGTACATGAGCTTGGTATCGGGATGTAGGAATGATTTTAAAAACAGTTCACACAAAAATGTGTTGGAAAAAAAGGCCCATGCAGTGTCAATTTGTTTAACTGTTACATATCTTCTGTTTCTGAAGGTCTGAAATACTGGAGGATAAACTTGTAGTTTTCTCAAAAGTCAATTATTAATTTCATTGTGATTCCAGTCGCTGGTTCCCCAAATGTTGTGGTGTTTAGTGACTGAGTTCAGAGTTTCTGGCATAGATGTTCTTATGTGTCATAATAGTTCTTTTGTTCTGATGACAGAATGATGTTCATGTTTCAGAGCCCATGCGGGTGGAGTTGAGCCCCATCCGGGTGGAGGTGACGGTGGGAGAGAGTGTGGTGCTCAGCTGTAAAGTCACTCATGACCCCTCGCTGGACGTGTCCTTCCTCTGGCTGCTCAACAACCAACCGCTCAACACCCAGCAGGAGGGCAGTCACTTCGAGTACATTCAAACAGTAAGTGAATTCACCACATATGTGCCACTGTGTACTTGTGCTGATGCTATAGGTGAAATATAGATATTGAACTGGCTGTGCGTCTGTTTGGTGGTCATCTGGTTGATATTGTTTGGTGTTTTGTGGATATTAATATTACTTACACTGTGTTATTGTTGCAAGAAGGCAAGAATGATGATTTATTGGTGCATGGTCTGTTGGTATCAGTCAGTATTAGTAGTTTGTAAATTATTGGCATGGATATGATTTGGCCAAAGAAGCTAATATTTCAACTTTTTTAAAATTCAAATTATAAATCTTTTTTTTTTTTTTTTTTTCCTTCTGATTTTTCAGTGGCATATCAGTATTGGTCAATAATGGCTTTATTTATTTACTTATTTGCAAATATATATTTTTAAATGTATTAGGCTGGTTTTAGAAGAAGATAATATCTAAACTTTTGATGGCAATTGAAACTACAGGCTCATTGGGACAAAATACCTTGTAAAACGTCAATGTTTCAGTTTACAAATCATGTACATGGTAAAAGTTGCTCTGAGTTCATTTCAAAGTATTGTGTAAGGAATATGCAAACATAAGTCTTCATTAATTGATAATCTGCCCCTAATCATAATTTGTGTGAAGAAGGAATGAAAGTTGTTGGAGTTTTACTGCCACTACTGGTCATTTTAGCTGGAAACGGCAGTGAATTGTATGTATAGGTATGTTTTTGTACATTTTAAGAAGTGTAGGTAAAGGCACATTTTTCTAATCAGCTTATGTTGGATATTTTGGTTGTATATCAACTGTAAATATTAGCATTTTGTCAATTATTGGCATATACCTCCTATGGCTGATATTGGAAATAGGAAATATAAGAGCTTTTTTCAACTGAAACACTAAACTTTTTTGTCATCATTGAAATATTAGTTTTATATCAACATCTCTCAATATCAGCATTTTGATTTGAACTTAGTTTGGTTGATATTGGCAGCTAATTATATCAGTTATTACCAATTCAAACAGTAAATCACCAATATATATGGTATATCAGTATTAATTAACGATTTTTGAATTATTGGCATCAGGGATGGCGCAATATACCGGTATTGACGGTAATTAATACTACACATATAATAATATTGTAAATAATCCAGTGCCAATAACTATCTGGTTGACACTCCAACATGGCGACAAACTTTCTCTCTGCCTCTCTACACTCATATTTTGAATGTGATTAATTGGCCAAAAAAAGAGAAAACACAAAATAAACAATGATTTTTTGGTAACACTTTAGTATAGGGAACACATAAACTATTAACTACGGCTTTTCCTTCTATAAACTCCTAATGTACTGCTTATTAATAGTTAGTAAGGTAGTTGTTGAGTTCAGGTATTGGGTAGGATTAAGAATTTAGAATAAGGTCATGCAGAATAAGGCATTAATATGTGATTAATAAGTACTAATAAATAGCCAATATTCTGTTATTGGGACATATGCATGCTAAAAAGCAACTATAGTTAAAAGACCCTAAAATAAAGTGTTACCGATTTTTTTTTTAAAACATTTTTTCAAGTATTTAACTGTTCACATGGTTTTTGAAAACAGTATCATAATAACTCTATCTTCAATCTGTTGCTCCTGAACAGATGGAGTCACAGTTACTTATTTTAGAGATGCCACATTGCACCAAATCCTGCTTTAACTGGAGTGAGAATCAATCCAGTGAAAGGTCAGCCAGGACCGTATGTCATCATGATGAAAGACCCGCTGTGAATCACACCATCATGTTTATCAGAGTCTCAGAGGAGCAGCAGCTCCACACACTCTCCGCCCTTCCTGCAGGATTGAGAACACTCCCTGATTACAGCACATCAACAGGCATTCTGCCGCCACAAAATCATCCAATGACGTGATTTCACATGCATATGCTTTCGATTGCTTTGAATTTATTTTAACTACATTTACTGGTTGTACTTTACCAGTTGACACAAATAAACAATGTGAGTGAAGCAGCTGATAAAGAAAAAAAAAAGAATCTTTTAAACTTTCAAATAGGCAAAAATAGTGGATTTTATGTAGTACTGGTCAAAAGTTTGGAATAATTAAGATGTTTTTATGTTTTTGAAAGAAGTCTCTTATGCTCACCAAGGCTGCATTTATTTGAACAAAAATACAGTAAAAACAGCAATATCGTGAAATATTATTACAATATTATTATTTATGTTTTAAATATATTTTAAAATGAAATGTATTTCTGTGATGGCAAAGCAGAATTTTCAACAGACATTACTCCAGTCTTCAGTGTTACATGATCCTTCAGAAATCATTTTAATATGCTGATTTGGTTATTATCAGTTATTATTGGTGCTCAATTATTAATAATGGTTCTTATTATTATTAATGTTGCACAATCATTTTTGATGCTTAATGTATTTGTGGGAACTCCGATACATTTTTTTTTTTTTTTTTTTTTTTTTCAGGATTCTTTGATAAATAGAATTTTTAAAAGAACAGCATTTGTTTGTAATAGAAAACTTTTGTAACATTAAAAATGTCTCTACTGTCACTTTTGATCAATTTAATATGCCCTTGCTGAATAAAAGTATTGATTTTTATTTTGGGGGGTAAATCTTACCCTAGACTTTTGAATGGTAGTATATCATGGTTTCCACAAAAAAAAATATTAAGCAGCAACATTTTCAACATTGATAATAATAAGATTTTTTTCTTGAGTGCCAAATCAGCATATTAGAATGATTTCTGAATGATCATGTGACACTGAAGACAGGAGTAATGATGCTGAAAATTCAGTTTTGCCATTACAGGAATAAATTGCATTTTAAAATATATTACAATAGAAAATAGTTCTTTTAAATTGCAAAATTATTTCATATTTTTTACTGTATTTTTGACCAAATAAATACAGCCTTAGTGAGCATATGAGATTTTTTCTTCAAAATGTTACCAGTAGTGTATATATTATTTCTGCTGTGACACAGTTGGAAAATATGTCATTGTTTATAGGTCTTCCTGGGTGAGCAAACTCTATATTTTCAAATGGCGTTCATTGGGTTGTCAAACTCATTAATAGACTGTAGGATTCTGGACAGCTAGTCAACTATTCCTAGAAACATTCAGCAATTTGATTGGCTAGCTCTGACAATAACATAAACTACTTGTTTACTTCTCCGTCATGAAGTCACCTCATCTCATGCATGCATTCATGTAACACCTATTACACATGATCACTCCTCAGCTCCAGCTACAGCTGACACAATTAAGTTCAAACCGTCTTGTGTCCTCTCAGTATCAGATTATAGGCATATTAATGTCTTCCTTCTGACTGACAACATCATTTGGTTCCTTTCACAGCAGCACTGAGCACCAAACTGTCACTGTTGAACATTCACTGTGATCTGATGTGGGAAGATACATGCATATTAGCCTGGGTTTTAGAGGTTTTATATTCGATTAGCCCACAATGGGTTTAATTGCTAATTGGCACAGCAGCTAACTGGGGGTTTGGGTTGTTTAGTGAATAATTCATGTAAAATTAGCTGATTAAATCGTCCATTTATTGTTCCTTTTTGCGCTAAATTAGCCGGTGCTTTCATCCAAATCAACATGCAAATGAGATTAAAACATTTTTAATTCTACTTCATAATTTTCAAATTCAGATGGCAATTCTTGATCCTGTTTGTTACCTCAATTCAAATTCAGGAATTGTACTGAAAATAAACTTAACCTTTACACAACCTTCACTGCTGTATAAAGTTCCAAATGTCCTCTGAAATTGGATTAAACTAGTAGAGATTGTATTTTATTTTATTTTTTTAATAGGTTAGATTTAAAGATTTAAAGAGATTAGAGTTAAAGTGCTCATGAATGCGTTTTACTCAACTGATGTGCATGTGCATGTTGTTCTCATGTTGTCTTTAGCTCAATGAATACTTAATGAGACACTTGTACCATAGAATCTTCTCATGAACCCCAGAAAATGCCTGTTCTGCAAACACACCCGGAGTAGGCACAGTTAACTAGAATATTCATAGCACATTTTCATTTGAAAAAGAGAGTATAAAGTTAAAAAGAGAGAGAGTTTGTGGATAGTGAAGATTATTGTCTACTCTTGCTTTTTTCTTAATCATTAGACAGAACCAGAAAGAAAGAGAGAGATGTATTTTCTTTTAATGCAGTAGGCATTTTTCGTGAATACAGTACATTCTGGTGTCCCATTATTTATTGCTCAGAGGCACAAATCTCATGTTCTTTTGTTGTACAAACTTTTAGACATGTTTTATAGACTCTAATGAGAGTTAGTTGACATGTAAGTGCAACATTACTTATAGTACACAGAATATCTAAAGGGGAACATCAAAATAAAGTGTAACCTGGCATTTTATTTTATATAAACTTTACTATGAAAAGAATTATTTATTCATTTTTGGTTACACTTTATTTCAATAATCCCTTTTAGACATTCTACTAACTATAAGTAACTTTGCAACTACATGTCAACTAACTCTTATTAGAGTAGACTTGTTAGGTTAGAGCAGGGGTAGGCAACGTCGGTCCTGGAGAGCCGCTGTCCTGCAGAGTTTATCTCCAACCCTGAAAAAAAACGCACCTGCCTGTAGCTTTAATAATCCTGAAGACATTGATTAGCTTGTTCAGGTGTGTTTGGTTAGGGTTGGAGCTAAAATCTGCAGGACAGCGGCTCTCCAGGACCGACGTTGCCTATCCCGGGGTTAGTGTTATGGTTAGACACATTAACCTGTGTCTGAGACATGAGCAATTGTCCAGATCACTAGTAGTTCTTGAATATTGTTTTTTTTGTTTGTTTGTTTGTTTTACTCTGAATGTGGTCATAAAATGCATCATAATTACTCAAGTATTATCTAGTCACTTATGGTCTAATGGTCTGAATCACTACTAGTTCTTGAAGAGTGACTACAGTAGGTAACACTTGAGTAATTAGGGATGCATTTTATGACCACGTTCAGAATAAAGGTCTGAAATGTTCATGTTTTTTCGTATTCTTCATGCTAAAAATTCCTCATGCACAGAAACCTTGCACACTGAGTCCAATGCATATTAATCAGTTGCAAAAAAATAGCAAAACAATACAAAATGAAGTCTTCAAGCAGTGAGGATGATTTTGTTGTCCTCTCTCTTCTTAAAAAGAGAAAAAGAAAGAGGAAATATTGGGTCCATCCTAGTCTCAGCCTCAGATGTCTGATGCATATGGCACACTTAACTGGAAACACTTCAGGAGTTTTGAAGTTGTCATCTGGTTGATTGAATTCTACAGGATGTCCGGGAGACGTGTGTGTTGCGTTCTTTAAGGTTCGCCTGGAAACAAATGCCGTGACACCAAACCCCCTCGTGGAAGAAGAACGCTGTCGTGTTTACAACTGTGACAATGAGAGCTTACCAGGATCAGCTAAATGCTGGATTTTCAAAAGTATGTAAAGTTTGCGGCTCCATTGTTGCAGTAAACTTGCACAACGTTCTTGAATGAATAATTTATTAGATATACGCCAGTCTGTTATTGTAGGGACATCAACTTTACATTTTCGCACCCCTAAACAAAACAAACTGTGATTGGTTGTGTTACATATCAGTCAAACATCCTATTGGGTGGTCCTTGGCTAACGAAAGCTGCGATAGAGTCCAGAACTTCTGCCGCCAGTCTGAAGGTTTGGCTACGCAAGACTAGGTCCATCTAATCCTGAAATCGCGTAGAGAGGAAGGAGAGTTCCACCTCCTCATCAAGGAGCTGTGGGATTCTCCCAAGCGATTCAAAGTTTACTTCAGGATGTCAGTGGCTCAGTTTGATGCTTTGCTAGCGACACTGGAGCCACATATTAAAAAGAAGACCACCAATATATATGTATTCCGCACTTTGTTTGTCATACAGTGCTTTGTGCTGCGAGACGAAGTGGATGAACTTGTCAGACGCCATTCTGGATTTTGGTGTCTGCTTGTACGGTGGCTCTGAATTGTCAAAACACCTCTCAAAATGCTTGATACGGATGCGAAAAACACAGAAAATTGAACTAGATCTGAATTTTTTTATGACGGACGAAAGTTTCAGAGGCAGTGTGTTAGCGTGATTGACACAACGCAAGGTCTTATTTATTTTTTAATGTGCGAAAATTTCGGGCTCGGTGTGCAAAGACCTTAGAAAGACACAATTGCTCACGTTTCAGACACAGGTTAATGTTGTGATTAGTAATTAATTGGTAATTCTTTATAATTTGTCATAGTTATAAGTTCTTAATGAGGCCAATATTATTATTGATTTCCTAATATGGGACTATCTTCATCTTAAATTTGCTGTTACTTACTGATTAGTTCATCTTGTTTCTATATTAGTTAACACTATAGCTGAAGTGTTAATGTAGTACTACTCATTTGTCCTGCCAAAACCACAAATAGTTTTGTTTTCTATATGCCAAATAAAACAATTTTATCCAGAATATTCCTCACAGGCAACACATATTCATTGAGACAGTACATGGCAGACAGTGGCGCAGCACCCAGCTGTCTGATTCATGTGCTATAATTTTAATCAGCCCCTGTACTAAAGAGCTGCCTGTAGACCTTGAATTATTCGCAGTCTCGCCTGGGGCGTTTCTCATTTCCAGAGAAGAGCAGATTGAGGAAAGTAATGGCGCGCGTGCTCTTAAACCGAACAGGAATCTCTTAATCCACACAAGCCAATAGAGGCTATAGCAGCAGCCCATTGCTCAGGTGTCAAGCACTGCATGGAGGTCTATTTCTCTCTTTATCTCACTTCTCTGTTTCTCTTTGTGCTTTCTATTTTTTCCTCCATTTAGCAGTCCTCCACAGCAGACCTAATGATCAGAAGCATCCTCCTGAAGCATGCTGGGAAATATGGCTGCCGTGCTCAGACGAGTGCGGACAGTGTACTTGCAGAAGCTGAGCTGCTAGTGAGAGGTGAGTAGACTAGTGAAGAAAAAAACCGTGACTTTTATAAATTGCAGTTCATTATAAAAATTGATTACAGCATTTTTACAAACAACATGAAATCAAATTGACCCTGTTGACTTTCTGAATAAATTTTCCCTGTTTTTATTATGCATGATTCATGATTTATGGCTCTGCATTTTTCAAAAGAAACAGGTGTTTGTTTGCAGAGTATTTTATACTCCAATTCTGAAATAATTTTTTTTGGCTAAAATAACCAAGGATGTGTGAATATTGCACAGAACTTCTTAAATACATAAACTATTAAACAGTTCAATCAAATCATTATGGATAAAAGATCCACCCTTCAAGGACAAATGACAAAGTGACATTAAGGTTACTGTTTTGACAGTTATTGATAAATGAAATGGAAAAACAATTTTATTAGATAAGCTAAATTTGCTTTCATATTTTTTTTTTTATATAAAATGTAACAATTTTGTTTTAAAATGTTTTAAAAATCAGGATTACATGGGAAAAATAATGTACACTCACCAGCCACTTTATTAGGTACACCTTGCTAGTACACCTTTTGCCTTCAGAACTGCCTTAATTCTTCATGGCATAGATTCAACAAGGTGCTGGAAACATTCCTCAGAGATTTTGATTCATATTGACATGAAAGCATCACGCAGTTGCTGCAGATTTGTCGGCTGCACATCCGTGATGTGAATCTCCTGTTCCACCACATCCCAAAGGTGCTCTATTGGATTGAGATCTGGTGACTGTGGAGGCCATTTGAGTATAGTGAACTCATTGTCATGTTCAGGAAACCAGTTTGAGATGATTTGAGCTTTGACATAGCGCGTTATCCTGCTGGAAGTAGCCATTAGAAGATGGGTAGACTGTGGTCATAAAGGGACAGATATGGTCAGCATCAATACTCAGGTAGGCTGTGGCGTTTATACGATGCTTAATTGGTACTAAGGAGCCTAAAGTGTGCCAAGAAATTTTTCCCCACACCATTACATCACCACCACCCTGAACCATTGATTCAATGCAGGATGGATCCATGCTTTTATGTTGACTCTACCATCTGAATGTCGCAACAGAAATCAAGACTCAACACACCAGGCAACGTTTTTTCCAATCTTCTATTGGGCTGTTTTGGTGAGCCCGTGCAAATTGTAGCCTCAGGTTCCTGTACTCAGCTGACAGGAGTGGCACCTGGTGTGGTCTTCTGCTGCTGTAGTCCATCTGCTCCAAGGTTTGACTTCAAGGTGCTTTCAGAGATGCTCTTCTTGAAGACCTTGTTTAGTTATTTGACTTACTGTTGGCTTTCTATCAGCTCGAACCAGTCAGGCCATTCTCCTCTGACCTCTGGCATTAACAAGGCATCTTTACCCACAGAACTGCTGCTCACTGAATATTTTCTCTTTTTCGGATCATTCTCTGTAAACCCTAGACATTATTGTGTGTGAAAATCCCAGTAGATCAGCAGTTTCTGAAATACTCATATCAGCCAGTCTACCACCAACAACCATGCCACGTTTAAAGTCACTTAAATCACCTTTCTTCCCCATTCAGCAGATATTTTGACCATGTCTACATATCTAAATGCACTGAGTTGCTGCCATGTGATTGGCTGATTAGATATTTGCGTTAACAAGCAGTTGAACAGGTGTACCTAATAAAGTGACCAGTGAGTGTATATAAAAAATAATATTGCTCCATACTTTTCTCTATCCAGTCAAATCCAGATGGTAACACTTTATTTTAGGGTCTTTTAACTAGTTGCTTATTAGCATGCATATTACTAGAATATTGGCTATTTATTAGCACATATTTAATGCCTTATTCTGCATGACCTTATTCTACATCCTTACTAACTATTAATAAGCAGTAAATTAGAAGTTTATTGAGGAAAAAGTCGTAGTTAATAGTTTATATGTGTTTCCTATACTAAAGTGTTACCAAGCTTTCATGGTCTTTCAGTAAAAATGTAATAATTTTCTGTGACTCTAAAACTGGTTTTTAACCAGCGGGCCTCAGCAAACTTTCAAGGGGGCCACAGGATGACTTGATTATTTAATTAACATCTTACAAGAACATGCAGTTTCTTATTTAATTAACAGCTTGGTAATTAACAATGATCACAGCAATGACTACTAGATGCAATTCCTGCACAAAATCTCACTTCCTTCTCTCCCCACAGCTATTTGATGTGTACAATTCCTTTCGTAAACAAACAGTCATTAGCCTATCCTTGTTTTAGACATTGTTGGCCTAAAATAAACGTGTTGTCTGCCCTACCGGACCTTTAGCCATGTGTGTTCATGATGCTAGCCGCTTCGCTTCCACGTGTGCACTGCTTCCTTTCAGACAAGAAAACTCTTTTGTGGTCTGCATCCAGACGTAAAACAGAAACCCGTCATGCTGCTGCCATGGTGTCGCGCCATGCATATTAATATCCTCGAATGCAAAGGCACCATTCAGTCCAACCTTTTAACACATCCCCTTTCAAACCGCACAGAACATTGACTTTCATTGGCCGAAGCAGCTGTCATCCTCTCTGTTACAACTCTTTCCTCTTGAGCCAGTTGCTGTTTCTGCTCACACAGATTACATTTACTGAGAAGGCTGAGGAGCATGTATAAAAACAGTTTAAAAAATAAAAACGTTTCACCATTCAACCATGCCTAAGAGGACTGGCGCACTACCCATAATAGACACAAAGAGGAAAGAGAGCAAGTTCTTTAATCAGTGTGAAATCCTTGCCGAGAGATATGTGTCATCCAAAATCCTTCCATGGACTTTGCAAGTTCACCTGTTTGTTTGATTAGAAATTGAGTGGGGTTTGAACTCCACATGTATACACATGTACAGTGTTTCTCGTCATTTGTGCGTGTTAATTACACCAAGACTAACATGTTTACATTTAGGGTGTGTTCACACTTGGCAGGTTTGGTTTGATTAAAACAAACTCTGGATGCTCTGTTCATTTGAATAAATTGAATGCTGCCATCTGAACCTTGGTGGCCCCTGAAAAGGTGGGTCTCGGTCTGCTTCCAAACAAACTTTGGTGTGGTTTGACTGAAATATGAACGCAACACAGACCATAGACATCTAAACCAACAGGGTGTGATGTTTAGACATGCACAAAAGGACAGAAAAAGGACAAAATGGTCAAGCATACCATAGACATCTAAACAAACAGGGTGTGATGTTTAGACATCCACAAAAGGACAGAAAAAGGACAAGCATACATGGTTTTTATACAGCTACAGTATGTTGCCCATTATAGTTCCATATGGCAGGGCTTTAATTTGTGCTGGATCCTGCCAGAACAGAATCCGTGACCTCTCGGTTTTTGACTGTTTGTGTTCCGGTACCTGTTTATGCGGATCCATTATCTCTTGTCAGAAGAGGTGTTATGGACAGAATATTGGTTCTGATGACAGAAAGGGAAAGATTAGTGAAACAAATGGTCACAGTGAAGATACTACCATGTTATTTTTTGCCCTCTCTGCAATAAAAATGCTAATTATATTAACGCAATATCAATAGACATTGCAAATGACACATCCCCAATATTTGATATTCTTTATTTTGCCTGTAAGCCCTACAACTTTGTAAGTGGGGATTTGAGTACATGGCATTCTTTTAACCACTTGTTCTGTGCGCATTCTGGGACCTGCGGCTGCTATGCCCTTTGTGTTCTGGCACCTTCCAATTTATAAATTTAGCACTGGGTACAGGCGTCAGAAATGCCGTCGCCTTGCAGCAGATCTTCACTTGTATGTGTGACGGAGGAATTCCTGCAGCTGTTTTGACTCCTTTATACAATTTATAAGCTTTTTGTGAGTTCTCAGCTGGTAATAATACCATCATATGTACGCACATACAATGAGCGCATTTAGCCCAGTGCCCAGCTTTGTTTTGGATGTTCGGTAAGTTTTGTTGCAAAATATATGTCATAATAGCGGATTAAAAGCAGGACAACAACATAAAGTTCAGATCTGGTCCTCTCTCGTCCTTCACTGTCATCGCTCCTCCTTTTATCCTCCTGGAGCTCCTCCGTGAGAAACTCAAGGCCGGTGTGGCGCACAGGTGACGCTCATTAGCACTCGCATCAGTTCTGTTCCCATGGCTCTCGACCCCGCCCTGCTTACCACATACCCCCATCGCCGCTCGCAGGCTGGGGGGTACCCTCTAGACTGCACTCTACAAACCCAAGTCACAGCGGCAGCAGCACCTGGGGGTAAGGACAAATGAGGCAAGAGAAAAGGAGACAAGAGAAATCTTGGTCCGGTTCCTGGGCACACTGCCACTCGGTCCTCAACCAGCCAGGAGGCCCTCACTCGTGATGCCACGCAATGTTACTGGACACTCCCCGGTGGACGGCTTAATACTCCTCTGCCTCCTGGTGGACAGCATGGCTCCTCTGGTTTCAGACAGCCAGCAGCTCCTCCCCTGTTCCCTGCTCCTCCCCTATCATTGCGCATGGCATCAGGCTCCGGCCTCAGCAAACGGCGGCGACTCCTCTGCTAACTCTCGGATCGCAGCCACCCCTCCTCAATCCAGGAGTACGCCGGCAAGCTCTCCGTCCCGCCTGTTGCTCAATCGCTTGAGCACCACCACCACCTCGGGCAGCCACTGGCAGTCTCTGCTACTTCATGCTGCCCAACCTCCTCAGCACCGTGACCCCCCTTTTAGCAGCGAGGGCTCTCCAACAGCGTGTCCCTCCTTCCTCCCGGGTTTCGGCACCAATGTAATGAGGTTTAATGTCTCAGGGAAGGAGGAGGCGGGAACCAGTGAACGTTCAACAAACTTTAATCATAAATAAACAAACAACCAAAACGAAAGTAAAGCAGCAGCCCCTCACAAAACACAAAACAACAACAAAGTCCAGGCCTGGTCCTCTCTCGTCCTTCAATGTCGTCGCTCCTCCTTTTATCCTCCTGGAGCTCCTCTGTGAGAAATTCAAGGCCGTTAGCACTCTCGTCACCGGCTTTGCTCCGTTCCCATGGCTCTCGGCCCCGCCCTGCTTGCCACGTCTACATTAATCCGGATATATTTGAAAATGGCAATTTCATTTCAAAACGCTCCCCGTCCACACAAACGATTCTCGTCCACACAGAAACATCAGAAAATGCTTAAATCATCTTACTGTACATATGTAAAACATATTAAAATCTCACTGAGATGATACAGACACCAGACATAAGAAAGTTTTCACATTATTCTACTGGCACGATCATTTAATTAGCCAAATATCTCAGCACTTACTGGTATGTCCAGGTTACACTCAGTTGCCATTTCATGTATGGTCTAAAACACAATTTCCCTCATGTTTTGCTGAAGGAATTTTCAGCTTTGCAGAAATGAAGACTGTACAAAATAAAACATTTATATTTAGCAACACTGTATTAACCATAGATAGCTATAGGTACAATATGTGTCACATGACCAAACATAAATCATCAGTTTCGAATACCTCCATTTTCACAGTCCACAGAGCAATGCAAAAATGGTGTTTTAAATTGATCCACGTTGGATCTATCATCTACAAAAAGCTCTTAGGACAAAAATGCTGTCTCAATGTGGACGGAAGGCCAAAACATAGAGAAAAAGATGTTTTTAAATGCATCTGGATTGAGACATAGCATGTTAATAAGAGTTAAATGCCTCTTAAGTGTTCAGAATCATGGTCCAACCAATCAATGGATAATCAAGAGGAAGAAGGCTAGATACTATTGTTAAACACTAGAAGACTTAATCAAAAGGGGAAAATGTGGGAAAATCTCTTAAACGTATCTTTTATTTTAGTGTGACTGACGCAGTGATGGCTTTTTTTTCTAGGCCCTCCTGGACCTCCTGGAGTGGTGATTGTAGAGGAGATCACGGATACCACAGCGACGTTGTCATGGAGTCACGGCGTTGACAACCATAGTCCAATCACCACCTACAATGTACAGGCACGTAGCCCTGTCTCTCTGGGCTGGCAAACAGTGAAAACCGGTAATCATTTCCATACATGTTAATGTCAAAGTGTATGTTGTGTGTGTTTGAGTGATGCAAATGACCCGAGCAATTCAAATCACAATCAAATGCTATTGGAATATGGATTAAGATTGATCTGTCTTATTAGGTTGCATATAAAAGTTTGAGTTTTAATGGTCAGTGACTCTTCAAATACTCAAGTACTTCTACATTTCTTGTTATATAAGATCTCACTCAAAATCTTTGGTTTTCAGCGTATGACTGCTAACAGTGTCTCTGAATGCAGACTCAAGCTCTGGGAGTTGACTTTTCCTCCCATCTGTTTGTAAGGATGTGTGGAAAGAGCCCAGTGGGCCTCTATTAAATGTCTGTTGTGCTTTTTTAAATGTCACTGGCTGAAATCTAATGGCAAATTAATTTGAAGGTCAGTAGTAGGTTACCTTTCGGAAACACTTTATAAGTATACAGAAATAAAGTACTTACAAATCATTTATAAACTATTAGTTATAGTCTATCTAAATTGTATTCTCTATATTGTTAATTCATTATGTACAAATATTGAGTTCAGTAACGCTTTATTTTAAGGGTCAATAATCATGTGGTAGTTAAGCATTACCACACCAGTAGTTAATGATTAAATTAAAATATAGTAAAGGAATATTAGGCATTATTTATGCAGTAGTTAAGCATGAACACACCAGAAATTGTCTTTAGTAGTACTGTATTCTGGCTTCTTCTAGTGAATAAACTTGAACATCACTCAATGAGTGCCATACAAATCAATAATTATACTTTTCACTTTAGATATATAAAGTTCAAAATCATTTAATACAGAGCTAGCCATGAATTATCCTTACATATTATTTTAATTGCAGAGATAATGAACGAAGAACTCATCTATTAATGTATTAACAATGAAGAGACTACTGTTCATGAATTAACTATAAACTAATAGTTATAAAGTGTTACCTAACTTTCCCATCAGTGGGAATTGGTTCATATTTCATCCCAAAATCAAAAGGAAAAACAATTACACAATGAACATGAATAACACAGTATCTTTCTACAAAATGTTTTATAAAATCTAGAGATATTCGTGACATGCTTTTTAAGTTCACCCAATTATCCAGCTCTTTTTTAGTAATTTGTTACATAAATAAGACCCTCACTATATTTTTCCATCACTATCAGGAGTTAAATGGCTTTATTTTGGGTACCGTGAGTGTAATACTGCTTGTAATTATATGCTATTATCCAAAGACAACAGCTTTTTATGTCATCTGTTCAAACATTAGCAGTCCAACTTTGGATAATAGCAAAGTTTTATGCACTTTTGTTGTCTTAATATGGATGAATTGTTCTTTTCAGAATAAACATTCCACACGGATGAAAGTAAGAGAGATAAGGCACAATTAGTGTGCACACAATGCTTTATGTGCTGAACCTATTCAGATTAGAACAAGGAGGTAGAGATGAAAATGTTTACTTTGGAGCGTTTAAACACTGTTAGCACTTCATGTTCTTTATTGTGCCTTCCTCTAGAAATAGAGTAGGCTTAAAGGAGCGTTCATGCTGACAAAGTATCCAGACGTCATTCATTTCCAATAAGTGATTTGAGGCGATATGAGCAACAAAGACCCTTGGGGATGAAACAAACTAGCAGAGTTTGACTTTTGCAACTGCAAGGATGTGGTGTAGAGTTTAGACAGCCTGTTCAGACTAGCATACTACATTACATTCACTCAATTCACATTTAAGTATATTCTTTTAATGTTTTTCGGACACTTGATTGCATGTTAACTGCAATTAAATTAAAATGTATGAAGTTTACATTTATATTAAATCCAATAAGATGAACTTTAAAGTGCATTTTTGACCCACTTAAGTAAGACTTAAGTACATCTTTGTATGTAATTTCATAATTACTTGTATTGTCTTTGGTTAAAGTGTACTTCCGAATTGTGGTAAATTGCATGTTTTCGCATGTTAGCATGTTTTGATGGATGGATGGATGGATGGATGGATGGAAGCTTAAATAGCAAAACAGTATGTAAATAATAGTATATAAAACAGAAAAGCAACCTTAAGACAGTTTTTAAGCAGATTTCCTGTCATTGGTCAGACAAACATATAGACCCACCCCAAACTTACCTCATTGCCAATGTTTCTGTGTTGCACCTGTCGGAATTCTCATACACACAAAATTTAAAAAAGTGATCTTTTAAAAGCCCAAGAGCTTTTTTTTTTTTTTTTTTTTTGACATGCCAGTAAAGCACACTAAAACCGAAAATGAAAAACTCAGAGGAATTCAAAGGAAATCGAGGCATGTGTGGTCAAAGAGGGAGAGAAAAAAGAAAAAGAAAAAAAAAAACTGAAGGAAGAAAGTATAGAGAGGGTGAAGAAGAGAAACAGTGAGATAAGACAGGGTAAGCCGGAGGGGGGAAAGAGAGAAATTTTGTGGAGAGCATCTGGGAATTTATCATCTCGCTGTCTCACGCCTGGAGCAGGGCTCTGGTCCCACAGGTTATGTACAGCCGTTAACTGTAGACAGAAGTTAGCCCAGAGGTTTGGTCCTCAGCCAAGTGTGTGTCTGGACTGAAATGAGGTGTGTAGAATGAGGAGTGTCCTCTGGGCGAACACAATCTTGTGTCTGGTGTCTCTTGTGTATTGACTTGAGCAAACCATGAGTGAAATCAACATTACAATTTCACTTTACTAGTAGCAATGGAAACATTTCTCAATCTCTTATTCAAAGCTCAATTCCTCAGAGAAACAGCAGCCGAGAAGCACTGAGTACACCCTTGTGAAAAAGAAGTACGCTTTATTATACTTTTAAAAAGATTATGTAAAAAAAAAAAAAAAAAAAAAAAAATGCTTTAAAAGAAAATACTGAATAAAATGTTTACAGACACATAGTTGCATGTTAATTGCAATTAAATTTATACTAAATGCAGTTAGCTGACCTTTAGAGTGCTTTTTATATATCTTTATATATGATTTCATAACTTTGTTGAAATGTCTTTTAAATATGGTTAAAGTGTACTGCCAAAAGTACTGACAATCATTAAGGGCTTTCGCACCAGAGGAACCTTTTCATAGTTCCTAGAACTATTGGCTAAAGTATCCTGATTTTGCCATGTTCGCACCGCAGGAACTAGGAACGATTTTAGTTCTAGGAACTCCTTTTGGGGGAACTAAATTAGCTCCTACTTCAGAGTAGGAGCTAATTTGTGAGGTAAACATATTTACCTCACAAACATGGAAAACAGCGTTAACGGCATTTACCTGTTGTCTGCAGGGTTGTGTTCTTATTTCCGCCTCGATACTGAAAGTTGTCATAGGAGATTTCGTCTCTTAGCCCCACTTTTTGCTCTTTCAGTTGCGTAGATTATGCGTTTACATTCCATTCTCCGTTATCACGAAACCCACGACACACAACAAACACAGCTCCGATCACGGCATCCTCCATTCACCGGTTTTTAGCGTGTGTAAATGACGCACTTAAAGATGCCGCTGTCGGCCGCTTCACAGTTCCTGTTTCCAGTGCGAATGCAACCAGGGACATGACCTGGGGCAGAAATTAGTTCTCGGGGAACTATGCTAGTGGCTAGTTCCTAGAACTAAGTTCCTAGAACTATTCGGTGCGAAAGCCCCTATTTACATTAAACTAAAATATACTGTAATTTATTCTGAAACTTGTCATGTATTTAAATATATCTATAATTACAAAATTTAAAAAAATATATATATTAACTTTAAATGTAATCCAATAATACACTTGTTAGCCAATGCATCAAATTATAATTCTTTTAAGCATGACAAGATAATTAACATGATTTATCAACCCAATCTCATGGCAATTCATACATATTTTACGAGGTGGCTAATTCGTACGAATTCATACGAATGACCTACCCCTAACCCCACCCCTAAACCTACCCGTAGTACAAATGAGGTCGTACGACTTCGTACGAATTAGCCACCTCGTAAAATATTTACAATTTGGTCGTGAGATAGCGTTGGATTTATACATTGAAGTATACTCAAAAGATGATACGTTGAAAAGATGATACGTTGAACTTTTTTATGTCAACAGGTTCCACATGATTGGGTTTAGTTGCATTTAATTAACATTATTTATTTTAGTAAACTTAAGTTTATTACACAAGGTTATGGATTAAATGGATTAAGTAAAGTGGATGAAAAGAATTGTTGGATTAACTTAATTTACTTAAGTACATCTAAATTGAACAAGCATCAAATGTTATTTTTGGCCTAATTCATTGAAACATGTTCTTTCAAAATGAAAATATTGAGTTGATGCCAAAACGCAACTGTTTCAAGTCAGTTTAACACAATGCAATTGTTTGAATGATGAACCTACAGTACAATGGTGTTAAATGAAAATGAACAGTATCATAAAATCATTTTTTTTTTTTTTAGTGTAAAACGTTTAATTTGACATTAGTACAAAGTGCACTTTTTAAAAGTATGATATATGATATATATATTATAAAGTTTATATATAAAGTATGATATATATATTATCTGCACATATTTTTTTAGTGTACAGTCAATATAACTAAGCTTCTTTTTTACAAGGGCATGACCATCAATCTTAAATTTGAGTTTTTAGAGAGACAGTTTATGCATCTGTGACAGGTACTGCTGTTGAAATTGTTCTTTGTATTAGAAGTGTTCCTTGTTATTGTAGAAGTGTAAAGCTTTATGCTTCAGTGGTCTTTAAAAAAATCCAGTATTGATTTTTTAGGTTGTTCAAAAATCGATCAATGATGTTACAAAACTAGATGTTGGCTCCATTCCACAGCTTAGTGAGCTGCCTACATAAGCAGCATTTAAAGCATCATAGACGCGCTCCCGTTGCAAAGGCTGTTCTACTGTTCTACTGCTCTACACGATCCCAGACGAGGAATAAGGGTCTTATCTAGCGAAACGATCTGTCATTTTCTAAAAAAAATAAAAATTTACATTTACTTTTTAACCACAAATGCTCATCTCGCACTAGCTCTGCGATGCATTACGTAATCACATTGGAAAGGTCACACGTGACATGCCGAACAAGTGTTTACTTAAGATGTCGGATGATTTTGAAGTTGGAGGAGAAAATGAGATAGAGTTTTTCGCACCACCGCGGTACTTCCGCCTACGTCACACGTGACCTTTCCAACGTGATTACATAATGCGTGGCACATCGCAGAGCTAGCGTGAGACGAGCATTTGTGGTTAAAAAGTATATACATTTTTACATATTTATTTTATTTTATTTTTTTTTTTAGAAAATGACATTGTTTCTGTAGATAAGACCCTTATTCCTCGGCTAGGATTGAATAGAGCCCTTTGAAGCTGCATTTAAACTGCAATTTGAACCTTCAACCCATTGGTAGCCGTTGAAGTATGGAGAAAAATCCCAGAATGTTTTCCTCAAAAACCATAATTTCTTTTTAACTGAAAAAAGAAAGACATAAACATCTTGGATGACATGGGGGTGAGTAAATTATCAGGAAATTTCAATTCTGAAACTAATCCTTTAAAAATCAGCTGTCTATGTAGAAAGTAGAAAACAAAGCAGTTTACTAGGTTTTGGAAAAGAGTTGTTGCCATGCATGATTAACAATGCACATTTCCAAAAAAAAAAAAAAAAATTAAATTAAATTAAATTAAATCAATCAATCAATCAATCAACATGGTAATTCCATTATATTTTTCTTTTAGTATTTGAGTGAATCTAAACCTTGTGAGAAAAGTCCAGGTGTTTTTTCACCCCAAAATCACAAGACAAAATAAGAAATTAACAAAATGAAGCCTGTATGTACTGTATTTAGCATATTTTGGGTTGTGACGTTTTTCAAGAATTAATATTCTTAATTAAAATTAACAACCCTTTCTCTCCAATTCTCAGTAGTCTACATTAATGTAAAAAAGTCTCAGGCCTACATAGGCCTATTGGCAGTATTTCTTGTAGCTGCACTTCTTAATTGTCATGAAATTGTTGCATTGTCACATGTATTTCACAATTGTACTTGTGTCTATGTGTGTAGCTCAAGCATATTGTATGTATCAGTCCAAAAGCCTGCAGTCTGCAAGGATTTAGTCACAGTAGATGCTTGTGTTGGCTTGTGTTTTAAGCTGTATTGATTCCTCACGTGTTTTGGTACATCTCCGCTTTGCTCTGTCCCCCTCAGATCCAGACCCAGTGACAGGAAGCATGGAGTCCGCCATGGCAGTGGAGCTTAACCCCTGGGTGGAGTACGAGTTTCGGGTGGTGGCCACGAACGGCATTGGCACAGGTGACCCGAGCACCCCCTCCAGAGCGGTCCGCACTAAGGAAGCAGGTATCTGTCATTGATTCACTCACCCGTGAATGTCACTGAGCTAAACGTCCTCCAACAGAACAGAAATCTAAATAAACAAACTGTTTTCTCTCAAGTCTCATTTATCCTCCACTCGAGGGATCGTGTAGCTGCATGTTGTGACACATTTTTACGACCGCCGTCACCCGTCTGAATATCCAGGGTGACCCTGGTTCTATTTTAATTGGAGGAGAAGTGGAAAATAAGCCGCTTACATGAATTTAAACAAGTTTTTGTGTTTGAGCTGAAGCAGAAAGGCACTTGTGCCCTCAGGCAAAGAGGCTGCAGAATTCTCTATTTACGGAGAACAAAACCCTCGCTTCAACACGCTTTGCTTCAAAAACATTCAGCAGGCCTGTTCGATTACGCAGCAACAAAATGTCCCAATATATGAATACGTTGTTTAAAGCCAATTGAATTATTGCAGTTGTCATCATATGCCACTGTTCATTTGTTTTGTTTTTTTCTTAAAGGAACAGTTCTGTCATTATTTACTATCCCTCATGTCATCCCAAACCCTTATGCTCTTATTTATTTATTTATTTATTTTTATTTATTTATTTATTTAAATTTTTTTGGGGAGCCTAAAACAAGAATTTTTGAAGCACTTTTCCATACAATAACAGTTCATAGTTGTTACAGCCAGGGCCTAAAATGAACACTCGTCAAGCGCCAAATGCGGGTAAAAATAGGTGTTGGCGAGTATATGAAACTGTGTCAGTCGCCATATGGCCAGTTATGAGAACATGAACAAACATTAACAACACTCTGTACAGTTGACGGGTCAGTGGTGCATCATCTCAAAAATGTAAGCCTTTCTAATGTAAATATTCAAGCGCTAGAACATGCGAAAGAGAACTCAACTTAGTATTTGTGCGCTGTCTGAGGGCGCGTGCTTCGGATGTTTTGGTTGTTGAACCTCCTCAGACAGCGCACAAATACTAAGTTGAGTTCTCTTTTATGCCTTCCTTCTGTCTCATTGAGTATCCTAGTAAACATAGTCGGTTATGTCTTCAGTTGAGAAAGAAAACGCATGATCTGTGTGTGGATTTGCTCTTAAAGTGACAGCATCCTAATAATCCTGCTGCTGTCTGCGTTTTTGAAGATAACCAAATAACAAAGGGAAAAAAAAAAAATCACTCACTGCGCTTGAACTTTAAAAAGGATATGAAGACTATGGAGTGTTATTTATTTGATTAGCCTACTTTATTCAATTTCTGTTGTATTATATTTATTAGTGCTATTGCTTGTGATTTGATTATTTGTTCTTATTTTATTACTTACTGTTTACTTGTCTTTAAAAATGTAGGCTATTAAAATTATATATTAGTTAAGCTAGTAGTTTTAGCTGTTGTATAGAAATTTATAATAGATTTTTAGAATAGATTTTCACTAGTATCTAAAATATTGGTGTCATAACTGCCTGTTTTTGTTTCTTGGCTGATAAAAAATAGTTTTGGCCGAAACATTTTTTTAAGTCACCAGCCATTGGCAGGTGTGGCAAAAAGTTACTTTTAGGCCCTGGTTACAGCCATTGAGCTTCGAAAAAGACAAAACAACTCCAAAAAGCACTATAAAAAAAAATCGTACAAGACTTTTTTTTTTTATTATTACAACACAATTGTAAATAATTTAGGTTATTGTCTGATAATCGTTTGTTTAGATTAAAAAAGACCAGGTTTGATGCCAAAACACCATTGGTTCTCGCGTGTGTCATTTGTAAACACGACACTTATTTAAATATACAGGATGAGTGAGATCTGAGAGCTACAGTAGAGGTCAAGATTTCCATGAATAGTGCCTTAAATTTGGTTGTGACCCAAACTTTGAACTGGTGTTGTTTGGAAAAAAGGGCCATGTAAAGATTGTTCAAAATTATTCAAAATATCAATATTCCAACCCAGGCTCCAAAAACAAAAAGAAGAAAAAAAAAAGTGCCTGTGGCAACATTCCTGCAAATTGATATTATGCTGCTTCTTGACACTTTCAAAGTGAAATGTCCAGTGAGCCATGCTAAAAGCGTGTTTAGTTTTATCTAAAACCGATGAACGTGAATCTGGCAATGTGTTATTATGCTGGTTGTTGTACATATTGCGGCAGTTCGGAAATTAAATTATCGGGTGAGTGGCGCTGAAAGGTTAATGCTCTGTCACGCTTGAAAATAACATACCACCTACACTAAACCCTACCCTGAACCTAAAAGATAGTGTTAACAAAAGCAAACGTTAAATAAAAATGCATTTGCTGAAGCAACCATGCGATTTTATCTTGCTTCTACAAGTTTTTGAGCTCTTGTATTCCAACTCACTTTTCACACGACTGTGCTCCACATCGCACATTAATGCTGTACCAGGTGAACTACCGCGCAAGTTTACTAAATCAGAAAAGTAATATGGAGCTGGTTATGAGATTACAAATCATGCACTATGAAAAGGAACCGTGTGAAACTAAGGGCCCTATTTTACCAATTTAAGCGCATGGCTAAACCGCATGGCGCAAGTGCGCTTAGGGCATTTCCGAATCCACTTTTGCTAGTTTAAGGACGGGAAAAATGGTCAGCGCGCCAGGTGCGTGGTCTAAAAGAGTTGTCCCTATTCTCTTAATGAGTAATGGGTGTGTTTTGGGCGTAACATGCAATAAACCAATCAGAGTCTCATCTCCTATTCCCTTTAAAAGCCAGTTGCGCTCGCGCTATGGCGGATTCGCTATTTACATGGCGGAACATCGTTTTCAGACCGGCACGCCCATGGGCGCACAAATGGGCGCAAATGCATTTGCTATTTAAACAACGTAGGCGCTGGACATGAAAATGATAACTGCGTCAGGCTGAAACTAGCAAAAAACACTTGCATCGTGCCTCGCGCCACATTGCGCCAGGTGTATGATAGCCTAAGATAGGCCTAAAATGATAGGCCTAAGTCTTTATTAATCCATAATCTGCCCCTGTAATCATAATTTGTGTGAAAAGGAATAAAAGTTGTTGGTGTTTTATTGCCACTAGTGTTCATTTCAGCTGGAAACTGCAGTGAATTGTATGTATAGCCTAGGTATGTTTTTCCGATGTGCCTTTGGAATTCGTATTTGTTTCAATGAGTATAAATAAGTAATACATCATTCTAAAATAATTATAACTATTCCTGTGCAGTTTTTTCCCCTCTTTATTTATCTTTTTGTTTGTTTGTGTGAATCAAGCTGTCAGATGTGTTTTGTGAGTGCTATACTGTTTCTAGACTTAGTGGTTGTGGTTTTGAGAGTTACACCTATAGAGTGAATCTTCTTCATGTGTCAAAAGAGCCAAGCATTAATGAATCATTAGTAGTCATTAAGAAGCAGTGATTCACTCACATTTTTACATACAGGTTTTAGCTAATAGAAAATTTAAACTAGTAATATAACGCACTATTACAATGCAGTATTTCTGTATCTGCAGTTCCGTCGGTAGCCCCTGCCAACGTGAGAGGTGGGAACGGCCGCAGGCATGAGCTGGTCATATCCTGGGAGGTAGGTTTGCACTCAGCATGCACAATGGACTCCCTACTGTGAACTCTTGCTATGCTAATGAATATGGCATAAAAGACTTGCAGTTCCTGGCCAAATAGATTCACGCAGCTAATTGACTTGAGCGTTCGTAATTATATCCGGCCATAATTGCCACCATTGCAATTTGTCTATTGAAGAATTGCTACACTTACAGTCCCCTATGAGAACAGATGAATAACTATATTCTAAATGGAATTGTGTGCTTTGTAGCAATGCTGCTGGAGGAAAAAAGGATTGAGAAGTGGTGCAGGTTTAGTCCAGATCTGCTAGATATTTTTAATACTTTACAAGTTTTATTTTACTTTTTTCAAATTATTAACATAGGAAAACTGAGTATTTGTAAATCCATATCCATTTATGCATATTTGTGTTGGTTTTAGATATATATCACATAGCCTGTTCACAGCCTGTGAATAAATGTCAATAAAGCTTAAATTAAATCTGTTCATCATATAAAGCGATCGAGTCTCTTCAGAAAATTTGGACTAAACCGGTCAATTCATATGGATCAGTTTTACGATCTCTTTATGAACTTTTTGAAGCGTCAAAGTGGTATTTGCGTAGCTCTCAGATTTCATCAAAAAGATCTCCATTTGTGTTCCGAAGATGAACGAAAGACTTAAAGGTTTGGAAAGGCATGAGTAATTAATGACAGAATTTTTATTTTTGAGTAATCTATCCCTTTAAGCATTTTGCTTTCCATTAAAGAGCCTGTGAAATCAATATCGCAGTTTAGTGTTTGCTCAGCCATATTTATTAGCGTTGAGGCCATATTGCCTACTTTGAGATTTATTATATGTTTATTATATTATATTTTATATTTGTATTAGGGCTGGGAATTTAACGTGTTAATTAGTTCAATTAATTACGGGAAAAAATAACACGTTAAAAATTTTAACGCATTTAACGCATTTGCCCCGCCCCCAGACCTACATAGGACATCTGACATTTCATACAGTTGACTGATGATGAATATGATGCAGGGCAACAACTCACTGCATGATATAGTCTATAAAATGCGGTTAGAATGTCCATAAAATTCAAGATATGAAAGACGAAAGGCGATAGATTTGAACCCTTTGAAGCGTACGACAACACCGGTAAGATCAGAACGTTCACTGCTAAATTCAAACGTGCTTTCGCGCTTTGACAGAGATGGACGCACTCAGTGCTTTTCATATCACAACTATTCAGTGTTTTCAACCACATAAAGTTTATTTTAATTTCAAGACATTTAAATAGACATTAAATAGACTACTAGCCAAAAACACATTTAGTTACATTTATGTTTCTGCCGGCTGGTGCCCACACTCCATAATTGAGCGCGCACACGTAATATCTGAGCCAGAGTAGAGCCATGAGGACACTATATTTGAGAGCGTGGGAGTTTTGTGGAGAGATTCGTGCTGCACATTACATTGATGTGCTCTCGCGTTAATGTATTACATTGATGTGCACTCGACATGCGTCATTAAAAAATGTCTAACTGCATCAAGTGAATTATAAAAATGAAAAGAATGTCACGTCTGAAAACTGCAGTTGTTTTTTATTGGTTAAAATGAATGGAGAATATCTCATGTTTTTCCATGGGTGCTCAGAGCTTATATAGCCTATAGTTCATTATGGGCTATAGTTAAGAAGTTTTTGAATATTTTAAATAAAAAAGGAAAAACGAAATAAAAGTGATACATCTGTCATACAGCGCTATTGTGCCTGCATGACGCATCACCCCCCACATTAATAATAAATGTGCACATATTGTGAATTAATTTAATAAACTTATTAACCTAGCTTTCTTGGTAGCCTTAAGTAAATTAATTTCTATAAGAAAATGATTCATAAAACATCAGTTGACCATATGTTTACTTTCAATTTCATATTTTCAAAAATCAAGATATAATTCACCAAAAATTAAAATTCAGTCATCATGGTCCAGAAGTTTGTGTAAGTTTGTGTGTTAAATCAATTAAAATATTTCTTTCTGAATCTACTTTTTGTAATGTCTATTTGATGCTTTACACAATAATGACTTAAAATTATCTTTTGGGGGTAATTTCTCAGCCAAATTTGACGTACAATAAATTTGTGATTAATTAGATTAATTAATCGCCACATCATGTAATTAATTAGATTAAAAAATTTTATCGCTTCCCAGCCCTAATTTTTATCCTTTAATGCAAATTTAAACTGTAAAACATTTTTATTTAATTGTAAATAACATGCAATTAGGTGCCGCAAAACATAACATTCAGTTTGCATTTAAGTAAATTATTTTAGAGTATATTTAAGAAGCATTATATTTTTAAAAATAGGCTAAAGTGTGCTACATCTTTTTGCAAGGGACTAGCAAGTTAGCAAATAATGGTATTGATGACTTATGAAGTTGTCCGTAACTGATGATCTACCCCACTGCCAAAACTTTGGAATCGCACTTCATTCATGTACGTGCAAACTAAGAAATGACACATCCATGCCCTGTTCCAGGTTTGACGTCATTAACACCAAAACAGTGGATCTTGCATGTGTTGTAACCTAATATTACACGCCAGTCATTTTCCAATATGTGGAATATAGTATACAAATCATATGAATGTACTGTTGTTTTGTCCTTTTGGGAGCTTGACAGTCGTTGTCATTGCAATGTGGAGAGATTAAAATGATCATTAACCTTGAATACTCAAAATGCTATTACCCTGAAATGGATGTTTTTTGGAACATCTGTTTGTTATCTGAGATTTTCCAATGCTGCAGAAACATCCAGTCAGTTTTTCTTACCATGTAAAGAGGATACTAGCATGGAGTGTCACCTTTGTTTCTGTGCACTGCCGTGAGGGATAGTATTGTGCGTATAAACACATTTTAAAAAAGAAGGTTTCCAAATGAGGCCATTTAAAGGTGAGATTAACTGGGGAATTGTGGAACAGATGTACGCCGAAGTGACGGTTATTCTTGCAGTTATTAAATACTCAGGCCCCAACTGTCACCAGGCAAATAACTTTCATATTAGGAGAACTGTACCTTAGTGAGAAATTAAAGATGATAAGGCTCATTCCAGATGCAATGGAATATTTTTACCATGATGACTTCCTGAGTTTATAACCCTTTGAGGAAGTTATTACTGTAACTACAGAATAATCGTAGTTTTAATTTTACTTTGGCGATGACGGTTCAATTATATGCCTCCACCATGCTCACAACATGCAGAATATGTCTATACACAAGAAACATTGCTTAGAGCCCTAAACACATTTTAAATCTAATGTTTGCTTTACAAGGGGTCTATTTTAAATGCACAGGAGAATTCTCAAGCATTAATTCTTTATTGCTGTATCATATTAAGCAGCATATTAACAGGTATCCTGACAGGGGCTTCAGGTGCTATTTTGAGACACATAGTACATCATATTAAATTACATATCATTTAGCAGACTCTTTTAAGCCAAAACGATTTGCTGCGCATTAATTGGACTGTCCCCCCGGAGCCCAAGTGCCTTACTCAAGGACATAATGGTTACTGAGCAGCTTTATGAAATTAGTTCTTACTTAAGTTCTCAAGGCTGTCTCCCATATCTGGAATTGAACCTTTTCTAGAACAGACCCTGTACATTAACTATTGCTTACATCCCTCATTAGTTGTTAAAACCTGTTGACAAGGTGTTATTACTTTTCAAAGCGACCACACGTCGGACATTAACACTCGCCAAGCACCAAATGCAAGTAAAAATCTGCGTTGGTGAGTATATGACACTGTTACTCGCCAGTTAAGTTCAATTTTCAATTTACGTTTATTGGTCGAAAACAATGCATGGTTGTGAGAAGACAATATGGCTTAGTGGAGTTATGTAATCGCAAAGGCTGCAATGTATTATATACACTGATCAGGCATAACATTATGACCGCTGACAGGTGAAGTGAATAACACTGTTTTTCTCTTCATCACGGCACGTGTTAGTTGGTGGGATATATTAGGCAGCAAGTGAACATTTTGTCCTCAAAGTTGATGTGTTAGAAGCAGGAAAAATGGGCAAGCGTAAGGATTTGAGCAAGTTTGACAAGGGCCAAATTGTGATGGCTAGACGACTGGGTCAGAACATCTCCAAAACTGCAGCTCTTGTGGGGTGTTCCTGGTCTGCAGTGGTCAGTATCTATCAAAAGTGGTCCAAGGAAAGAACAGTGGTGAACCAGCGACAGGGTCATGGGCGGCCAAGGCTCATTGATGCACGTGGGGAACGAAGGCTGGCCCGTGTGGTCCGATCCACCAGACGAGCTACTGTAGCTCAAATTAGTTAATGCTGGTTCTGATAGAAAGGTGTCAGAATACACAGTGCATCGCAGTTTGTTGCGTATGGGGCTGCATAACCGCAGACCAGTCAGGGTGCCCATGCTGACCCCTGTCCACCGCCGAAAGCGCCAACAGTGGGCACGGGAACATCAGAACTGGACCACGGAGCAAGGGAAGAAGGTGGCCTGGTCTGATGAATCACATTTTCTTTTACATCACGTGGATGGTCGGGTGCGTGTGTGTCGCTTACCTGGGGAACACATGGCATCAGGATGCACTATGGGAAGAAGGCAGGCCGGCGGAGGCAGTGTGATGCTTTGGGCAGTGTTCTGCTGGGAAACCTTGGGTCCTGCCATCCATGTGGATGTTACTTTGGCACGTACCACCTACCTAAGCACTGTTGCAGACCATGTACACCCTTTCATGGAAACAGTATTCCCTGGTGGCTGTGGCCTCTTTCAGTAGGATAACGGACACTGTCACAAAGCAGAAATGGTTCAGGAATGGTTTGAGGAGCACAACAACGAGTTTGAGGTGTTGACTTGGCCTCCAAATTCCCCAGATCTCAATCCAATCAAGCACCTGTAGGGATGTGCTGAACAAACAAGTCCGATCCATGGAGGCCCCACCTCGCAACTTACAGGACTTAAAGGATCTGCTGCTAACATCTTGGTGCCAGATACCACAGCACACCTTCAGGGGTCTAGTGGAGCCCATGCCTCGACGGGTCAGGGCTGTTTTGGCAGCAAAAGTGGGACCGACACAATATTAGGAAGGTGGTCATAATGTTATGCCTGATCAGTGTATGTTCTTTAAAAAGCAGGCAGCTCATGATCCAGTGTTTTCAGTGTCTCGGAGCGGTTCGGTTTGCTGTAAATGTTGCTCCACATGAACTCCATTCCTGCAAGTGCTGTGAGTTTGGGTAGGTTATAACATGCATTTCAAAATGAGACAAGTGCCAATCATCTTCCCAAATTTGTAATCAGAATCATTTATAAATGTATTGTCAATAAAAGAAAAGCTTTAAGGTCTCCCTGTGGTTTTCCACCAAAATAAAAGCTCTATGGTTTGAAAGAGAAAGCTGTGTACACACTGTATGATTTATAATAGTCCTTTACAATTGTTGCTTGTCAGGCTGTACGAACGTGATCCCCCGCTGTAAGTCATGTCACACTGTGGGTTCTCAGTTGTTATTAATGTCAGACTGTACGTCAGTCAAGACGCGACTCGTCCGGAGTTTTACATCATCAATCCGTGGCGCGTTCAGTGACTTGAGCTGCATTTACATACAGGAATGGTGGCTAGCATCTCTAGCTTTAATTTTGATCATGGCTTTTCTTAAAAAAGAAAACTGGGGAAAAAACAAAGATGTTTGTGTGGAACAAGTGGTGGTTTGATGCTGTCTCACTATCAGGTTCTGCGCTCCTTTTGGTTTTTGATTCGTCGGTTGTCATAGAAGAAGCCACACTGCAGGACTGCGTCTGAGGTAAAATTTGATCACAGAGATCATTAATCGGCTGTCGGAGAACATGTCAAACTATCGATCAAAGACTTCAGATTTTGGCCTAGGATCAGAGGAGTCTTTTAGGATTCACAAAATTTGCCTCAGACAGCCAAATTTTGGCCAAAATCATACAGTGTGAACCCGGCTTAAGACAGCCATAAATGTTAGAATTGTAATTGTTCTGTTCTTACAATTATTATTATTACTATTATTATTATTATTATTATTATGTTTTTTTAATAGTACAATAGTGTTATTACTATAGTAATATTTTGATACATATTTTTACTTTTAAACTATCAAAAAATAAGTATATGTAAATATGTAAAAATATGCATTATTTATTATTCTTATTTTAGTTTATTATTTTTAATGGGTTTCATAAGAGCAACAATGTGAATGTGGCCTGAGACAACTGATGTGGAGAGTTTTAGAAAAACATAATTATATACTATATGACAAAAAAACAATACATGACAAAATAATTGCAATCTGATTTTTAGGTTTTGGGCTTTTAATTTTGAGTAGCAGGTGGCTTGGCATGCTACCTCTTGTTAAAATAGTCAATTAGTTTCTCTGGCACAAAAACACAGTAGGGTAAATGATTTAAATTGACCATAACATTAGAAACTATTACACTAAAACATTAACATTAAAAATTCAACTAAAAAACATTGTTTTATATTCAACAACAGCAGGATTTAACTAAATAAATATTGAGCTTCTAATTAGACTGGTAAAAAATAATATATATATATATATATATATATATATATATATTGTGAATCATTTATTTGACCTGTGAATCAGACTTTTCAACGCCACATATGAGATTGATTAATGTCTCAGATTATACTGCTATAAAAATGTAGGCACACAAAAATATGATGATCTGCATTTTATAAAACTGACTTAAATTTTCAGTACACACCTGCATTTTGAGAGCTAGTTCATTTAGAATGTAAACCGTGATAAAACCTTTCTTTGTTGTGGAAGTTACCATCTTCATATTTAGTCACTGTTGCTATTGTAACAGATGTTTTTCTCGACTACTGGGAGAACAGAAAAGGCTTGACTTGGATTATTCTTGCATAGAAGCAGTATTCAAGTCACCTATACAGTCATGTGAAAAAGTTAGGACACCCTATTGAATTCCATGGTTTTCTGTATCAGGGCATAATTTAAAAAAAAAAAAAAAAAATCATTTGGTCCTTGGCAGGTCTTAAAATTTGGAAAATAAAACCTCAGATGAACACATGACATATCACACTGTGTCATTATTTTTTTTTTTTTTTTTTTTAGCAAAAATAAAGCCAAAATGGAAAAGCCATAGATGACAAACTTAGGATACCCTTACATTTAACATAGGAATTAAGAGGGCAAGTCTTAATCAAATGCCTTTGATTAACTGATCACCAGCAAGTGTGATCACCTCTATAAAAGCTGAAATTCTGGCAGTTTGAGCTTCTGGAGCCTTCAGGTGTGTGTTAACACAATGCCAAGGAGGAAAGATATCAGCAATGATCTTAGAGAAGCAATTGTTGCTGCCATCAATCTGAGAAAGGTTATATGGCCATTTCCAAACAATTTGAAACCCATCATTCCACAGTGAGGAAGATTATTCGCAACTGGAAGACATTCAAAACAGACACAAATCTTCCCAGAAGTGGACGTCCCAGCAAATTCACCCCAAGATCAGACCATGTAATGCTCAGAGAAATTGCAGACAACCCAAGAACTACACCTCAGACTCTACAGGCCTCAGTTAACAAGTTAAATGATAAAGTTCATGGCAGTACAGTTAGAAAATGACAGGTCAAGTATGGCGTGTTTGGAAGGGTTGCCAGGAGAAAGCCTCTTCTCTCAAAAAAAAAAAAAAAAAAAAAACCCGGCAGCACGGCTTAGGTTTGCAAAGTTGCATCTGAACAAACCATGAGACTTCTAGAACAGTGTCCTTTGGACAGACGAGACGTGGAGATGTTTGGCCATAATGCACAGAGCCAAGTTTTGTGAAAACCAAAAGTGTTAGTAAATACTGTTGTCAATCCCAGAAAACAGATTGTGTGTACATAGCTTCCCTAACTTTGTATACAACGTCTGTGTCCTCCTCTCTGGCACTGTCCCATATAGCTGTTTTAGCTCCACCCTGTTTATCTGCGTCCCGATTAAACACTTTAGAACCACTGAATTGGCTCTGCATCTCCAATCAATATTAGTGTATTTGAGAAGGTGCTGTGCTGCTTTGGCATTCGTGGCACGTGAACCGGCTGCTGTGCTGCCTCTGGAATCATCTTTGGGTGGTTGTGGGAGACCAAGGCGGCTGGGCTGAGCGCTGCTTATTAAACAGGATGAATGACTAAACAGCTCGCCCCGTCTGCTCATTAGTGTCTGCAGAGAGAGAAAAAGTATTACGGGCACCAGGAGCAATAGACTGAACCATTACAGTTGCCCTACTTCCTATTCGATGCCTGCCGCAGCATGCCATGCGTGCCGATATCAGACCGCCAGCAGACTTCATTTGCACCGTGGGTGCCGCTCCTTTGCCCAACAGCTTTTTTAGATGCCTGTTCCACTTCATTTTGTAGCAGAACTGATTTTTCCTTTTTTAAAACAGCCATTTATTGGTCGCCCCATGCAGAAAAGCTCAGCCAGCACCAATAATGTTGGTTCAAGGGTTGTTAATTCAATTCCTAGAAACAGTAGAGTGAGTTAATTACACAGCCATAGCACTAAAAGCGTGTGCTAAAGTATTTAATGGGAAGGTACAGCCTATTCTCTCCCATCATCCGTCTGCATCTTATTTTAGGTGCTGCCGCCAAGGGACGTGATCATTTCAGAAGCGGGTGGAAATCAGTCAAAATTTGGCATGACGGACAGATTCGCTGCCAAAAAGAGAGGAGAGTACAGGTGTTTGTCAATTATTAAAATTGCCTAAGATTTAATTCCGCCGGCTTACATTTTAATTAAATTTCTATCTCCCTTAATAGATTGCATTCCATTCTATTAAATGCCTCGCAGGTGTCGCAGACAGACTCTGATATCTTGTCCTTAGAAAAACATCAAGCAAGTGTCAAACCTCTTTTGAAAAAAGCAGCAAGGAAATCGTCAGCAGCTGGACTGGTAAAATCAACTCATGTGACCAGCAGACTGTATTCAGCCTTCCAGAACAAGAATAATTTGGCTGTTTTAGCATAGCAAAATGCTAAACCACATTGCGAATACTCACCGCAATAAGCATAAGGTCTGCTAGAAAATAAAAAGACATCAGGGAATGTAATTTCAGTCTTTATAATAGCATGTTAGTAATGCCTACTGTGTGTAAGTGCAGTCTTAAAGAATTAATGGTAACACTTTACAATAAGGTCTCATTTGTTAACATTAGTTAATGTATTAATATACAATGAGTAATACATTTGTTACGGTATTTATTAATCTTTGTTAATGCACTGTGAACAAACAATGAACAGCTGGATTTTTTAACTAACATTAACAAATACAACATTTGATTTCCATAATGTATTAGTAAATGTTGAAATTAACATTAACTAAGATTAATAAATGTTGTAGAAGTATTGTTTAGTCTTAGTTCTTGTTAACTAAAACATTTAACTAATGTTAACTAATGAAACCTTACTGAATTAATTTTTATATGGAAGGTTGTTTCTGCCACAGAATAAATAAAAAAAAGTAATTGCGACTTTTTATATCGAAATTCAGGCTTTATTTCCCCGTCACAGTTGCTAGTTATATCCCATAATTCTGACTTTATTCCTTGCAATTTAGAGTTTATAACTCGCATTTCTGACTTTTTTCTCGCAATCCGAGTTTACATCTCGTAATTCTGAGTTTATAGCTAAACTACAAACTGTGAGGGGGAAAAAAAGTCAGAATTGTGAGTTTTAAACTCAGAATCGCAAGGAATAAAGTCAGAATTAACCCTTCGCAAGACCCACCCCCCTTAGTTACTGTTGCTTTGTCCAATAAGCTATGGCGCTGTCACGCCATACATCATGTTCTCACAGAGGGAAAAATACATCACAGAGCAAAGAGGATGAATTAACATTAGAAGGTACACTGTAAAAAGTAATACGTTATATCTACTCAATAAAATTGTGGCAACAGATTACAAGCAATATTATTAATTAAATTCAACAAATAAGAATTGAGTAAGAATTATTCAAATTAATTCCTTAAAAGTCAACCATTTAAAAAGAGTAAAATTTAAGTAAAATTTAAACAAAAAATATCTGAATAACATACAGATGTCAAAGATGAATTAGTTTTTATTGCTAACATTGAAGACACCTGATGATAACAAGCAGAATTACTGAAGGGAAGAGAAACACAAGAACTACAACTGACTTCAGCCACAGCCTTAGATGAAATCAACTGAAAAGATATTAAATCTCTCTTATCACTAACAAGACTGACTTTATTTCTGTCATTTGTCTACCGTTCTTTTTGAGAATTAACAGAGGTTTAGATGTTAATGTTCTATTGAAAATATTCAGTTACTATTGTGGTGATCAGTGTTTCCTTTAGTTGGGCAGTTGGACTTTGCTTTTTGTGTCAGTTTGTGGTTTTTACAACAGTGTTTATTAAAGCGCATAATTTTTTGCAAAAGAAACCATGAACAGAAACGATCAGATGAAAAAGTTTTAATAATCTTAAAGAAAAATGATTGACTAATCTCATAACTGATCAAAAGTAGTTTTTCAGATGTTCACTAACAAAATTTTGTGGGCACAGATCAGACTTTTTAATTTTCTTTTTTTCACTGTTTCAATCACAGAAAGACGATTTTTTAAGTTCAAATATACCGATGTTAGTTTATTAACTCTCCTGTCTGGTTTGTTCGTCTGACAAAATGGCGGATTCAGCATCATGATTGGTCAGATTGCCTGTCAATCAAACTTCCGGCTAAGGGTGAATTGCGAGAAATAAACTCACAATGTAAATGGTTACAAATGTGAAAAATATACATTTCCAAGAGTAATGAACTTAGTCAGTGAATCGCTCACAAGTGATTCTCCCCTACTCAACCTTCCAGAACAAGAATTATTTGGATGCTTTTGAAAAACAAACCATTTCCAATATGTGTAATTCAAAGAATCTAACTTTAGAGTTGTGGTGGAGGGGAAAGAGTTTCAACAAATAACAACTTAAATTTCAGTCTTTTCCTCACATTATGTTATGACTATAGAAGGGTTGTATGGACTACTTTTATTATAAAAACATATGTGCGTAATGGCAAAACACTTGTTGGCAGTGGAGTTAGATGCGATATATATAGTGATATATATAGGTACTATACATTTGGACTTCAACCTAGAGCAGAGCTTGAAAATTTACGATTCACTATCACCAGGTGACATCCATTGCACTGTATTAATTGATATTTGACTCATTATTTGCAAAATGTTGTCACCCGCACAGTTTATTTACTCGAGGGCTTGAACCAAGCCCTATGAAAAGACATTGATATGGTTCACAGAACAATGGCAAGCTCTCGCTGTATGCTGGGTCTTGGATATGTTGGATTAGCACATCTTTAATTGATGTGTTCAGGCTCACCATCAAGCGCTTGACATTCACAAGTGATCTGTTTCATTACAACTGAAAATCTCAGAATTCATTTGGGACTCTCTGACATTTTGATGTAATTCTGTGCCATTTAATGTTGCTTCTTTCTCAGAACCGACATAACAAAGGATGTCATTTAACTGGAAAAAATATGGAGATGGAAATAATTTATTGGATACATATTTAAAGCCTCTGTGTGTTTTTGAAGCTGTTTGGCGGAAAAAAAAAAAAAAAAAAAAAAAAAAAAAGAGCTTTTTTGCTCAGCAAAATATTGATCAGGTTGTAAAATTAGCCTGTGTTGTAAACCATCACATAAAAGGCAAGTTGTTAGCTTCTTTCAAAGGGAAGATATTTAATAATATATCATTTATTGAACTAGCTGCATATGATAATTAGCTTAAACCTAATCTGGCTTTTATTTTTTAAAAACTGTATGAAATGAATCGAGTCTAACACAAATTTACAATGTTGGGGCAAGAAATGTATAGCTATGTATGTATAGTTTTAGTTCATTCATGAAAAACAATCAGAAGTAATTTCTCTTGGGGGGAGGGGGTTCGTCCCCCTTGGTCCATTTGCGATCACGTTCTGGGGGATTTCACCGGTTGCACCGCCCCAAAGAACAGCCCTGGTTACATTACCTATAGATAAAGCTAAAATGCCCTTAGCATGCAAATTTTGCCCTTAAAAGATCAAGTCAACATCAAAAGGCATTTGTAACCTATTTTACTTAAGTGATGTAACATTTCTGAGTGATTTAAAATTTCTCATTAATGTAACATTTTACTTCAGTAATGTAACATTTCTGAGTGAAACAGGATATTCAGTGAGAGAACATGATTTAATCCATCAGGAACTGATTGGATTGGGAAGTCAGGAGGTTGGAGGGATGAAGCTAAAAATGTTTGAGAGATTTGTGACAAATAGAAAGTTGTTTTAGAGGTGGAACATGTTATTTTGTTTTGATGAAAGTTTATGAAGACATTTATCATTCTTTGGAACAATGACTTGAGGATACTTGAGGAATTGTTTACCAGAAACATGCATTAAAGGGCTGGTTATGTAAAAACTTAAAATTCTGTCATCATTTACCCGCATGCTGTTCCAAGCCTTAATTTCAACTTTTGTTTATCTTCGAAACAAATGATTTTTTAATGAAACCTGAGATTACTGTCCCTCCATTGAAAGTTCATTCACTCAAAACTGTGACGGTTCAAAATAAAGCTCAAAAGTGCTTGCAAGTACTGTTTAACTTCCATTTACCATGTTTGATGAGCTCCATATATGTGCATTGATCAATGTTAATAAGGTGCATAAATAGATTTCTGAAAAAACGTTGTTGAAAGTGGATTGGACCTAGTGCCACAACAAACTTTTATCCAATCAGGTGTAGGGGGGCGTATACTCATGATGGGGGAGGAGAGAGAGTGAGCAAGAGGGAGATTTGAAGACTGTAGAAAGAGCATGGCTGAAAGACATTACAAAAAAGAAAAGGTCAGAGGAATATATCAGGCAAGAGCTTTAGGACCTGTGTTAATATAAGAAAAGCTTCCCAGTGCTGGAGAGACCGAAGCGGGAAGGCCTGAAAACGGAGGCTGAGGGTGCATTGTTCTATCCTTGTTTGTCATCTTTGCTTTATTTGTCGCAAACCTTTATTTTGCTTAGCTTCTGCTATAAAGAAACACCCACTCTTGCATTGCGTATTTGTGCATTTTGGGGGCGGAGCAATGTAGGGAGGGGTGTGTTTGTTTGGGTTGATTTCAAATATTAATAGTGTTCAACAATGTTTCTCAGAAATCGCTTACTGCACCTTTAATTCTGTTCATCATATAAAGCAATTGCGTTTCTTCAGAAGACTTAAACTGCTCGATTCATATGGATTACTTCTCTTTATTAATTTTTTGAGGTGACAGTTTTTATTAAAATATCTTAATTTTTGTTTCTAAGATGAAGTCTTATGAGTTAGGAATGACATAAGAATGAGAAAATGACAGAATTATGGCTGAAATACAAAGTTCTGTCATGAAACTCTAGATGGCGCAGGCTAATAGGTCCTTTAACTCAACCTGTTCGTAATCACATTGGTATCTATAGAGCACAGCTGATTGGTTTCTGCTGTATCAGTAGCCAATGAGCTTGCATGCTCAACCTTCAAAATACTTTGGTAGCATTGCCTTAGCAGTGCAGCACTTCAGAAACCCTCCACCCTCCCCAGCTCCACCTGTATAGATCTACTACGGGTAATTCATGTACACTATATTGTACAGCAGCAGCATGTCTTACTTGCTCACAGCAGCGTGTCGTGTATGTATTGGCAGTAGCCAGTCCCGTACTTGCTCTACAGCAGCAACAGCAATAAAAGCAGCTGCAGCGTAGCAGATCTATTCTGCCAAAACCAAACATATCAACATTGTCATACCCAGCATGCCAAACACTCCGAGAGTTGTCATGACAGAACTACTTTTAAGAACGTAGATAGGCTCAATTTTGATGTTGACTTTTTAAGATAATATGCATTTAACATTCAGTTCCCTCGCTACAGTTCATTGGGTACATGATTGAATTTTAAACTCGAATTTAGTTGAATTTTACTTATTTTTAACTAGCACCAGCAGAGCAAACGAAAATGATGCAAAACTTGCCAAAGATGTCAGCATCTAAACTGACCTGGAAGAAGCAAATTTTTACACATTACACAGGAAGTGAATTGTGCTAGAGTCAAATAATTGCCCAGACTACATCTTCAGGGCTGATAATTCCCAGCCAAAAGTCTTTATAAATTACCTGCTGCACGACAGTTTACCCTGCCCTCATTTCTCAGAGCTCAGCTGGCTGTGTATTATTAGGATCATTTTCCAATTTCCGATCCCATTGCAGAGAATTTTTTTTTTTTTTTACCTAAGCAAACTCAGATATTTTGAGCGATATTTTCAGAATGAGTGTAAACAATGTTATTTTTAAACATTATCACCCTGTGAAAAATGATTCCAGGGCTCATATTAATGTTTGTAATGCCTTGCCTTGCCTTACCTTTTTCCCTCAGCCCGTCTCAGAAGAATTCCAAAATGGTGAAGGTTTCGGCTACATCGTGGCGTTCCGGGCCAATGGCACACGTGGATGGAAAGAGAAAATGGTGACCTCAGCAGACTCCACCACCTATAAATACAGAGATGAGACCTTCCCCCCTCTCACCCCGTTTGAGGTGCGGGTGGGGGTGTATAACAACAAAGGAGACGGGCCCTTCAGCGGGGTGGTTACTGTGTTCTCTGCAGAAGGAGGTGAGGGTCAGATGTGTGCACTGATTGATGGGATTTATTGCTGTCTTATATAACTTTAATAATGTGCGGCTCAACAGTACAAATGGAGTTTCTCGAATTTTTGAAGTACATCACACAACGGCTAATCCAGGGCTGTGGACGGATGTACTGTGCGATATTGTGTCCATATTTTGAGGTACTGGTACTACCGTATAGCAGTGAAGTCAAAATACAAAATACAAAATAAAGGACATACAATGAGAGCAGACATTAAACACCCATGTAAAATAGAAGTTTACTTTAGAAAATACTATTTTCTTTAATTAGTATTAAAAGAATATATTTAAGTGCAAACTAAATGTAATGGATATTTAATTGCATGTTATTTACTATTAAATGAAAATGCATTATAGTTTAAATTTATATCAAGTGCTTTTCCCATTCAAGTAGGACTTAAGTACATCTTTATATATAATTTCATAATTATTTATTTTGTCTTTGAAATATAGCTAAAGTGTACTGTCGAATGTGCTGACAAGCATATACGTTAATGTAATTTCTAGTGAAACTTGTACAGTATGTACTGTATTTAAATATATTTGTAATTACACATTTGGAATGAAGTTGCAATTCCGTTCATTTAAAATATACTAACTTTAAATGTAATATCAAATAACACATCACTGTTAAAAATTATAATCAAGTAAGTACATGTGCTTTAAAACATCAAAAAAGTGTACTTCTTTAAAGCATGACAAAAGATTAAAGCAATAATTGAAAATGTACTTTAAAGTAAAACTTTTAATTTGACATTATTACAAAGACATTATTACTTGTGTGTTAAAAATTGTAATTAAAGTGCCTTTTATTTAATTAATATATTATCTGCAAGTACGTTTTATAAAAAAATATATACTTTTAAGATTTGATGTAAACTACTTAAGTGCACATTCGGTACACTTAAGCACACAAAAAGAGATATTATAAAATATGTTCACGCTGCTCTTTTTTATAAAATAAAAGTACAGTAAATGGTGACCAGCTTTCAAGCTCCAAGAAAACAAACAAATATAAAAATAGGACTTGCATTCTATACAGTGTTTTTCTTTTGTGTCCACCATTTCAACTGGATCATCAAGTGAGTTGAACTTCAAGATGAGTCAAGATGAACTGGATCAACTGATTTATTGAAAAGATCTAATTCAAAATAACAATTCAAATTGGTCAAGAAGTGATATCAAGAGTTTCAGTAGACGTAGAATATGGTGCATATAGAATATGGTGAGTCATATAGACTACTTTTATGATGCTTTTGATCGTTTTTGAAGTTGCACTTGACAGTGTGCAAATAATGACAACATTTTTGTGAGAACTATCCCTTTAAAGGTGTGGTAAGTAATTTTTCAAAAACACTGTCTGGAAGTTAGTCGGGCCAACATGACGTTCGAGGAGACAGAACGAGCAAGAGGGAGATTTGAAGAAATCAGAAAGAGAGATGCAGAAAGAGAGATGAGACAATACAAAAGAGCTCAAAAGAATATCACTGGAATGAAGGTTTATGACTGGGCAAGCGCTTTAGGACCCGCGTTAATATTAGAAAAGCTTTCCAGGGCTGGAGAGAGCTAAGCGGGAAGGCCTGAAAACAGACACGGAGCAGGGTGGTTAGGATTGGAGGGTGAGTTTCGGAGGCGGAGCAATGAAGAGAGGGTTGTGTTTGTTTGGGTTGATTCAAATATCAGCAATGTCCAACATTGTTTTGGAAAAATGGCTTACCTCACCTTTAATTTACTTAATCTGAGTTAGAATAGAATAGAATGTCTTTATTGTCATTGTACAAGTACAACAGAATTGAAATGCAATCCTTTGGGTAAAAAGTTGTGGTTTCATGACCAAAAAATAACTTGAGAACTTTTATGACCTTTAAAAAAACATTCACTGCCCACACAGAAATTATCAAGAAGATCAAACAGTTTCAGCGTGTGATCACACTGTGTCAAGCTGACTTGATGGTAACCGTGCAAGCGCCGTTTCCTGTGACTGCTGCTAATATGATGGATGTTCTGTGTCTCTGTCACCTCTCAGTCTCACAGCGTTTCTCTCAGCAGGATTCTCCCTCACGATCACAGGGCTTCACAACTTACCATTTACATTCGCTTAAACTCTTCGCTCTGACTATTAACACATAAGAGATACTGATGAAATGTATCTCAAACACTTCAAGCAGGCGTATAGATTGATTTATTATGTGTTTTTTGTGTTATTTGCTGAGGAATCTGAAGTGTACTGGTTTTAAATGCAGAACCCAGGGAGCCTCCTTCAGAAGTGCAGGCATTCGCCATCTCCTCCTCCGAAATTAAAGTAACGTGGAAGCCACCCATTCCTGGCCCTGGAAGACCCCAAGGCTACGAGGTTAGAGAGAGATGAATGAAAAAATGGTTTCGTGCCAAAACCTAGGGTTTCTATTTTAACATATTTTAAAATGTATCAAATAATAATGTTTTTTTTTTTTTTTAATATATTTTGAATTTTCAGCAGCCATTACTCCAGTCTTTAGTGTCACAAGATCCTTCAGAAATCATTATAATATGCTGATTTGGTGCTCAAGAAACATTTCTTATTATTATCAATGTTGAAAACAGTTTTGTGGAATCCATGATACATTTTTTAGGATTATTTTAATGAATAGAAAGTTCAAAAGAACTGAGAAGCAGTGTTTGTATGGAAATCACTGTCAATGTAGAGTGTTCCAAAACATACACATGTATGAGGTTCCATGATGGTTACGATGCTGTGTTAGAAGGCAGCTGCATATCGTCACTGTCGGGCGGAAACCTTGTATGTCCAAAACTGCTACTTTTCAGGAAATGGAAAAAAACACGGTATTTTTTAAATAATTAAACACTATGTTGTCAAAGTTGATATTGTGGCTTTATATATGATCAAACACTTGCATGTGTCATTATATTATTAACGTTTTACCAAAAAAACAAGCTCAAATGGAGTTTTTTGACCAGCAAATTTTGGAGAATTTCAGATTTGTCCATCACTAGAACAGTCACATCTGAGGCAGTAAGTGTATCGCATTATGGTTTCACCAACTTACATGTTATAAAGTTTACCGTAGCTATATGTGGGTGCTCTGTTTTTTCTGTAATTTGGCCATTTTCTTATGTTATAAGAGATGAAGTGCTACACATAGCACTATTTGCTATTTAAGTGCTATTTAAGTTAGATACGATCCCTGGTGCGATTGCTCTGTTAGTGTGGTTCATTAGTGTGTGAATGCTGCCATCCGAACCCTAGTCCGCTTCCAAACGAACCCTGGTGCAGTTTGACTGAAATATTAACGCAACATGGACCAAAGACATGTAAACAAATCAAAAACAGGACATGATGTCACAAGATATATGCACAAGCATACCTGTCATAGTCGCAGTGTTGCTCATCACAGTTTCCACGTTTCAGAACCATGATTCCTCGCAGCAGATCTCAATTTGTGTGTGTGACGGAGGGATTCTCGCCACTGTTTTGATTCCTTTACACATTTTTTTAAGATCTTCACGAGTTCTCAGCTGTTCAAAATACCATCATATGAAGGCGGCGCACATATAACGAGTGCATTTAGCCCAGCACACACCATTATTTTGGATGTTCAGTAAGATCAGTCACGAAATATATGTCATAAAAGCCAACCAGTCAGATTGTGAACATATCCCTTTGATTTTAGGCTCAGTATCTTTAGGTTCAGTGTTAAAAATGCAAATGCGAACACTAAGCGGACCAGGACTAAATGTTTTTTGGTTTTTTGTTGTTGTTGTTGTTGTTTTTTGGTCCGAACTGAACTACAAGTGTGAACACACCCTTTTTTCTGCTCTTTTCTGCTTCTCAAATACATAAAACATTAGCCTTATATATAAACGGTTCTTTACTTTATTTTACCCTTGCATTGCAAACATGCAGAGACGGTCCAAAATGTTTGCGGCACTTCATTCATGATTGAGGCAGGGTGGAGTTATGAGGTTTTACAGTTTGAAGATCCAATAGAGTTACAAGGTTTAACTACAAGCTCTTTTTAATACTTTTCATTGCTTAAATATTTGCAAAACACACAGACAGATGTAAAGGGTGACCAATAGTAATGATTTATGAAAAAAAAAAAAAAAAAAAAAATATGGAGATACAAGGTTTCCACCCAACAGCGACGGTGTGTAGTCAGAAGACAAAAAGGCAGCTCACTAGGTTTTACCTCACTTTTCTTCATTATTGTCTTCGCAACAGACAACTGTTGTTCTTTCTGAATGAAGGAAATTATTCTATGCAGTGAAATTACACAGTTGAGAAAGATTATCGTATTTCATCGCCGGGAGATATTACATGCTCGCCTATTATGCTCTTCATGCAAAATGTATGACAGTTATTTAAATCAAATGACACAATATTACATAAAATTGGCGACTCTTATTCTCTCATTTATTGAGGCAACTCGGTCTCATTTTCTTTATCACTACAAAAATCTTGAATGAATGAATAGCAGAAAGTGAAGCAAATTGCCTTGTTGGAAACAGGTGAGCTTTTGGAAAGACGTGGAGCAGGAAGAGACGGGGAAGAAAAAGAGGACGACAGGGAATGAGACGACCATGCTGCTGTCGGGGCTGGAGGGAAACACACAGTATCTGGTGTCTGTGAAGGGATTCAACAGTGTCGGCCAAGGACCAGCCAGCTCAGCCATCAAGATCAGCACTAAGAAAAATGGTGAGTTCCATGCAAGCAATACCTGTGTGAGCATGATAAACTGTAAAATTAATAAAATGGTCAACGACAAATAAGATTGCCCAAGATAAATCAATAAAAATGCAAGCTCTTGAAATGTACTCTTTTGTATTTCTGTTGGTTTAATATGATTTTGAAAAACCTTTACCATTTTGTACGAAGTAAAAAATGAAATAATAATAATAATGAAAGATAATTGCCAAACTACTTGTTTTTTTTTTTTTGTTGTTGTTTTTTTAAATAATTTCATTCTTTTAATGAGGCTTTTTCCTTCATTATAATTTAAGATAGCTATAAGCCTTAAACCTTAATTCAGATATTAAAAAACATGTTAATCATAGAACAGGTGTTTTCAGGTCATTGTTTGTATAGCTACATGTATACAGTATATGTATAGAGTCATGCAGTGAGATTTTTGTAGGCCAATGGATTTGTCCATTGGATTTTGGATTACTGCACAAAACGAGCTCCGTGATCAAAAAAAGTTTATGATTCTTACACATTTTGTCCATCATGATGAGCTTCACAAATGAACACAACTTTTATGAATTTTGAAGCCTAAATTCTATCGCCAGAAGTAAAAAGCTTAACGTAGGCTATTAACAAATGACACCACAGTTGCAAGACTTCAGCGGCACCTCAATTAAGCTTCCAACAACTCTTTTAGTCTTTAATTAAAACATTAGAAATGTTGGAATAGTTTGCAAGAGCGTGATTATAAACACATAGAGGCTGTAAAAGCTTGTAGTCCCATTTAGCCACTTGTTAGCAACTGCCTTTTTCAAGACAAGTAAATGCTTTTATTAAGGCAGTCATATAATGCCCCTTTTACAAGATGTAATATAAGTCTCAAAATACCCCACAGATCATTTATTATAGCTTGTCAAATTTGCCCCTATTTTGGTGTGAGCAAAAACATGTCCCTTTAAATGCAAATGAGCTGCTGACCGCTTTCCAGAGGAGGGCGGAGCTTTAACAGCTCGCGCTTCGTTTGCTCAACAACAACAAAGCTGGAGAATCTCATGCAGCCAAAATGACGATTGTCAGTAACGGTGTTCGGCCTTACATTGTTCAAACTGGAGTCGGACACTGATGGAGAGACTCAGGAACAAGTTACAACTTAGAATGCATCTGGACGTTTCTGAATGGTTAGTGGATAAATTTATGTAGTTGCTGTGGAGTTGATTCAACTCATCGACTAGCATGTGCCGTCATGTTAATCTTTTGTGCGTTGAATTGATTCTGGGTTTTGACCTACAGAAATACATCATCACTGCACCACTCTATTGGTAACTCGCCATAAAACTCATCCAAAAACCCACTCCATATAACTGTAAATTAAACATCAAATATCTTCTGATGTGATTGTGTCATGTCACACAGCAGTTTCACATTCATTGTGAACAGACAATTTGCTTGTTGCTGGAAACCTGGTGAATTGCGATGGGTTTGCTCACTATGTTCCACAATATAGTGCTGTCTAGAAAGATGTATGAATAGAAATGGACCTTGAGAGAAGGATTATCATTTGTATATTCTAATTAATATGTGATCATTGCTCATTTCAGACCTTCATTTTTTAAATTAGCTTTTTATCTTACTCTTTTGTTATCTCTCTCACTCTCTCTTTTCAGCCCCAAGTCTACCTCCAGGCAACTTGATGTGGATTCAGGAGGGGAACAATGTTTCTTTATCCTGGGATCCAGTGAAAGCAAGGGACAATGAGTCAGAAGTCATTGGGTACAAGGTTGGTATCGCACAGAAACTGTGAATGTAAAGTGAAACTCAGTGCCACTGCACATTTTTTTATGTTTTTCCCCCAATTGCAGGTATTATTGCGTCAGGAGGGACGGGGCCACAGCCAAGTCATGAGGACACCAAACTCAGCCGTTGTCCTGACGCTACCTGAGGGGGGAACATACATCATCGAGGTGCGCGCAGTCAGTGAAGGAGGTGAAGGAGCCGCCAGCGCTCAGGTCAGAGTGCTCACCTCCTCAGGTAAGCAATGGCTCGGGTCACATTCACAGTGTGGTTTTTCAGATTTGAGGATGTGTACATATGGCAGTAGGCTTGACTGCTTTCACTTAATTCCTCTTTAATTACCTTTCCTACGCATACCTACGCAGCCAATTAAATTGTCCTCCATCTGAAAAGGAAAGAGAAGTTTACCAATGTTATGCTACCAGGACTAGTGGGCTATTGTAGAGCAAATACTGTTAAATTCGTTTTTGGTTTCTTATTAACAAGAAATGTTTTTTTGTTTTTTTTTTCTGCTGTGTCAGATGTAATTGCTTGCAAAGCAGCACTATATGGTCTTTTACTTCTCCATGACTTTCTGCAGTTATATATATATACACACAACGATTGGGCATAACATGACCACCTTCCTAATATTGTGTTGGTCCCCCTTTTGCTGCCAAAACAGCCCTGACCCGTCGAGGCATGGACTCCACAAGACCCCTGAAGGTGTGCTGTGGTATCTGGCACCAAGATGTTAGCAGCAGATCCTTTAAGTCCTGTAAGTTGCGAGGTGGGGCCTCCATGGATCGGACTTGTTTGTTCAGCACATCCCTACAGGTGCTTGATTGGATTGAGATCTGGGGAATTTAGAGGCCAAGTCAACACCTCAAACTCGTTGTTGTGCTCCTCAAACCATTCCTGAACCATTTTTGCTTTGTGTCAGGGCGCATTATCCTACTGAAAGAGACCACAGCCACCAGGGAATACCGTTTCCATGAAAGGGTGTACATGGTCTGCAACAGTGCTTAGGTAGGTGGTACATGTCAAAGTAACATCCACATGGATGGCAGGACCCAAGGTTTCCCAGCATAACATTGCCCAAAGCATCACACTGCCTCTGTCGGCTTGCCTTCTTCCCATAGTGCATCCTGATGCCATGTGTTCCCCAGGTAAACGACGCACACGGCCATCCACGTGATGTAAAAGAAACTGTGATTCATCAGACCAGGCCACCTTCTTCCATTGCTCCGTGGTCCAGTTCTGATGCTCACGTGTCCACTGTTGCCACTTTCGGCGGTGGACAGGGGTCAGCATGGGCACCCTGACTGGTCTGCGGCTATGCAGCCCCATACGCAACAAACTGTGATGCACTGTGTTTTCTGACACCTTTCTATCAGAACCAGCATTAACTTCTTGAGCAATTTGAGCTACAGTAGCTCGTCTGTTGGATCGGACCACACGGGCCAGCCTTCGTTCCCCACGTGCATCAGTGAGCCTTGGCCGCCCATGACCCTGTCGCCGGTTCACCACTGTTCCTTCCTCGGACCACTTTTGATAGATACTGACCACTGCAGACCAGGAACACCCCACAAGAGCTGCAGTTTTGGAGATGTTCTGACCCAGTCGTCTAGCCATCACAATTTGGCCCTTGTCAAACTCGCTCAAATCCTTACGCTTGCCCATTTTTCCTGCTTCTAACACATCAACTTTGAGGACAAAGTGTTCATTTGCTGCCTAATATATCCCACCCACTAACACATGCCGTGATGAAGAGATAATCAGTGTTATTCACTTCACCTGTCAGCGGTCATAATGTTATGCCTGATTGGTGTGTGTGTGCGTGTAATATATATATATATATATATATATATATATATACATATATATACATATATACACAAAAAGATCTAGGGGGGAGGCGGTTTAGGGAAAAACAGTTGAGTTGATAAAAAGCTAACAAAAAATCAACCATAAAATAAATCATAATAAATAAATCATAAAAATGAAAAAATATACTCTAAAAATGCTGGGTTAAAAACAACCCAAGTTGGGTTGAAAATGGACAAACCCAGCAATTGGGCTGATTTAACCCAAAATGTTTGCCCAACCTGCTGGGTAGTTTTATTTAACTCAACTATTGTTTAAAAATTAATGCATTGCTTGCTTAAAATGAACCCAAAATATGTTGGAAATTAACATTTATTAGTATGTTAATAAATGACCATTTATTATTAAGTTTAATGAATAATAATTAAACAATAAACATGTATTAAATTGCTTATTTAGCTGACAATAAAAAGTTTGGGACTCTATGATCCAACTACGTTGGAATATTTGCATATGCTGGTGACCAGACTAAGCTGGTTTACTTTTTACTTGCACTTTTCAGTTGGTCAGGCTGAGCTACTGGCTTAAACAAGCTAAGACCAGCTAACCAGCTTAGTTTTTGTTAGGTCTTGGTTATAAATAAAAATAAAAAAAAGTTTTTTTTTTAAAATGGGCCTCATGTGAACTGATGTTACATTACATACATATCTAATTTCCCTCTTTTTCATTTTACTTCCAGGAGTGCGTGCAAAGAGTGGGCAGCTCTCTGTCCGTGATCTGCCTCCAGGCTTGGCATGGACTGCTCTTTTCCTCTCATTAATGGTGCCTTCTTTTCCCTTGTGAGGCTACTGAGTCGTACTTTTTCTTTAAACCTTCCCTCCGCCTCCCTCCTAACGACCACTCCCACCCACCCCTGTATGAAGGGGATGGGCTCTCCCTCCTCCACACAGAATGCCTGCTTTGGCCTGTACCATCATCAGGACCTAATGGCCAGCCAAAGGGAAGCACTTCTTTTCCAAGGATCAAGAAATGCCTCCAATTACAGACAACTCCATTGTTTTTATTTTCTGGCCGTATTTGTTTCCTTTCCAGATCTTCGTTTGGGGTATCATTGTAGTATTGTGCTGTACAAAGTGCGGAGACGGTTGTTTAAAATCTTCATGAAGTTGTAAGAGACTTTTTTTTTTAGGGACTGCCGCCCGGAACAGCTCTCAAAGTCACTGAGGCCGCCCACTGCTCTGTGCCACTGTGGCTTCCCTTGTTACATTGCATCAATTTGACCCTTTGGCTGCCTGAAAAGCAAATGCAGAGTAAGCTCAGTAGAAATAAGTGCATTGTTTTCTTATTCACAACTGGAGAGTGTGGAGACGACGAAAAAAAAAAAAAAAAAAACATTTTTATAGTGCCGAAAATCTTACTATTTCCAGACTTGCTTTTTGTACATTGTGTTACCTTTAGAGAAACAAAAAATGTGGAACAGTGGTGTGTTTCGGTCGGCTGCGTCCAAGTTTTTGAACTTCTGTTTTCATTTTTGTTGCGTTTGGTGGGTTTTAAGAACTAGCAAGGTTGCTGGGCAACAGGGGGACTGAAGAAACGAACCAGAGATAAAGGGTTTGGACTCAGCTTGTAATGCCCAAACACTTATGTAGACAAAGACCAAGGCTGATCTGTAAAAGTTGAAATAAATGTGATGTATATTTTTAAAAGGCCTCTGGTGTGTGTGTTCTAGGTGAAGGCGCCGGTTGAATTGATTATAATCGATTCGCTGTATCAACAAAGTTTGTTGGGCACAGAATTGAATTTCGAATGGATTATTTTGCTCAAGAATGATTCTGTCCTCCCAGGATTTAATGATAAGTGTTTAGATAAGTGACTCAAATGGCCTCTTTACACCTGCTGTGAACATGCATTTGTAGTAACTGGATCACAGTAAGCACTTGACCACATTAAAGTCAGATGTAAATGTACTCCAAATTCATCGCGATCACTGAAACAGGGATGGATTCTGACTACAGTAATATGTACTGCAGAGGTTATGCTACAAATAATCACTATTCATCACTTTGATGGATTTTCCATCATGATCTGTTTTTGAAATATTGAGCATTTAAGGTGACATTAATATCACTAGAGCTTCTCTTTTAGTCACCAAGCGCTGTGTTGTGGGTTCTTGCCTCTTTATTTTTTATTCTGCTCTTTAAATGCTAAGAAGAGACAAGACGCCACGCTCTTTCGATCTGGTCACCCGAGTTAATGATCGATATCCCATGAATTATTCCACTGGGCCGCACTTGGAATCTCACCCCCAAATACTCCCTCGCTCTCTCCCAGTCTATTTTCATGGAGGTACTTTAAAACTGAATTTTTTCCCATTTTCTTCCCTTCTCAACCCTATTAGCATCTTTTACTGTGGGAATGTTTCTATAGCAGGGAAACACAATAGACTAGATGCCAAAATGATGGGAGCAGGAAAATGGAATGAGTGTTACTTGTGAAAAAGTACACTTTAGTATACTTTTTTATAGTTACTTAATATTTAGTGCAAACTGAATTTTCAGACCCTTAGTTGCAATTATTTACAATTAAATGAAAATGTATTACAGTTTAAATTTACATTAAATGCAATTAGTTAGATTTCTTTTTGGGACTTAAGTACTTATTTATATGTAATTTCATAATTCTAGTGTCTTCTAGTGTGGTTAAATTATACTGCAAGATGTACTGGCAAGAATTTATGGTAAATTAAGTATGTCATGTATTGATATTTCAATTCAGTACCTTTAAAATATATTAACTTTAAATGTAATTTAACACAGTAAAGTTAAAATTATAATCAAGTATTTTACATGTGCTTTAGTATGTTAGTCAACACATCAAAAGAAGTGTACTTCTTTAAAGCACAACAAAACATTTAAAAATTGTCAAATTAAAAGTTTTACTTTAAAGTTCATTACGAAGTGCACTCTTTAAAAGTGTACTTAAGTTTATTAAGAAACAGTGTACTTTTTAAGTAAGGATAAAAGGGATAGTTCACCCAAAAATGAAAATTCTATCATCATTTACTCACCCTCAATGAATTTCTTTGTATGAATGTGAATTTCTTTCTTCTGCTGAACACAAAATTAGATATTTTGAAGAATATGGATAACCAGTTGATGGGCCCCACTGATTTCCATAGTATGGGAAGAAAAATACTATGCAAGTCAATGGGGTCCATCAAATGTTTGGTTTAAAGGGTTTGCAGGTTCCTGGCAATGTGACGTCACATTAGCCACAGGCCCAGCCCACGAATGTTGACAGACACTGCCGTTTTAACGTAGAACCGCCCTGAGCGAGTTCACAGCGAGTTGTACACAGTCCGCCATTGCTCCACTGACGAGAATGTCTCCCAAGAGTTTTAGATGTTCTGTAGCTGGACGGATTAATCCACATAGCTCTCTCCATTTACTCCCTAAATCTGAGCCACTGAAGATGAGGTGGATTAATTTTGTTTTCAAAGAAAATGCTCCCTCAACTCTACCGAAATTCGTTTATGTCTGCGCGAATCATTTCACACCGGACTGCTTTGTAAACGAATGTCAATACAGAGGGACAATACAAAACAGAGGTTCTGCTAAATATTTGTTACTCAAGGATAGATCAGTACAAACTGTTCGTGATCCAGCTTACAGTCTCCAGAGTGATACTGAAGGTTAAAGTAATGAAGGTTAGAGCACTTTATTACAGTTCATCGGAGTTGATTTACGGATATAAAGTTTACCAGTTTATTAAGCACCACCCGAAAAGGCATAAGGTCTTTATATATTTGTTTACTGTTAGTTGTAACGAGTGTTTCTGTGTACTTCGCTATGTATGTTGATGATAATGCAAGGGAGAGAGAGAGTTTATGGATATTTTAATGCACACTTGCACTGTTTTATTCTCTTACAGTGATTTTTCTAGAGTGAAAACAGACGCTTCATATTTTGTGTGAAGTACAATAAACGTTATAAAACTCATCAGTAAACAGGCTTGTACTAATATAGTGGATAAAAACAAGACAATATAAGTTATAAGCGTAATTAAACTAAACTATACCTGTTCTATCTCCATGCAGCATATATTCGCAGTTTCTGACATTATAGTGCGTCCTGACTGACTCCTGACACCGGAGAATGAGCTCTTGAAGCTCCGCCCTCTTAGGCCGAGCGCAGCAGCTCATTTGCATTTAAAGGGCACACACTGAAACTGCACGTTTTTGCTCAACCCCAAAAAGTGGCAATTTTAACATGCTATAAAAAATTATCTGTGGGGTATTTTGAACTAAAACTTCACATACACACTCCGGGGACATCAGAGACTTATTTTACATCTTGTAAAATGGGGCATAATAGGTCCCCTTTAACGAAAATCTTCAAATTGTCTTCTTTTCTATTCAGCAGAGCGAAAAAAGAGAAAGAAATTCATACAGGTTTGGAACAACTTGAGGGTGAGTAAATAATGACAGAATTTTCATTTTTGGGTGAACTAACCCTTCAAGTGGTCTTTTATTTCAATAATATTGTTATCTGCAAGTACAGTTTTATACTACAAGTGCACACTCATTCCAGATAAGCACACTTCTTTTTTACAAGGGGTTACCCATATAAAGAATATCCAGAGACAATCTGAATACAAAATACATGTAAATGACAGGTATAAATGACGCAATTGGCCTGTAGTGCCCTGCAATAAGTTGACAGTTTATTTAACCTCCTGAAGTGAGATTCCAAATAAAATTATGTATTCTCAGTCCAAAGGGCACTGCAAAGGGCATCAGAACAAGTATACAGTACTGTACAAATTAATACATCACAGGATGTGAACTGTGACATTTATCCATCAGTCATTGTGAACCACATCAGTTCTACTCAAAGTTTAGCTGTTACACAAGTATAATATGTCATCATGCTAGAAACCTCTGCATAACACAAGTGTTGTCTGTTGTTGATGTTGCAGGATGTTCCAAACGAACAAATTGAGCAGTGAATGCATCATTTGCACAAGAACATAAACAGCAGAACTTAAATCGTTGTCTATTCAGAAAATCGGTTGAGCTTGTTTTGTTATGCTCTCAAATTACCTGATCCTCTGCTTCATTCTTAAAACATTGATTTGTTTCCTGATTATTCAGCACTGCAGAGCAGTTGAATTCCTGGTGGGTTCAACAATGTTCGCCACTGGGATCCCTGGGGGTTGCCGAATCAGTGTAGATTGTTTTCAGGTCCTGTCTGTTTTTTCTTGAAGCTTCTAAAACATGTTCATCTCCTGGGGTTGTCAGTCAAAATGCATTTTCCAAAGATCTACTTGAAGGAATAATTCTGCCATCATTTACTCGCCCTTGTGACTTTCCACTTTCCTTTAATTAGAGAAAAAAGCTGGATGAAGCCTGCGGGACATGTCCTCATATCCATACTGCTGGCATGACAGGCTTTATTGATCCCAAAGGTGAAATTTAAGTGCAAAACAGCACCACCTATAAATAGTAAAGAGCCCAAAAAGTGCCACTATACATACATATGGTGCAATCCAACCGGTCAGCGCAGGACAGAACAATGCCATTTATGCATGCATTAGCTGCTAATTTGGATATTTCTATGCATAACCGTGATTTATCCGTGTTTGTGAGTGGGCCTGTTTTGAACCATGAATTTTGCAGTGTTTTTATCTCTTGCTGAACAACATCGGGTGCTTCTACATGGACGCTAATGTGGCAACCTTTAATTATTCATGCAACACCTGTCTATGTCAGTGCATCTGATTTATGGTAATGGATTATCTACCCCGCAAAGAGGGCCGCATGCTTCCGAGAGCCCAGAGATGTGGTGTCAACAATTAGAACACACTCTCCCAGCAGGCATGTGAAGCATGGATAGTTTGGGAGTGAGAGGAAAGTGAGAGCTAAGCCATGGTGGGATGCTCTTCAGCCACTCATCAGAGCCTGGCATCTGAAGCAGATGTTATATGAATAGGACTAATGCTCTCAAAGAGCTTTTAACAGTCGGGAGGTTACAGACATTTCGATGCTTTTTTGTATGTGTTGGGATGGACTTTGGGTTGCTCAAGTGGTTTTTGAAAATTCATGAATGTTCTGTCATTATTAACTCACCCTCATGTTTCTGAACACAAAAGGAGATGCTTTTCAGAATGTCCATGCTGATCCTTTCCATACAGTTGTGATTTATAATGCCAAGTTCTAAAAGGGCAAAAAAAAAAAAAAAATCACTGCAAAAACTTTAAAGGGGTGGTTGATTATGAATTCACTTTTTTAACTTTTTTTAGTTAGCATGCAATGTTGCTGTTTGAGCATAAACAACATCTGCAAAGTTACGACGCTCAAAGTTCAATGCAAAGGGAGATATTTTCTTTTACAGAAATCGCTTTTTAAGGACTACAACAAATAGCTGGTAGGAACTACAATGAGCTTCTTCTTGGGTTGGTGACATCACAAACCCCAAAATTTACATAAACCCTGGCTCCGGGAACACGCAACAAAGGGGGTGAGGCCATGTTGGGCTGCTTTAGAGAAGAGGAAGAGTTGTTGTAGAAGAGTATTGTTGCCATGCTGTCATTTTACGCTGGACTTCTTCACAAACGAGGGTCAATTCAACGCTGGATTTGCACAAAAGATTGACATGACGGCACATGCTAGTCGATGAGTTGAATTAACTCCACAGCGACTACATAAATGTATCCACTAACCATTCAGAAACGTCCAGATGCATTCTAAAACTTGTAACTTCTTCCTGAGTCTCTCCATCAGTGTCCAACTCCAGTTTGAACAATGTAAGGCTGAACGCCGTTACTGACAGTTGTCAATTTGGCTGCGTGAGATTCTCCAGCTTTGTTGTTGTTGAGCAACCAAAGCACAAGCTGTTAAAGCTCCGCCCTCTTCTCATTTGTATTTAAAGGGACACATCCAAAATTGGTGTGTTTTTGCTCACACCCAAATGGGGCAAATTTGACAAGCTATAATAAATGATCTGTGGGATATTTTGAACTGAAACTTCACAGACACATTCTGGGGACACCAGAGACTTATATTACATCTTGTGAAAAGGGGCATAATAGGTGCCCTTTAATAAAACAACCCATGCCTTATATTCCAAATCATCAGAAGTTGTACAATAACTTTGTGTAAGGAACAGACAAAAGTTAAGTCATCAATCACTGGAAATCTGCCCTTTCACCATATACAGTACAGTATCTTGAATAATATGCATCCAATATTCAAACTTCACGCATCACATGACTCATCAATCAATGCCATTTGGTGTCAATTAATACCTGGTGTGACGAGTCTAAAGGCCTCGGCTGTGTCTGAAAGATTGTTGTCTTAACAGCCAATGACTTCGCAGTGAGTCCTGATTTTGCGGAGTTAGACTGGAAAACCATTCCTGTCCGAAAACTTATGCAGGGAAATGATAGGTGAATAACACTGAATAAGCACCTAACCCTGGAAGTAATCCTAAACTTGATACAAACTGTAAAATTCTTCCCTCAAATCTGATTGCTTGATTGGAATGTTGTTCCAGGATCAACAAAGATGTTGATCCAGGGGTGCGTTTCCCATACAACGACGTAACTCGCTGCTTCACTACCATAGTAAGACGCATCGTTGAACAAATCAACTAATGTGGCTAGTCACGACTGTTTCCCGAAACCGTACTGTTACAAATCTGTCGTTCAGCCACGTTGGTGAATGACGTCACGCAGGTGGTGGAGTAATAACTTCTTTAAATGAATCCGTTTGAGATCGAATTAATGCTAGATATTTTGCTATAAATTGCGGACATGGCATCTGAGGACTAATTCTCATTTTGCTTTATTTCCGGATTCAATCATATGCTCGTTCGTACGTATCAGAGCACGTACGCACATGCGCAATCTTCAAAAACGGTGCTTAAAATCTCTTGACAAACTAAAATATATAATTGACATTTGTATATATTCAAAATAAAAGATATACATTGTACTTAATGTCAGCTTGCTTATTTTGCTCAAGATAACGATTTATTAAGTCCACGTCATAAAAACAAGAAACTATGCTTCTAACCATAGCTCGAGAGCTGTCGTTCCAACCACACAAGTTTGCGATGCAGTTTGCGAATGTTCGTTTGAACTATGGTTTCGGGAAACAGCAAATCGTTGAACTATGTTGGTAACGACGGAACTTGCGATGTTAGTTGGCTAACAATGCTTTTGGGAAACGAACCCCAAGAACATGTTGTACTTGGTGAAATCAGGTTCTGCGACTTTCGCAGACAACGTGTGAGCATGAAGGTACCTCACGAAACAGACAGACTTCAGAAGCAGTGTAACGGTTAAATGTATCTAAAACAAAATAGAGGAAGGGAGCTATGGTGATAACTAAGTGAATATTTAATAACTACAATAGTAATTTATCTCTAGAAATACAATCAAAAGTGGAAAAAGTAGATAAAACATGTACATTTACACCCAAACAGACCACCAACCGCAACTTTCAGATGCCATATTTATTTTTAGCTCAACTGCCAAGGAATGGAACACCCGATTGTGGGATATCTTAGGAAACATAGATATATCTATGCTGCCTTCAATAATCGATCAGATGAAGGTATCTCAGGATGTAACACCATCAGTGGATTCGAACGTGCCTTGTTGCCTTCCTACCTCTGTATGCTGTCTTTGAAGGTAGAATTTTTCAGCTTTTGGACACAACCCTCATTATTTTTAACTGAATACAGGTGTAAATTAGATTTTAGCAGAAGGAAAGAATCATCTTTGTCTTGTTTTCTCAACACTGATCATTGTAATGTCCTCATTTATACATAATATTATTGTTCTATTATTATTTAATGTTAATCCGGCATGTGCATGTGTGTCACTGCTTGACCAACTGGATAGGTGGTTTACTTGCATGACATTTTCCTTGTCCAATGGGTTTGGATTATTCACAATGCAGTTCAATTAAAGCATATGGTTTCCATACAACTTGTAAATAAATAAATCTGACTGTGTGATGATAAAGATGGATGTAGTATGGCATGCATATGCGAGAGAATTCAACACTTATAAACTGAACAACAAAATATAATAATGCATTTAATAATAATCTCTCATTCGTTTTTGGGTGAACTGTTCAAGCAACCAATGGTTTCAAAAGAATGCTTCATTAATAGTGTTGAGTCTTAATGAAATGTACGAGTTTCTAAACATGTAAATGTGTGTTATTTAGTGACCTCACCCCTAATGAATAACTTTATGGAATCTAATTTAAATTGTGCCTCTAATGTAATTGAACTTTCAATATTTCTCAGTCAGCTTTAACTAATTGTTGTTAATTAATTATTATGTCTAGTGATTTTATAATTTAAAAGCTCAGCTGGTACATAAAACAGGGTTACTATAGGGTAATGTTAAAGTCAACATTTGGTAACACTTTAGTATAGGGAACACATATTCATTATTAACTATGCCTTTACCCTTAATAAACTCCTAATTTACTGCTTATTAATAGTTAGTAAGGTAGTTGTTAAGTATTGGGTAGGATTAAGAATGTAGAATAAGGTCATGTAGAATAAGGCATTAATATGTGCTTAACAGCCAATATTCTAGTAATATGCATGCTAATAATCAACTAGTTAAAATATCCTAAAATAAAGTGTTACCAATCATTTTACTTCCACAATGTGATGTTATTCTGACTGAAATGTCATATTCAGTGAGAGAAAATGTAGGGTGGGACCTTACTATATAAATTAAGAATTGATTGAACAGAATTAGGCCAATCTGACTAAAGTTTGCTAAGGCAAGCCACTAGCTAACATACGCTAACATGAAAACTTACATATTTTGTGCATATTTATGTACATTCATGAACATTACTTAAAAACCAGAATCATCGATTAGCAAAGAAAATAGGCTCAATTTTAATTTCCTGTTGACAACTATAATATTTGCAACCCAAATTCCAAAATAATGTCTACAGAAATATGTCTCTTCTGATGTGGTCTCTGTAAATCAAACTAGAGAATTTGAGCAACAAACTAATTGCAGGCAGAAGATGGTACGGTGCTTGAGCTATGAATTAATCTGGCATTTGAATATGCAAATTTAATCAGGGTACGGCAATCAAGTTTTCTTTTGTTTTCCAAGCAACTACAGTGACTTTTTCTGTTTGTGACCTCCTTCCATGAGCGGTTTGGAAGAGGGCATCCGCTGTACTCCAATCCTCGGTCAGCATGGGGTTCGAATAATACTGATGCGTTCTATGGGAGAAAAGAGGCACTGATGCAAAGCAATCTAATTATCCAGTCATCAGGCAGGCCAGCAGGTGGCCAGGCCTCTGAGCTTTAGAGAGGTAGGGAGATGTTGAATGACGTTCTTACTGCATTAGCAGTGTACCCATGCTCAAACAGATGACATATGGGATGTGTCTCAAAACCTAGAGGGCTCCCTACCTACCAAGTTACCTTTTTTAGGGGAACCACAGGCATATTTTTGATGAAAAGGCTATCTCGAATTGTAGGTAGCAAAGTTATGATACCTTCCATCTTACAAGATTCCTCTTTTTTAGGCAAAATAACACAGATCACATATATGCATAAAATGCACATATATTTGTATAATACACACAATTGCCTTTGAAAATGTTCCTCACAAAAAAGTACTGTGGTGGTACTATGTTACAGCAATGGTAATGCTATGGTATTGACCATACTCCATATTCACATGAACCTCATTGTACTATAACAGAAAACCACGGTGCTACCATGAAACAACTGAGAAAAAAAAAATAAAAAAAAATAAAGAAGGTGGTATATTTATATATTGTCCTTATCACAAACTGGCTGTAGTAACACACGATGAAGAAGATGAAGATCCAAGACAGTCTTTAATAGTATCCACAGGTAAATCCTAACAGAGGCAGGCAAGCAAACGCAACCATAACATTCAGTACGTTTACATGGACAACAATATTCCGATATTAACACGATTAAGACAATACACTGATTAAGAAACTAACATGTAAACAACGAGTTTTGATTACCTTAATCCGGTTAAAGTCATACTCGAAGTAAACAAATCGAATTAAGACAGATGGAGTATTCCTATTTTAGTCGCATTATCGGAGTGCATTACAGATATGTACACACCTTAATCACACTATTTACGTCGTGTGGCAGTTTTGGCCGCATTTTGCGACAGGACACATAATACACACACGGCAGTGGTCAACCGTTTGACGGCAAACAAGAGAGCAAGCTTCAAGCAAGAAGCCACAAATCAAATTCCTCTCACCTCATCTCTCATCCAGTCCCTCCGAGTTTGTCGCGGTGGTATGAATGAAATGTTGCCGAATGAAAGTAGTACAGAGGAGGCCTGCTGCTGGAGAATTTGTATCCGCCGTTCTCTATTTACAGAGCCCCGCACATGAGAGGGAAAATAAATAGTAGGTTAAATCGTGCGCACGGTTTACTAATTCATTCCCTCCATTTACTAAATCGTGCGCACGGTTTAATTCGTTCCCTCGATTTATAAATCATGCGCATGATTATAAATCGAGGTAACGAATTAGTAAATCGTGTGCACGATTTATTTATTTTTTCTTGCATGTAATATGCGGGGCTCCGTATCTATTGGCACGTATAGCATGACAAATAAACTGCACTTGAAGCTTTCATAAAATTAAAAATTAAACACCCAAAACTGTATATGGTACCATAACGAAGACGAACTGTATGTGAAATTCTGTAGAGAACGTCGGACGGCGTGCCATGGGGACGTAATGACGTAATTAATCGATCTATGTTCTATAACATGTAAAACGGGAACATGAAAGGAATATTCTAAAAGCAACTCATGTAAACACCTTAATCATAATATTGTCTTATTCAGAATATGGTCAATAATTAGATTACTGCTGTCCATGTAAACGTAGTCACTGACAAGACCCAACAACACTGCTGAAACAAGGGAACTAAGGGGCTGGTTACACGACACCGTTTTCAACTAAAATCGGAATTTTTGCGTTTTGGCCATTCATTTACATGACAATGGCGTTTTGGTGACCTGAAAACGCAAACTTTTGAAAACGGGTTTTAAAGTTTTTGAAAACGATACCGTTATTATCTCCGTGTAAACTGCAAAAACGCGAATCTGTGACGGCATGCACATGCGTATTATGCGTTTAGTCTATCCACCTTATTTTTCAACGCGAAAATAAGGTGTTTTCTGTGAATGTGCGAGACTTACGATTTATTAGCCGCTATAGGTGGATAGGCATGCACTAATGGAGATGCTCCCAGAAAGTTGCTATTCGCACAAAGAATGGCAGAACAGAACTTTAGCACCTGGCGCATAGTCTTTCTTTACAAAGTGACATAGCCAACTACTTGTCTGGCATGCGTAGTAAGCCTACAGCGTTTTTGTCGTTTGTGCGGATCCATGTGAACGGGGATAGTTTTGATAACGTTGTCATCTGTACAAAGAAAAAACTTTTCCGTTTTTAGTACGCTGTTGTCAATTAAACGTATCCTAAATAAGCAGGTAAATGAGGATAATTAAAGACACACACCTGAACTGAATAACGAATCACAAGTCCATGTAGTTACCAGACAGTGAGTTAGTTAACTTGCTGTCTGTTTTGAGACACAGCCATAGTAATTAGTCAAACAGCGAGTAGCCTATCTTCAGGTATTTGGTCACCATTCCAACTGTTCAACATTTGGTCTTGAATGTAATAAACAAAGTTTAGCTTTAAAATCCCCCTCAGAAACCACATGGGGTAACATGTCCAATCTGTCTTTGTCATGAAAGATTTATATTTGAATAGACCCTTCTAATGAGAATTATCAGCAGGGAAGTCCACACTGAATATGTAAATACATGGGAACAATTTAACATGTGTGGCTAATGTCTGCTGGGTTTTAGGGAGCGATTTCAGTCGCCAAATAACATGTGCCCATCTGCCTGGTGCTAAAGTTCTGTTCTGCCATTCTTTGTGTGAATAGCAACTTTCTGGGAGCATCTCCATTAGTCCTTATTGGATGGCTTGATAAAGTCTTTTTAATACATTCTAGAGTTCAGGAGACTCCACTGGCTTGTTTCTGCATTTGTGGTAAATGGGACGACATTAACATTCTTATGCGTTTATGTTTAGTTGAGTGCTTTTCTCACAAGTCCTGTCAAAAAATAAGTGACTAATGTTATTCCGCAGAACAAAATGCTCTTGTGCAGAATGGAAGTAGATTAAAACATTTAGCGTAATTTATATATTAGTATAAAGAATGCTTTAAGAAGCTATATGCATTTGAATTTAGAGTCTCTATCTACTGGGAATTATGGAGCCCCTAAAGACAGGTTCAAAAATAAGATAAATTCATTAAATTAAATTTTAATGCCTTTGTTTTCCTCCTGAGAACATTTGCGTATGCTCGCAAACCTTTTGCGTTCCTTTGAGAAACTTTGCATTTGATTGCAAAACTTTTGTGATGGAAAAAAATATGAAGTGGGAGGAAAAACTATATTACAGTGCTTAAGCAAGTGAACGCAAATTTTCTTGGGGGAACAATACTTTTGCGAGAGAACGGAAATGTTTTGCGAGCAAACGCAAAGTTTCTCAGGAGGAAATCAGTGCTTTTGTGACAACACGAATGTTTTGCGAGTAAACGTAAAGTTTCTCAAGGGAACGCAATACTTTTGTAAAAGGATGCTAAAGTTTTACGAGCAAACACAAAAGCTGAATGACTATCATGAATGACTAGCATTTTTCCTCCCATGTCCCTTTAGAGGCTCTCCCCTCTAAATTATAAATTGCATCTATCATGTGCTCACATGTTATTAAGATGAAAACAGAAGAAACACATTCAACCAAATGAATGAATACAGCAACAACAGTAAGCAGACTGTAGCTTAGCGATACAAGCAATTGGAATGCTAAGTGTGTTTGTTGCTTCTGTCCATGGTACATGCTATTGGATATGTATAAAAAAGTGACAAGCCCTTTGATATGTCCCACCCAACTTCCTGTTTCAATGGGAAATACAACCACACACTGCACTTCTCAAGACAATTTACAAGGACTTTTAACATTGACCAAATTTTCGGGCCAACATTAAAAGGAATTCACCAGTTTACTTCCATAATGTGATGTATTTCAGTATATTCAATGAGGGTAAAAAAGCAAGGAGGGACTTAATTTTATCCACCAGGAACTGCCTATTTGACTTTTAGTTATTATTATTCAACAGCCCACAAGGCCTGTCCATCACCTTCCTTTGATAACAAAACAGGTAGCCCCACCCTAAGCTCATGCCATTGGTTGAGACAGAATTTGATATAGTAAACTGCTCAGACAAACACAGCATTGTTTTGAAGAGTTGTAATCGAGACCAGGGGCCCAAATAATTATGGTAGTTGAACAAACTCAGGTTTATCAGATTAGTTTGAGTTGGCAAAACCAAACCAATCCAGACTTTGGCTTTGTTGGTACCATAATCATCATCTTTCTTTCTCTGTCAACTCAGGCTTTGATTCTGAGTTCATCAATAACTATGGAGTTCGTACATGTGAAACTTTGACATCAGGAGCAAACAGTCAATCATGTCTTGAAACAGAGAGAAACTGCAATTCACTTCTCGCAAAAGAGTCAGTACGATTCACTTCTCTCTTCTGCCGAAGATTAAGAGATCATTGCTTTATTGTGTCAGAGGTGTGTCACTTTACTCACAGCTGATTGGTCCAATCTCTTACCCAGAACATAACTTGCCACAGAGAAGGTTACCCATGGAGCATACAAGTTACTACACTGTAAACCCAAACAGTTTAACTAACTTATAATTGAAAGTACCTTTTACTCAAAATGTGCCAAAAAGTTTAACTAACTATTATTTTTGAGTTCATTCAACATCTATCAGAGATTTAAGTTAACACTAAATATTTTTTTGAGTTTTTACAACTCCGCTAAAGTTTAGGGTTCAGGAAACTTGAAAAAATAGATTCAACCATAATCAAATATTTTAATGTCAAACATACGCCCTCTAGTGGCGGGTTTTTACCAAAATGTGCACTCAGACGCTTTCCCTCCACACAGATACCCAGACGTTCGCAGGGCAGTTGGATTCGACAGCAGGTCAATTCAAGTCCAAATACATGCATTTTTATTTCGATAGCTACAAAAATATGCAAATATTCAGCTGTTTATAATAATGTTGCAGACTGGTCTAATTGGTATCGGCTACACTCACATCATCCACCCACAGGTTAGGTTATAAAACTGTGAGTTACATTAAATTAAGATGAACAAAACACTAAATATATATTTTTTTATTTAAATTAATGTTTATTTGTAATTTACAGGTATTCAAAAAAAAAAAAAAAAATAGCTAGCTAGTTACTGATGATATTCACGTTTGCAAACTTACAAAAATAGAGGCAATCAGTTGCCTTAAATTTTTTGAGTTAGAACTTATCCGGGTTTACAATGTATGGGATGATCAGCCTATAGCTACTCAGCTAAGGTGCCTAAAACCCAGGGTTGGCACAAACTAAACTGAAACATACCTGGCTAGCCTAAGTAGGTTAAGCCAGAATCAAGAACCAGATCCAAATGCTCCCAAGTCCATGACAAGGCCAAGGCAGTGAAAAAAATATGTTCAATATTGTACAACAACACTGTTCTGTAAGTCAACCTACCAACGGCTTATATTAATTGTCTCTGCACGTTAAAATACTTTCTCTTAGTACTGTTTAACACCAAAAAATATATTTTCACTTTTAAAGCACGCTAATTTTTTCAAGGTAAATTTGAATTTGCACTCTCTTATTTTCTTGCCTTTTCTGCATTCTCTTGTAGAACGTAAAAAGACAGCATTATTTTGCAGATACTAGCCTCATTAATTCACCATTTGTGAGTTTCTAGGCTTATTTTTTTTGGGGGGGGGGGGTGTTTTCTGTGATCTCTGGGAGATGATAAAGGGGAAGTGAACGACAAGATTCATCCCGTATGACTTCAGAATGTGCACAAGGCTTTGCAGTACATCCCTTTGCCTTTTACATCATCGTTTCCTCTAATGTGAAGACAGACACAGTCAAGTTTTGTATGCTTGTGTTGTCTGATTTGAGTGATCCTCCGGGGTGGCGATGGAGACAGTTTAAGCTCCTAATCAGCATCAGGACAATATGAAAGCCAGTCGTAAACAATGTACAGCAGCCCCAAACACTCTTTGGTACCCTCCACACATTCTTTCTCCTGTTATGCTCCAGAACAAATTGGATGGATTACAGCCGATATGCTGCATGGATCTAACCTGACTTTGATTGGAGATCGTCCAGCAGGCTGCTGCTAATGAGGCTGTGGAATTGAAGGTTTTCACAATGCTGAAATCTTTGTCGCATATGTTCAGAGATCTATTTAGGACTATAAAGGAGCAGCATTCTGGATTTTGTAACGGGCTGTTCTGTATCCCCAATAAAATCTCTTCCTTGTTCTAGTAAAGATTTCTTTACTGCCTAAGAAGCAATCATTGTAACACCTGAAATGCAAATTGATTTGATTGGGTCAAGCTCTGATTCAAAACCAAAAGAACTGTCTACTGCCTACACAGACAGCTGCCTCTTAAGGAAGCATCTTAAGTGAAATGGAACCTCGAAATTGACTTATTTGGATCACTCAACAGGGAACTCCAACAAAAGTAGAGTTACTTAAGTTATGTGCATGACAGACATGACCAACAGATTATTCCAATAGAGTTTGGTGTTAGCGTGTTGCTAAGCTAAAATCGTGATGCATTGGTAAACATAAAAATTACATGGCACATGTATTGACTAAAAGTTTTTTTTTTCTTCTTTTTTGATACTTTTCAGTATTGAACAATACAACATTTTTTTATTTTTTTTTCACTAAGCTTGTTGCAATGCATTCTGGGATTGTCTTCTATGGAAAAATTATCTTATAACCCTGTTGAAAAAAACAGCATATGCTGGTTAGGTGCACTTGACCAGCTTAAACCAGCTCATGACCAACTAAGAACTAGCTTAAACCAGTTCAAACCAGCTGCCACGCTTCAAAACATACCTAATCAGCATATGCTGTTCTTTTTTCTTCTTTTTTTTTTTCAACAGGAAAGGCAGCAAAATGTTCCTGTCAACATTATGGAACATACTGTCTAGATAGGAAGCTCACTAGGCTTTGGAACAGAGCACGGTGTCTTTGTTAGGTTGAGGCCTAAATTCACTCAGCAAAACTGAAATGAATCAAATGTGTTCCTTGATAACAAATCTGTGTTTGTGAACTACAGCAGGATGGAAATTACAATCTCTGTGCTTTCTTGCCACTTTGCCCTGCTCTGGGTCAGGTCACAGGGCTTAGTGCTAGTTTCACACTAGAGTGAGCCTGAAAAGCACCTGGAAATGATTTTGTGCTATCAATCCTAGTCCTCTCTGTCTCCACAGTGCCTTCAAGGTGATGCTTGTCTCTATCAGGATGTGATGAATGACTTTATCTGCTCAACTGGCCATTTGAAAAAAAAAAAAATTTTAAGACCATCACACAGGGGCCTGAGAGCCTGCTTCCATTGTTCACCTAGTCATCCTGTGTGTGAGAGGTGGTCATAGTGTTAATGTGGGTTACATGTGCATGCGCTCTCATGTGTGCATGTTGTTTAATTGTTGTAGAAGTACTTTTTATTGATTTATTGAATAAGTAGGGGAAACCTGGGCAGTTTCTCACAAGGGCCATACTTTATCTTTGTAGCTTTATACAGTGTCTGAAGGATCATGCGACACTGAAAGGGTTAGTTCACCCAAAAATGAAAATTCTATCATTAATTACTTACCCTCATGTCGTTCCAAACCCGTAAGACCTTCGTTCATCTTTGGAACACAAATAGAGATATTTTTGATCAAATCTGATTGGCTCAGTGAGGCCTCCATTGCCAGCAAGATAATTAACACTTTCAGATGCCCAGAAAGCTACAAAAGACATATTTAAAACTAGGGATGCACGATATGAAAAATTTTAACCAATACCGATAACCGATAATTAAGTCCTTCTCATGGCCGATTCCGATACAGATACCGATAACCAATAAGTTCATATTTTTATATTATAATTTTCATATAATCTGCAGTTTGTGCTCCCAGGAGAATAGAAAATCTAAGATGCACTGATGAAACTGATATTTTAGTAGCTCTGGCCTAACTACAATAGCAAACATCAGTCCTGACTCTTCAAATGTTTTTATTTTTAGTGTAAGGCACCACAATACTTGGTAACAGAAAGGGTTTAACAGAACTATGACAAAACTATGGTTTATCTGCACTTAACAACTCATTAACAACAAATTTATATTCAAGTATTTCATGCATAACAAAGAAATGCATATATTCAACCTTTAGTGCATGAGGAAGGTATATAGACTTTAAGTCACATTTTTCAAATACATAATACATAAAATACATTACAAACCTCTAAAAAAAATGAAAAACAAAAGTGCATCCTCAACAAAAATAAAGTGCATCCTCAACAAAAGAGCATAGGTTAGTTTTCATAGTTGAGATTTCTCTGAAATTACATAGTTTAACATAAAATAAATATGAGGGATGAGGAAGGTATATAGTCACATGCTTTTGTTTTTCTACTAACCCGCGAAAACCCGGAGCCTCTACCACGGAAAAAGGTTGGTCATCAATGACTATAAATTTCATTACTGTCGTTTGTCGTTTATGGCTTTAGCCTTTTTGCTGTCTCTGGAAAACTTTTTACAATTTTTAAATGCCTGCTGAATGGGGACATCGACGCTCCGTGTTTTAGGCTTAGTGCTGGTAGCTGCTTCATATTCTTTTAATACAGCTTCGCCGCGATGACGACCTTTCATGTGAGATATAAGATTTGTTGCAAATAGCAATGGCATTGTCCTCCGCTGCCACCGAGTAAACGTCCAGACCGACGAAGACATATTCAAAGGTGATGACGCAATGAGCGCGACACAGTTTTAAAGCTGCAGTCACTTGCACTCGGAAAGCGGATGAATCTCGGATAAATCAGACTAACTGATTGATTTACCAGCAAGTACTTTATCGGATCTAGTTATCGGATTTCATTTATTTATCGGACCAATAAAAATGACGTCATCAGTGGTTCAACCTTAATGTTAAGAAGCGACGAGAATACTTTTTGTGCGCCAAACAAACAAAATAATGACTTTATTCAACAATATCTAGCGATGGGCGATTTCAAAACACTGCTTCATGAAGCTTCGAAGATTTACGAATCTTTTGTTTCAAATCAGTGGTTCAGAGCATGTATCAAACTGCCAAAGTCACGTGATTTCAGTAAACGAGGCTTCGTTGCGTCATAAGTGTTAAAAAATTTCAATGGTTCACCAATGGGGGGCGTGACTTTGGCAGTTTGATACATGTTCTGAACCACTGATTTGGCACACTCCGAACCATCGGATTTTATCAAAAATATCTCTAAATATCAAGGGTCAGCGTATAGTGCGCGTGATGCGAATTTCATCAACAGAAGAGTATGGGCATACTGTACGCGCACCGCCTGATTTTTTTTTTTTTTTTTTTTTAAAAACGCTCGTACTTGTACGTGCAGGTCGCACATGCACATTTAATTTTTTTGCAGTACTTACTTTATCCACAAGGTGGCAACCGTGCCATGGTTCACAAGGTAATCAAAGAAACTGCATAAACAGAACAGACCGGAGTGCATGCAAGCTACAATGACAATAGAGGCCTACATAGACAAAAGATTGTGCGAAGAGGTTAGAAAGTACCCTCATTTGTACAACTCTAATTTGTACAAAACTTTTGACCGATATAGCATTATATATATATACACACATACACAGTTGTGCTCAAAATTATTCATACCCTTGGTAAATATGACCAGAAGAAGGCTATGAAAATAAATCTTTAATCCTTTTGATCTTTTATTTTAAAAATCTACAAAAATCCAACCTTTCATTGGAGAATAAGAATTTTAAATGGGGGGGAAAATCTCATTATGAAAGAAATGTTTTTTTTCTAATACACATTGCTCACAATTAATCATACCCTTTTATTCAATACTTTTTGCAACCTCCTTTTGCCAAGATAACAGCTCTGAGTCTTCTCCTATAATGCCTGATGAGTTTGGAGAACACCTGACAAGAGATCAGAGACCATTCCTCCATACAGAATCTCTACAGATCCTTCAGATTCCCAGCTCCATGTTGGTGCTTCTTCTCTTCAGTTCACTCCACTCATTTTCTTTAGGGTTCAGGTCAGGGGACTGGGATGGCCATGGCAGAAGCTTCATTTTGTGCTCAGTGACACATTTTTGTGTTGGTTTTGATGTTTGTTTTGGATCATTGTCCTGTTGGAAGATCCAACCACGTCCCATTATATGACTTCTAGCAGGGACAGTCAGGTTTTGATTTTTTATCTGTAGGTATTTGATAGAATCCATGATGCCATGTATCTGAACAAGATGTCCAGGACCTCCAGCAGAAAAATAGGCCCACAACATTAAAGATACAGCAGTATATTTCATTGTACACATGGGGTACTTTTTACCCCTGTGTACACCAAACCCATCTTGAGTGTTTGCTGCTAAAAAGCTCATTTTTTTTAGTTTCATCTGACCATAGAACCCATCCCGTTTGAAATTCCAGTAGTGTCAGTTACTTTTCAAATGTTCTATGGTCAGATGGTCAGAAAAACATTTCTTTCATAATCAGAATTTCCCCCCATTTAAAATTCTTATTCTCCAATGAAAGGTTGGATTTTTGTAGATTTTTTAAATAAAAGATCAAAAGGATTAACGATGCATATTTATTTTCATAGCCTTCTTTGGTCATATTTACCAAGGGTATGAATAATTTTGAGCACAACTGTGTATATATATATATATATTAGTGCATTTTAAATTACTTTTGCTTATGGCAATGACCATTACCGGCCTCCTTAGGCAATGATAAACTAAACATCCCAATCTTCTCCTGCAAAACTGAAACAGAAAATGCTTGTTCTCTCCTTGGACTGAATAAATATATCAAATGAAGCCACTTTGAAAGAAAGACATTCTATGTCTGCTCAGTAACATAGACTGCATGTGAACAGTCTTTCTTTCGAAATCATCTCTGTCCCTAATGGCTGCAGCACTCAGTAGAGCACAGATTTTCTCCTCTGGTTAAAGTGCATGCGAGTGCATGTAACCTGTTACTTTAGTACAAATGTGTGTGGTTAGCAAATGTAGTCAGTTAAATGAGGGAGTGTAGAGGTTTATCACCTGGTGTGAATGAGAATCAGCTTCAAAGACAAACTAAAGGAAATCCAATTCAGATTTAATGACGTGTGAGCTTGGAAGGATCATGGCCTACTCCTGCTGGCTGAAAACGGATTGATTAGTGAAAACTTCCTATCTGTTCAAAAGTTTTCTGAGGAATTATGTCAAAAAAAGTACTGAGACTTAATAGCCTTAAGTCTAGAATGTACTACATGACTTTTGCCACGGTTTTCAGTCTGGAGGAATCAACCTTTGTTTACAGTCTGGAGGAGTCAAAGTCAAAAGTCAAAGTCAAAGTGAATTGTAGATTGGCATTTACCATCTTCCCCGTGGAGGAAGACGTCACCAGTGCCACTCTGGACCCAGAACACAGCCAGCTTCTTTCCAAGCCCTTCACGGACGAAACGCCAGGATCCACCCCAGTCACCAAGCACAAGCCTGCCACCAGAGGTGTAAAGAGTTCCTGAAAATATACTTGAGTAAAAGTATAGATACCTTACAGCGAAAATTTCCCCATTACAATTTACAAGTCACCAATTCCAATATGACTTGAGTAAAAGCCTTAGAGTATCTGTTTTTAACAGTACTTAAGTATTTTTTTCAAACTGAATGTAGGTTCAGAGATGCACTAGTCCTGAGAGACATGCCAGTGAAGATAAGAAACGATTGATTTGTAAGATGAGAAATCATGTTTATTTTCTAAAAACAAAATAAAACTGAACACCTCAGTACTGCAATAAATCAAGGTCAACACAACAGCCTCTTAAACGTCTACAAACTCTCAATTCTCAGTTAAGCTCAAGTATTAAAAAAGGCCATAAATAAACCAATATCCTTCAAAAAGTTCTTGTCAATATAGTGGATAAATAAAATGATGTTAAGTAAAATTAAATAGTCAAAGTCTACTTGCACTGGATGTGCTGGTTTCGGCTTCATCATCGGCTGCAGTCATTACCTCATCTTCTAAATCAAACACCTGCGATTCAGCAACTACCTGCTAATGGACTCGCATTCACGTAAAGTAGCCTTGTTGACAAGTTTGAGTGAGTAAAGGCAAAACGCACAAGATATAGTACCTTCAATGCCCTTAGATGACAATATCGCTTTTTTATAGCAGGAACAAACTGCTGCAGAAAAAGTTAGGTGCCATGCAAAATGTAATGTGTAATTGCATTACTCATCACAAATGTATTGGAGTAAAAAGTAGTCAAGTAGACAGTAAAAGTTGCTAATATCTTTGATACTCAGTCGACTACAAAGTAGCCAAAAAGATGCTTAAGTACAGTAACTAATTACATTTAGTCAAATACTTTACACCACTGCCTGCCACAATGTCAGTGCCAGAGACAACACCTGATCCAATCATCACCCCTGAGCCCCGAGTCTGACGAAAAGTCTGACCAGGTGCTTGAGCCGGCAACATCGTCCATCCCAGTGGGGGTGCTTGTGGAGTACGAGGGCATGGAGGGAAGCCCCGCCCACTCTCCCGCTGCTGAGAGTGAGGTGTACTTGGCCTCTGTGAATTGTTTTGAGGAAATGGAAGAGGTTATTCCCGTCTCTGCTTGTCCAGCCCAGCTCCAAGTCTCCTACCTTACCAAGCCAGTCTTTCAGCCCCGCCACTCTGCTACACGGATGCTCCTCGGGTCTTCCATTCTCTAGCTCCGCCTTGGCACGTGGATCCCCTGTCTCCACCTTGGGCCACTGAGCCCATCACTCCACTTCGGCCCATCATCCAGTCAGCTCCACCTTGGCTCCTCCCTCCCTCGGTTCCACCTGGGACTATCGTCCTTACGGCTCCACCGGGCTCTCTCGTTCCTCTGGCTCTCCAGCTCCACATCCTCCTCCAGAGCCCCCAACCTCCCTCCTCTTTTGGACTTGGTTAGTTAGTTACAGCACGAGGACATGCCTTCCCAGAGGGGGGTGTTATGTCAGGAGTATGTTCGTTTGTGTTTTGTTCTAGTTTACCTGAGTTCTGTTTGCTAGTTAGTTTCCATAGCTACTCAGTTCCACACGTTCTAAGTTCCGTTGATTACTCTGTGTTTATTTAAGCTCTTAGTGTCCTCAGTTCATTGTCCAGTGCCATCAATGTTGTACGTGGTTGTTATTTATGTATTTCTCCCTGTGTTCTTCTAAGTGTTCAGTGTTGGATATTATTGAAGACTGTTTCTGTTTTATTCTTCATCATCGTGCGATAATTACTGCAACCCTTTTGTGACAATGTCAATCAGACCTTTGTGGCTTACTTTTTTCTGTGGAACACAAAGGATGTTTTGAAAAATTTCTTTTTTTTTTTTTTCCCGCTCGCAAAAGAAACAGGTTTTCAGCATTTCATTTATTTTCATGCTAGAGTGCGAAACGCATTTGATTTGATTAAACACTGAAGTGAGACTAAAGTTTATTGATTTTTTTCTGTTTGATTTGTTTGAGACATTCAACATCTCTAGCAGAAAAAAAAAAAAAAAAAAAAAACTGAGTCACTGACGCATTCAAAAACATACAGTTTTTGCATTCTTGCATTCACACCTCACTATGCAAAAATGCTTCCTCTCAGTCATTTAGAGTTTTGTGGTTCAATTTAATGGGAGCTGGAAAATACAAACATCCTCTAAAGGAGTAAAAATTGGCCTCAATAGATTGCCGCGGGATGTTAGTTGTGTATGAGGAAAAGATATTGGTCCATAAAGGATAACAGATTTCCTGAATTACCCTCCTGGAATCAGTAATATTGTGTTACTTTTAACATCTTATCTTTCTTGAACTTTCTTAGCTAATAATAAAAGATCAGAAGTGCAGAAAATAAGCTCATTAATAAACTGAAACCTCTGTAATTTTATGCAAATGTGGTCAGTATCATTACATAATGTTAATAGGCAAAGATCCCTGACTGAGACTTTGATTACTGCAGTGATATTAGATAGAGCAGCTTCACACAGGATATTTCCGAAGGTTGAAATTTCAGTTGTTTGGGCTGTAAAATTATACGGTGCAGTATATTTACATTGCAGTATATTTTGCACCTGATGATCGTGCGTATGAATGCATTATTTTTTTTTAAAGACCCCATAAAATTGCTAGACAAGTATTATTTTCTTTCTTGCTATTGAAACAGGAACTTTGGGAGGGATATTAGATCAGCTCATCTCTTTCTCTTTCCAACTTCATATTATACAGACTATTGACTATTAACAGTATACAGTGCTTATAAAAAATTCTACACACCCCTGTTAAAACAGCTGTTTTTTTGTTTTTTGTTGTTGTTGTTTTTTTTGTTTTTTGTGATACTGATGTTCTTTGTTGCCCATGGCTCTCGTAGAAGCATGCCACCAAGATGTCAGAAAAATCTGTGTACTATTTCACATGTACTTGATTAGTTAATTCTGAACACAGCCACAATCCTAATTATAAAAGGGTGTGCACACTTATGCAGTTAGGTTATGTTATTTTTATTTATTTTTTTCTCCGAAACGTGTCACTGGTATTCATCGGCATTGCAAAAGTTGTGATATAATTCATCTTTATTTAATTTTTTACATCACAAAAACCTGCAGGAGTGTGTGGACTATTATATCCACTGTAGATTACCTCAAAGCTAACTGATACATCTCAATTTTGATTTAATTTGCAGTTTTCATTTGATTTTGAGAACATTTGAAGAGCCATTCAATTACCTGTGGTACAAGTTGATGATTTGAAAGGTTCTCTTGGTCTGTCAAATTCTGAAAATAATTCACATAATGCACTGAAGCACAATGAAGTAATCTGATATGATGCTGTAGTTTTATTCAGTGAGATGGACAATAGCATGAGATGGCATTCATGTTGAACAGCACCACTGGCTAGAGGTTTCCATAGATACAAATCAAGACTTTGGCATCACGTTTGCACATGAGACAAGACAGCAGTGAGAAAAGAAGAGATGTGAATATGGAAATGTGCAGAGCTGGGAAAAAAAGAACACAGGAGATTAAGATGTTGAAGATTCCAACACAAAGCAAATACCAAGACATTAAAAACCAATCATAAATAATGAATTAATAGCAGGTAATGTCTGGACCCCATTCAACAAAAATCCCAGCATGTGAAATTCCTTGTAGAGGAGGTGGACTCTATTATTTCACCAGCCATGGGAAAGAAGCCTATAAACAAAGCTGTTTCAGTGTTTTTTGTTGAATTTCAATCTTATTTTCTTCATCCTCCAATTGGAAGTGTTTAGAGTTTATTTAGATATTGCTGCATAAAGGATATATAAGAATATACATTGATGAGCAAAAATATTATGACCAGTCACAGGTGAAGCAAATACGGTTGATCATATCCTAACAAGGCCACATATTAAAGGGGACATCGGATGCCAATTTTCCACAAATTAGTATGATTCTTTAGGGTCTTCATGAAAAGTCTATATAACATACTTTGATTAAATTTCTTAATGGTTGTATAAAAAAACACCCTTTTTACCTTGTCAAAAACAGCTCTGTTGACAGCGAGCCGTTTCGGTGCATGTCCCTTTAAATGATAATGAGCTACTGTTCACCCCACCCCTATCTTCCGTGGGCGGGCTGTAAACACTATTTGGCAGGTATTGCATTGAACTCACCATTCTTATTTATGCAGTTATAAATGCTCAAAAACGATTAAAATACATTTGAAAATTACTTGTTGGTCATTAACTAACACCTTTATAAACCTTATTGTAGTGTTACCATGTTATCTTTACATAAAATGTACACAGTTTGTAATAAGACAATCACCTTAATGCATTGTTCATTATAAACGTGCAGTTATGAATTACAGTGAGGAGGTTCTAAATAGAAATGACGACATATGTTTGTTCGACTGTATTATTTTGATAATGAACAAGCTGCGATGTCACAATTACAGTGCTTTGTTGTGTGTGCGTGAGGCGCCGGCGCGACCAAAGAGCAGTCTTTGCAAGGGACATGCCTCATCCACATGGCACCGGTTCGTGGCCAGGTCAGATTACGTCAGAGTTTGTTGTCGTTTGTTGAAAAATCATACCACACTGCTCAGACATTCCCCGACCCAACAAACGCCGATTAAACATGTTCAGTCGGGTGAAAACAAACTCCGACTGCAACAGACGCCGACAGGGGTATCACACTAGCTGCGACTCCAACAGACGTGTCTGTTGGCGTTTATCTGTGCGATGTGAACTGGCCTTTAACTTTAGCCGCATTCGTCGTGGAACTTGCTAACTAGCACATAGGAAAGGCGATTTGCAAAGATCCATAAAAAAACCCATAACGTTACTCACGTCTTCTGGAGGTACTGATCCATCCTTCAGGAACTTTTTTTAGCGCCGACATAAACACATATAGATAGATCCGGGGGCTCATTCCCTTCAAAAACAAAATTAATCCACTGTGTCTTCAGCGGCTCAGATGTCGAGAGTAAAGGACGACTGCTATGTTCATTCTTATATCCAATAACAAAACGCCGTTGCTTTGGAGACATTCTTGTCTACATCTGCTCAGGCGTCGAAACATGGCGGACTGTTTACTGCTCACTCAGGGCGGGTCTATGCCTGTGCAAATTTACGTCACTTTGCACAAGAATCTGTGAATGGCTTGATTTGACAAAGTGCTTATGATTTGTGGGGATTAAAAAAAAAAAGCACTAGGTGGATTTTTATCATTATAGGGTGGTTGTGTAGACACACTGCCAACACACATTTATGTCCAAACACGATATAAAAGTGAATTTTGCATCCAATGTCCCCTTTAAGGTCTGCGTAGATTAGATGGTAGTCAACATGTTGGATGCAGGAGAAATGGGCAGGAATAAAGATCTGAGTGACTTTGACAAGGGCCAAATTGTTATAGCAAGGCGACTGGGTCAGAGTGTCTCTGAAACAGCAAGGCTTGTGGGTCAGCAGTGGTGCGAGTTTACCAACAGAGGTCCAAGGAGGAACAAACCACAAACCAGGGACAGGGTGTTGGGCCCCCAAGGCTCATCGATGCACCAGGGTCTGGTCCGAGCCAAAAGAAGGTCTACTGTGGCACAAAATTTTAAAGATGGTTATGGGAGGAATGTGTCACAACGAGACTGTCCTCCAAAAAAAACCGACCCTATAGGTCGTTTTTCAACCACCTTATAACGACCTATATTTACGTTTTAAAGTCATGCGCCCTCTAGCTGGCGTAAAAATAATGACGGTATCGTGTTACGTCTGTCGTCATGAAATGACGTATGACTGTCGTTACCAATCAAAATGCGTGTTCATTTAAATGCAATGTGTGGACTTTTTACACCATTTGTCCTATTTCCATTTAGCAAAACTCATTTTTTTGTTAACGACTACACCCACCCCACCCCTAAACCTACACTCAGTGATTTATAGTGCATATACACTTCATGAGCACATGCGTTCCCTGGGATCGAACCCATGATCGCATGATCACATGATTGCATACTGTTATATATTGCAACGCTCTGCCAATTGTGCTACGCAAAACCCGAAATATGACGCAGATAAAAGGGAACAATGCATTAAAATGAAAGTGTCCTGTTGTCGATAAGGGCGCAACTTTAGCAAACGCTCATATGGGTCGTATTTCATGAATTAAAATGAAAGTGTCCTGTTGTCAATAGGGGCGCAACTTTAGTAAACGCTCCTATGGGTCGTATTTCAGGGAAGTGACAAACAACCTATATAGGCGTATTGGTTGGAGAACATGTTGGTCACAACACAGTGCATCACACTTTGCTGTATATGGGGCTGCGTAGCCGCAGACCAATCGGAGTGCCTATGATAACCCCTGTCCACTGTCGAAAGCACCTAAAATGGGCACGCGAGCGTCAGAACTGGACCTTGGAGCGGTGGAAAAAGGTTGCCTGGTCTAAGGAGTCCCGTTTTCTTTATATCACATGGACAGCTATGTACTCTTGGACCATTTACCTGGGGAAGTGATGGCACCAAGATGCACTCTGGGACGATGACAAGCCGGTGCAGGGAGTGTGATGCACTGGGCAATGTTCTGCTGGGAAACCCTGTTCATTTGGACATAAATTTGACACGTGCCACCTAAACATTGTTGCAGACCAGGTACACCTTCATGACAATGGTGTTCCCTGGTGGAAGTGGCCTCTTACAGCAGGATAATGCACTTTGCCACACTGCACACATTGTTCAGGAATGGTTTGAGGAACATGATGAAGAGTTCAAGGTGTTGCCCTGTCCCCCAAATTCTTAATCCAATTGAGCATCTGTGGGATGTGCTGGACCAACAAGTTCGATTCACAACAGCTCCACCTCGCCACCTACAGGACTTGAAGGATCTGCTGCTAGCATCTTGGTGCCAGATACCACAGGACACCTTCAGGGGTCTTGTAGAGTCCATGCCTCGGTGGGTCGGCACTGTTTTGGCATTACACAGAGGATCGACAGCATATTAGGCAGGTGGTCATAATGTTTTGCCTCATCTGTGTATATATTTCCATGGATTCTCAAGAGTTTACTGTGAAACAGACTCTATGCAAAGTAGAATCTAATAAAACAATAATAAAATAATCCCATAGATTCATCTATAATATTGTCTGCATTTGTAAGTCATAAGGAGATTGATTTATGATTCAATTCTGGGGCTTAAAAATATCATCCAATTGGCGTTCATTGCTCCTCACAGAGGCATGGTAAACCAAGCTTGAAGCTATTAGTAATTTCTCTCTTTTCAAGCAGAAACCACATCATCTGGTTCAGAAGAAGGTCTTCACAGCCCAAGAGATAAATTGTCATTCTGAGAGTTTCTTGAAAGGCTAACTTGGAGGCTAGCCGATTGCAGCCTCTAATCTGGGTTTAGTATTGGCAAACAAAAGCCCCACTTTAGATATTCAGGCAGAAACATGCCCTACAAGTCTCCAGTCACAGCCTTTCTCTGTATCATCTGCTCTGGCTTTCTGCTCCAGGCCCCATGGTTTACGGTTCAAAGCATGGATTTAGAGTTCTCAATGGTGGCACAGCATTGACAGGCTTGTTTACATGACTAAAGTAGTAATCGTTCGATACAGCGGTTCTCTTGTTTTGCCCGATGGCAAATTACTCTCAAAGCTCCTGCCTGTGGAGGACCAGACAACAGCTCACACTTGTATGAAACAGTTAACGTAAACTAGAAGAACAATGTGATGATGTGTTTTCTGCCATGCTGTAGAAAAGGCCTCCGCTGACATTAAAAACAATTCAAGGACCTTGTAAAAAACAGCTTTTACTTGCAGTTACATCATGTTAAGACAAGCATTGAGAAATGTATTGCGTAGAGAATTTTTAATTGGGTTTCATTTTGATTGTGCTAATAAGCTTGATTATATTTAGAGCTATTTTTACATCTTATGAAGAAAATGTGATCGTCTATGACAACTCACCAACACAATGCTAGGATGCTATGAGCGGTTGCCCTGGTGTTACTGTGTGGGTGCAAAATCAAGTCTCACCTTACTTTTTTTCTTGTTCAAGAAGCCATTTCACTCAGATATATGTCACAATAGGGAAGAAAAGACTATCGCAACTTCTGTTTTATGCTGGCTTTAGGGTAAATAACTGTAAAATGGCCAGTAAATGAAAATGATATAATCATATGAAGACTAAACTGTATGCATTGCATTGTGGATAATTTCTGTGACTTATTAATTCTAATAACTTACTTTTTACAACTGTAAATATTTTAATATTTGATGTGTGTTCAAATCTATGCCAAATATAAGCAATAGTAATAGTGATGCTTGCTTTAGCACTGAATACATCACGGCATGTCACTGCAGACAAAGACTTCCAGTTGCACCAAAAGAACTAAAGCCAGCATTACTGTTAAGTATGATTTTACTCTAATAAAATAGTTTTCAGTGCTAACTCTGTTGACCTGTAACATTTTGAAATGTGCAGTTGGGGTTAATTATCGTCATGTTCTGAATTTATTGTGAAGACTAGTGCCATAATTTAATATTTGTATAAGTGTTGCTTATAAACTTGGCATTTGAGATTGACCTCATCTGAGCTACTGTTGTATCGTAACCAGTACATCACAGTAAGTAATTGTTAAATGATTATCACAATGTTGTTTGCTTTTGACAAAAACAATCACAAGGCAATTAACAAAGAAAGTTATTTTCAGCTCTTCCATTTTCACAGAAGCCCAAATGGAATTGAGCTAATTAAGCAAAAACTGAGCAATATTAGAAAATTGCTCCCAATAACTCTCTAAAAATAATTAAATTAGGTTAAGCCACACAAGTGATAACTGGGAAATTTGGGTCTTGAACCATAAGCATTTCACGTAGTTTATAAACAGATGTTCTTTTCCTTATTTTTATTTGCTTGAGAATATTTTATCCTGTATGGATACAGAATGATTTTTAAGACTTATAAGATATAAGACATGTTAGATACTAAAACAAATTTGACATAAATATTTCAGTGATAGGCCTAGGTGATTCATAATATATCAACTAATAACTTTTTTACCATCTACTAATGATTTGTTTGATTTATTTCATGATTTACTAATTTTTTAAGATAACTTACAAATTTGTAAATTGTTAGCATAACACTTTTTCACTTTGTAAATGATTAGTTCATCATTAACTAATAACTTATAAATGACTTATAACTGAATTAACAAAACATTCATAAAAGGTTAGCATATCACTTAATCATTTATAAACGTATAGTCATGTTCTGTGAATGATTAGTTCATCATTAATAACTTATAAATGACTTATAACAACATTATTATAAAGTGTTTCCCATTATTTTTGCAAATCTGTTTGGTGCTGCTAATGCTGAAGTGTTGAAGTTAAAGGTGAAACGTGTAGTTCTGGCATCATTAGTGGCACCAAACAGAATTGCAGTATATTTGTTTGTTTGAGTGACAATGTTTATAATATAAGTTAATAATAAGTTATAATACCTGGAGAACGTCATCTGTTAACACATTGAATCTTGAGCCCAACTATGTCACATATCATACAAAAATACTGGCTAAACCAATGTGTGAGTCCTGAGAGGAACCAGGGGCGTTTCTAGCCTTTCATAAGTACTGGAGTACAGGCCTCCTTCAGGTCCCCCAATTATTTTTGTTGGAAACCCAAACGATTCAGTGTGTGATTGAATTGTCTGAATGAATCAAACTGAATCACAAAAATTTCAGAACTTTTTCCGGGTGCTGAATTGGCCTGCCCGCAGTCCAGATCTTTCACCTGGACTGAGAACATTTGGCACATCATTAAACGAAAAATATGTCAAAGACGACCACAAACTCTTCAGCAGCTGGAAACCTATATCAGGCAAGAATGGGACCAAATTCCACCAAAACTCCAGAAACTCATTATCTCGATGCCCAGACGTCTTCAAACTGTTTTGAAAAGAAGAGGAGATGCTACACCATAGTAAACATGCCCCCGTCCCAACTATTTTGAGACCTGTAGCAGGCATCAAATTTGAAATGAGCTCATTTTGTGCATAAAATTGTAAAATTTCTCAGTTTAAACATTTGTTATGTTATCTATGTTCTATTGTGAATAACATATTGGCTCATGTGATTTGAAAGTCTTTTTGTTTTCATTTTATTCAAATTTAAAAAATGTCCCAACTTTTCCGGAATTTGGTTGTAGATCAAAAGAGGGATTTATTCACAATTCAAAAATCTGGCTAGTTTTGTTTCTAAACAGCTAAGAAAACACACAACTTGACTGCTGAAATATTGTGTTAAGGATCTTCAGGTCAGTATATAGTAATCTCCATCGACAGAAAACATTTAACAGTAATATTTTACTGGGGCACAGTGGTATTTAATTGGGCCTCTTGCCCCAGTAGTGATGCCACTGGGTGTGACTATCTGTTATTTTGACCAGTATTAGGCAGTGTTTGTTGCTAATTTTTCCAACTCCATTTGGAGTAGCGCACTAGTAGCGCGAAAATTAAAATCAGTTATAAGTAATAAATAGAAGAGATAAAGTGTAGATACCCTTCATTTGTCTGTCATCTATGTCTTTAATCTCTTTGAAAAAGGCTTTACATTCACATTTTCAACTCAAAAAAGCTTGAGAGTTTAAAATCAGAGGGCTTAGCTTATCTCATATTAATGCCTGCCCTGTTAGCAACTACCCTCTTTGAAGAATCGAACAAACCTAATGACCTTAAAGCGAATATTGCTGCATAACACTATTCACAGCCTCTGTCTCCATCCTAAACCAACTCAGTTCAGAAGCCCTGTGTGTTCAGCGTTAAGCCCCTGCTGAAACACGCTGCCATGTCTTATATATCACAGTGCAAACTCAATTAATGAGCAGCAGTGCGTCAGCACTCCTTACCAGCGTCTCTGAAAGCGCAAACTTTGCTGGCCTTCTCTCTTAGGTTTGCTCACAGTATGCGGGTTGTGGCAGTGGAATCTTTCTCTCTCTCTCTCTCTCTGAACTACAGCTCAGCGAGGGGCTCAAAGTGCTGACTGTACTGGAGGTCCGCTGAGCGAGAGGAGGATGTGTAGGGTGATAAAAGGTAAGTTTCCTTATCCCACTATGCCTGGTGTGGGCCTTATGGTGCATCTTCAGCTCCCTTCAGAATGGGTTGTTTTAATGGTAGTTTTCACTCAGTTGCTGAAATATGGCTTTAGCTGAATCTTATGAAAGTTGTTGAGAACACGTTTGTAAGGTATTCACCTCAAAATTAAAATAAAGTATTTCATTTAAAGACAAGCCTATTCAGAACTACGACAATTAAAGAAGAGTAAGTTCGCTGATTTTTAACCCGCTTTGTAGCCACTTAGAGCCACTGCACCACTTCGAGGAAACTCTGGCTGAGCAGGTATGTCTGTATATGTTTTCATATCCATACATTTTGTTCTAAGTTATAATCTCAAGGTTTACTGGGTTTTACACAATTCTTTCGAGTCTTTTGTAGTGTGGGTTTGGTGAAGTGTACTAAAAACCAACATCGTCAGGTATATCCTCCAAATTGACGACAATCAGTTCATACGTAAAGAAATGTTAGCATACCGGACAGAGATGAACAGCTTAAAAAGGACTATAATACAGATCAGGGATTGTTCTGTGTGCATTTTGGTACCTTTTATATAACAAGAGTAAATATAAAACCTAGGTTTAAGCTTTGTTTTATTACAAATGTTGTTATAATGACTTTTACATCAATAAAAAATATTTTAAAGCACAAAAAAAATAGACACATAACTCAATAGACAACTGCAATGTTCAATTATTTTGGAGTTTGCAGCACTATTGTCGACAGATCCTTCTAATGACAGAGTCCTACCAAGGTATAGGTTTTGAGTACCTTACAACTTTCTCACCACTGCTTACTGATGGTTTGGAGGACAATTACTCTGAGCCGCCCCCTGTCATTTCAAAGAATAGTACAACGGCAAGCACATCAAGTGTAAACACCTCGTCTGTTTGGGGAGGTACACTTGCAGTCAGCAGAGGCTCGTGGTGCGGAGCCAGACAAAAGTATAAATAAGGCTTAACCCTACCCCACACCCTAACAACTAGCTTTTGGACCAATTGTAATGACCTTTCAGCACACCCACTCCCTTTCGGCATGCACATTACTTCGACCTGCAGATACCCACCCTTGCTGCAACCTGTATCATGATGATGCACTGGAAAATACATTACGTAGTGGATGTGTGATTTTTCCCAAACCGGGTTTAGGGATTAGTATTTGTAGCATTGTGTAGGCAACTAGCACTGTGATTGACATCAGTAATGAAATCTTTTGAATCTGCTGCGGGGTGGACTTTGTGCTGAACTCCCTTGGGGGGGGGGGTCATGCATTCACTGTGTATTGGATTTAATCCAGTACATCATTACGCTACAGGCTGCAGCCAGAATAGTCTGTCGCCCATGGATAGTCGGATAAACAGAAGGTTATTAACAAAGCAGTTATCGTAAGAGTAGGTTTATTACTGAAAATTGTATTGTATTTTGTCTATTGTTTAAACAGCATTTTGCTGAAAATATATGGCTATGAAATGTTGACTACAAATACAGAGTTTTTGCAGATTTTTCATAGCGGTGTTCTCTCCATATTTACAATTCTTTGCGGTCTTTAGCAACTGCCTACAATGCTCTGGATCCTTCACTGGAAACCGAAAATAACTCACTCCCGCTAAAAGTTTACTCTTTGAATTCTTGCACCTGGAACAATACAAGTCAACACCATTGTGACTAAGATTTTCTATTTCCTACTCAAGCCAGACATGTGTCCCAACCAGTCGCGACGCAACGCTGCGACACGCAATAAAAGGTATATTTTCTATGTTACTCAGAGTTTTTGTCCTAACCAGCCACGATGGCGACACGCGACGATCTTATTTTAGGAACGGTTTCTATATTCTGCGACGTCACGGCTGGAATAACAACACAAAGTATGACAGTGACAATCTCAGGTAATGTTTATGTGCTTTGTTTAATGTTAAAAGCATCTAACGTGAGTTTAAATATCATTTTGTGTGTCTTTTATAGCCGTACTGAAAGCAACAATGGACAAATCACCTCAGATCTTCAAAATATATGAAAGGAAACAAGAGCGTTCAAACTGTCAGCTCATTGTTTCATTAACTTAGTATGTATTTTTAGTAATGTTAAAATGGTGTGACATTCATAAAATTGATTATGTACTTATCCATTTCGTTGCGAGTGCCTGGAGCTTGCGGTATAATTTTGGGGTATAATTTTGCCATTATGACATATATGTTGGGTTGTGATTTTAATGGTCTTAAAAAAGGCTTTAAATGTCACATTTAAAAGACATTAAATGTGGCCTGGTCATGTTTTCATGTGTTTCTCCCTAAGAAAGCATGTCAGACTGAAATTCTTCCTGTTTAGGAGTTACACAGTGTTTGTACAAAAAAGGAAAAACTAGAAAGAAAACAAATGCATGGTTCCACCATTGACAGATTTTTATATTATATTTTAAAATAAAAGCCAAAAAAAGATTTCACTAAAATATATAAATAAATGACTCCATAAATAGGCGGCAGAGGAGGTATCAGCAAAAGGCAAGGCAAACATTCATCTTTAGTACAAAACAACACAGCACATCTCTCTTTGAAATTTGTAAAGCTAGTGAGTTGAATTGTTTGGCGTACGGTGGCGAGCCGAGTCTCTGGGGAAGGCTTTGTTATTCTAAAAACACATTTCTGTGGGAAACGGAAACTTTTGAGGTTTCTGTGTGGTAAAGTAACTGGATTTTCTGTAGCAACAGTGATAAAGGTTTCTAAACACATCTGACGTAATTGTGAGCGTAAAGCTGTCAGCAGAGATAACGGACAAAAGGATATATTGTGAAAACGGGCAGCTGTATTCAGTGATGCTTTCATGGGCGCAACATTCAGCGACATCAGCCAAGAGGTTTTACAAGCCTTGGCAAAGATCAACTGCATTATTGTCAGTGATAAGTAGGGGCCATTAGCATAACTGAGACTATCACAACTGGGCAACAGTGTAAAACATGCTAGCTTATTCAAAGTGCACAGACCAATGTGGTAAACCGATCTGCTTAGAAGTGCAGCATCTGTGAACAGATCATATTGAAAATATATGGAAACAAATTACCAAGTTGTTTCATGAAAATTGATGAGTGCTATATGGGGCTTATTGATTCCACCCTTTACACGGAGAAGGTGCCAACTTCACTGTTTTATTCATGTTTTTAGCTTGTTTGGCTTTACTACTAAACATAACACATACAGTGACAGATCAGCACTTGGTCCAGACTGCTGTGATGAGTTGTGAAATGGCAAAACAGGCAACTTTTTGCATGATCAGTAGTGGGTCACTATAATTTTTTTTTTTTTTTTTTACTAATTAAAGGGATAGTTCACCCAAAAAATGAAAATTTTCCGATGATTTACTCACCCTCAAGCCATAGGTGTATATGACTATCTTCTTTCAGACAAACAAAATCAGAGATATATTTAAAAATATCCTTAGTCCTCCAAGGTTTATAATGGTTGTGAACGGGGGGCAGCGTTTTGATGTCAAAAATAATGCATCCATCCATAAAAAAAAGTAATCCATACAACTCCAGTGGGTTAATAGGCCTTCTGAAGTGAAGCGATGTGTTTTTGTAAGAAAAATGTCCATTTTTTACAAATTCAAATAACTAGCTTCCGGCGGTTTGCGGCGGAAAAGTATCCTTTGACCTGACGCACAACGTAATGACGAACACGGAGGCGCAGAGGATAGAGCAAAACAAATCACCAGTCATGGATTATAAATCTAAAACGATAATTTTTTAAAGAGAAATTTCGGAGGATTTCTATATAAGAGAGGAGCTTAAGTTTGTTGCACAGCCCTATTTGTTTGAACCGCGAGAGGCGTCTAAGCTTACAATACTCCTACATCCTGCGTCATACATCGTGTCACAGGTTACTCATTTGGCGCAAGTCGACTTGCACATTCTGTGTACGGTCGTCTGCTGGAAGCTAGTTATTTGAATTTATAAAGTTTTAAATATGGATATTTTTCTTACAAAAATGCATCGCTTTACTTCAGAAGGCCTTTATTAACCCCCTGAAGTTGTATGGATTACTTTTTTTTATATAGATGGATGCATTATTTTTGACTTCAAAATGCGGCCCCAACCATTATAAACCTCTGAGGACTAAGGATATTTTTAAATATATCTCCGATTGTGTTCATCTGAAAGAAGATAGTACTCAAGATGGCTTGAGGGTGAGTAAATCATGGGATAATTTTCATTTTTGGGTGAACTATCCCTTTAAGGTGCTGGCATACTAGCACTTTTGCACCCAGGTTCTTTGAATGATTTGAATGCTGTTTTCCGAAGTGTGCACCCATGAACCATACATACATGACTTTATGTATGTACATGTAACATGAGTCTGCTTAAAAAGGTGGTCTGGCCACTAATACGGAATGTTCTCAGAACGTTCTGGCAAGGTTTTCTTTAAGTTATGAACAAACATTATACCAGTAACATTAATAGAATGTTCATTCAAAGTCTGGGGCCGTATTCACAAAACATCTTAAGGCTAAAAGTAGCTCCTAATGTGCCGATTTAGGAGAAACTCTTAAAAATAATGGGCGTGTCAGTCCTAAATTTAGGACTCCTAAATTTTTTTTTTAGGACTCCTAAATTTTTGCTCTAGAAGTATTTCACAAAGCATTTTAGCACTAAAACTAGCTCCTAAATCTGTGAAAAGTTAGAAGTAGTGAAGAGGACTCCCAAGTCACTAAGACCAAATCCCAATATCATAAAATATCTATTGCTGGCATTCTGCCTCAGCAATCCTCCCAAAGACACTGTACACCATTGAGGCAAAAGGCGATAGAGCCTTGGGTGCTGAGCCTTTTCTTTATAAATGCAATAATTATTTTAATGTATAGATTTTAATCTGCAATGACATAACGTACAATTGAAGTTGAAAATAATATCCTATCATCGGCGCCGATAGCCTTGTGAGCTGCTCGGATGAGCAGAGTTCGAATTCCGGCTCGTAGACCTTTCTTGATCCCATGCTGTCCGAGGGAAGGCTCTAAGCTTGGAATTTAGCCCAAACCCAGAGTACTCTCCCGTATCCTGGGAATAGGAACCAGCCAAGAGTGGGGAGTCGGGGTGGCGGAGGGATGCAGAAAACTGTCGAGGTAACAAGGTGAGTCGGCTGTGTATATGCCTCCTCTCAAGCAGATTAGATAGACCATTTGAACGGGCTCCTCCCTAACTTTGTTTATAAAACATCATTTGTCACTTGAAGGCCCCTGGTCTTTAATAACATTGTCAAAACATAAGCATTAGCATAAATATGCTATTCATACATCGTTAATGGAACGTTTTTCTGAAACATTTTAGTTGGACGTTCATCTAATGCTTTTTAAATGTTACTACTTGTTTCAAAGAACATTCAAAAGTAATGTTCCCAAATATTTGCAGAACTCTGGTTCGGACCAAGCAACCGAACTAAGAATGAAAGCCCTCTTTACAGTAGTCCACATGAATCAAACCTAGACAAGTGGGATGTTTTTTTAAGTACAGTATCATTCTGTTTGAACTGCAGCAGGCGATGAGCTACAATGACTTTGCATTTGCATAAATCTTTAATTGCCAATAATAAATACAGTCCTTAGCTAAGCTTCCAGCAGTGTTCTTCTCTGAAGAACATAGAAAGCAGTTGAGTCAGACTTTACTGTGACGTCACTTGATTGATGTAAAGAACATTAGGTGGGGGTGTCTGCAGTTTAGTTACTTACACCACAATCAATCTGGTTTGCCCCTCCATTAAAAGCTCTGTGTCAGAAAACTACCATATGCACTCCGTGGACTTAAGTGTCCAATGACTACTTCAAACCACTCGCCATGTGGTGAACCCCCTACTGAGGTCTTTACTAGGTCTCTGAGGACATATCGTTTTGAAGATAAATGGCCAGTGAAATAGCTAAGGGACTTTTAATGGCAAAGTGACAACATAATCCACACTTGCGCTTTTCATATGGCACAGAGGGAGGTATTTAGCACTCCTTTCCTGTTTAGCTTAGCATTTAAACCCAGTTAGAAAGCTTTGCAAAAACATCAGTGCAATTACAATAGAGTTCATGTTTTAATTCAAAACACAGCTTTTAAGGAACAAAGAACTTTCAGAATGTTCAGTTATTCAGGCACATATGCAACAAACATAATTGCATGTGTTAGGGTCACCACAATAATAAACTAGTCAGGGTAGACACAGGATTAGACGTACAGACTGTTCAAAAGGCCTATGAGACACACTCTTTTATTTATAAAGTGAAAAATTATTACAATACTTGGTTGGCCAAGCCACTGGACTTTTCACTGTTTGTATTACTCTGCTTGTCTTTGTTTGCATGATAATGCACAGACAAACTGTCAGTATGTGCAGTAGTGGTATGGATATTTCAGTGACATCTTCTGCAGGTTACAGTACATAATGTAGTTATGCCAGTAGGTAGGGTTGGGTATTGTTTGAATTTTTTTAGCGATTTCGATTCTGCTCATCAATTCCAATTCTTTTCGATTCCCAGTTTCGATTCCAGTAAGGTAAAAACATTGTCAAATATTTATATCAAACATATTGATATATATCAGGGGTACTCAAGTTCAGAGGCCAAGAGGGCCGCATTTTAACCACATGAAATGCAAAGGGCCACAAATTATAACTTGGATCGTAAGACTTTTATTTAGGCCTACTTAAGACAATATTTGTAGTTTTACTGAGTATTTACTAAAAGTGCAGTTTATTTTCTAGCTAAGTCTTACTAGTACTTTAATGGTTGTCCTATTTAAAGCGTCACTGAGAACATGATAAATGGCATTTAAAAAAAGGATTAATAGCTTGTCTTGCTGTATTCTTAATGTACAAATGCATAAAGAAAAACAAGAACTGATGAAAAGAAGTCCTTATTTATATTGAAATGTTTGCATTGTTTTCACAAGTAATTTCAGGTCTGGCTGTTGTTCACTTGCTGATGAGACAGTTCGTCAGTAAGACGAAAACATTGCACTTTTTTAATAGTCTTTTTATACTCCATTGCACCTTTTTAACACTTCTTATAGCGCCTATTTATACTCAGGGTCGCTCAAAGGTTTTTATTATTTGTATTATTATTACCTACCTTTTAAATTGGTCAGAATCCAAAAATCTTTTTTTTTTTTTTTTTTTTTTTTGTTCAATCACAATCTCATGAATTCTCTAATTATAACCAACGTTGTAAACATGATAAATAAGATATTCTCCTTTAGCTCAATGATGTGACGACAGATCTGTAAGATCTGTGTCGCTCTCTGCTTGCTTTGTTTATAACACATTGACATTAAAAATAAAAGTTTTGTTTTTCATGCTGCTAAGAGGACTATCGGCAAATACACATTGCAAAGTTTGAAGAATGTCAACTGCATTACATTATGGAAAATTAAGGTTACTTCGTTTTTTACTTGCGCGCACAGTCTCGAGCCTTTGATAGCGTTCACGAACACAAGTGCTCGACACATGCGCACTAGAGAGATTCATGATTATCTAGTCTTTTCGCTCAAATAGTTACAATAAAATGTCTTTGTACTCGTTTAAAATAGAGTTGTATCTTTTAATCCCCTCACGAGAGCGCTCTTCAACACGTCGGCTATTGTGTTTGTTTTTACTCTTGTTCTGTCTTCTCCGTTTCTTTCAGACTGAAACAACAGCCCGTTTCAGTGCTGACACCTTGTGGACAAACTAAATTAGTGCAAAAACTATTCAATGTGTGCGTGCAAAGTGCCTTCAGTCTATATTGTTCTTTGCGGTTAGAAAAACTGTGCTGCACGCGTACATATGTGCGTTCTCTGCTGATGATTACAGCGTAACGCGCACTGTACGCCTACCCTAGTGTACATGTAAAAAATACGAAGTAATATTCACGCTAATTTTGAACGCAAATTATAATAAAAATACATTTATATGTAGCATGATGTGGGCCACTAATTTAATGCTGACGCGGGCCGCCTGTTGAGTACCCCTGATATATATAGTGTCTTTTGGCAAAACGTTTTGTTGCAGCTGATGACCATGAATCAAAAATCCATGAAATCAAAAATCAGCAGCATAAAGAACACTAACATTTTCTAATGGTTTTAATAAAAATACCACAGCAAAAACAGTTGTTTTTGCTGTGGTATTTTTATTAAAACCATTAGAAAATGTTAAAGACAAGTAAACAGTAATAAAATAAGTATCTGATTCCAGAATTGTAATCGATTTTCGATTCCCAATCCTACTAGTAGATGGCGTCAAGACTTTCAGAGTGAGTCGTTGAATCATTCAACTGATTCAAAAAGAATGACTTTGCATACTTCCCTACAACATAGTAGGCAAAAAACAGTATGTGACAAGAGTAGCATGTCCAAATTCACAGTACTTATAAAAGATTATAGGCAAAAAGTACCCGGACATATTGCTACTTACGGTGAGATTCTAAAGTGTGCATATAATAGACACTTTACTATCCCACAGGAGGCCACAGGAGAGGATTTATGAATGACAGTAAAGCAATGCAACTGGCACTGGCAGGCCACATGATAATGACAACATGGCAGATGTAGTGCATACTATATTATATAGACAAACTTTTTAGCGGTCGCAAAGTAATTACTCACTCAAAATAAGTACCCATTCAAGAGAGTTTGCTATTTTGGATACAGACAATGATTCATTCAGCAACAAAACAGCAAGGTGTTTCTGAAAAAGAAGTACACTTTAGCATACTTTATGTTAAGTACTTGTTATGGAAATAATATACTTTAAGTATAAAATGAATGTAATGTTTTAAAACACTTAATTGCATTTTTTTTTTTTTTTAACAATTAAATGTAAATGTAATATAGTTTAAATTTATATATAATGGATTTTTTTTTTTTTTTTAATTAAGAGTGTTTTTTGTCCCACATAGGTAGGCCTTAAGTACATCTTTATACGCATATATATATTTCATAATTACTTGAACTGTTGTCTTTGAAATATGATTAAAGTGTACTGCTGGATGTACTGATAAGCATTTATGGTAAACTAAAATATACTATATTGTAACTTGTATGTCATGTAAATATATTTCTATTAATTACACATTTGTAATGATGAAGTCGCAATTTAGTTCATTTAAAATATGTTAACTTTAAAAGTAATATCAAATAACACACTACAATTAAAATTATAATCAAGTACATTACATGTGCTTTAGTATGTTATTTAGTAAGACAAATTATTATTAAAAAAAATGATTTAAAATGTACTTTAAAGTAAAACTTTTAATTTGACATTACAAAGTGCATTTTTTAAAAGTGTACTTAAGTATGTTAAGAAACAGTCATGAAAGTACTCTCTTTAAGTGGCATTTTATTTCATTAATATTATATGATCTGCAAGTATAGGTTTTTGTTGTTGTTGTTTTTTAATATATACTTTTAATATTTGAAGTACTCCACAAGTGCACATTCAGTTCAATTAAGCACACTTTTTCACAAGTGAATGGTTCATTCTTGGTGGCTTTTTTGGAACTAAACTGCCAAAATTGTGTATAAAATGTAAGTTACTCAATAATAACTTCTTGTTTATTGAACATAATTGTTTATTACAGTACTTGGTACTACTAATAGTGTAGAAAGACTGTTTTTTTTGTGTGTGTGTGTGCGTGTGTGTGTGTGTGTGTGTGTGTGTATATCGACTGCTGGTACTTTCGGCGTCTGTAGAATGAGTGCTCTTGGAGCAAATACTTCCAAGAGTGTTGGAAGTGCCTAGTGTAACCTGTTCCCATGTGATGAGGGTAATTTTTGCTTTTTGAAAACAGAATCAAAGATATTTTCTTGCCCAGTGAGATGAAAGAAAAACTGTCTATGTTTCACTTTCAGTAACTTAAAATCTGATAAGCTAACAAAGATTCCATCTGTCAAGACAACATGCAATTTGTAAAGTACTTTCCTGTCCAAAAGACTCTTCAAAGCTCTCTGTACCTTTACTATCTAATAAACCATATACTGTCTAATAAACCATTATGTTTCTGTTTCCAAACATACCACTTCAACTGAATGTGTTAAATGGGTTTTTCAAAATATTTTGAGATGATGTACATGGAAAACTTGAAGTTAAGCTCAATGAAAAGGCAAATGTCACATTTTCATCTTTAGAAAGAGCAATGCTTTTGAAACACTGAAATATTTGATTATATTCAAAAGCACTTATTTAAGGTCCTTGTAATGCAAAACAATTACCCCATCTTTGGTTCCTATATAACCTTGCCATGAAATTTAAACCAAACAAATGAAGAGAAAAAAAAAAAAACTACACTATATGTTCTAAAATGTTATTAATGGGAGAGTGCAAAAAAATGAATTTTCAAACCATGCCTTCATGCCTTTTAACCCAAATACACTTTGATAAACCTATAGTAATGATTTATATTTTAGAGCTGTCAGGATAGATTTTGCAGGAAATTGCAAACGTGCCATTTGCCAGAGCGTCATGTCATATGTCCATATGTCCATGTCCATACACCAAGAAAAGTAGGTCCAACTACACGTTGAATGGAAAAAAATCAACCATGGACCATTCAAAATGCCAAATCACTTGGGAAACACTGGTTGTAAAGAAACCTTGGTAACACTTTATTGCGATAGTCAACTTTAGACATTCTACTAACTATAAGTTGGCAAAGTATGTAAACTACCAGTCATTAGAGTATTAGTAAACTGTCTGTTTGCACTTAATTTTGATGGTCCCCCAACAGACATTATACTGACTATAAGTAACTTTGCAAGTACATGTCAACTTTCTACTAACCCTATAACCTAACAGCCTACTAATACTCTAATGAGACTTGGTTGACATGTAGTTGCAAATTAATGAGAGTTAGTTTACATGTAGTTGCAAAGTTACTTATAGTTAGTAGAATGTCTAAAGTAGACTATCAAAATAAAGTGTAAATGAAACTATTTATTTGTCCATCTGTTCTGATTAGACATCCATTATCTGTACACGGGTGCCTCCAACCACATTCATCCACACCGAGGAGCAGAGCCGAATCACTACCAAAACAATGTTCTTCTGCAAGATGCATGCAGTTTTATTTTTTAACTGCCGAAGCGACAAAAGTTGCATAGTGTAGCTTTAACACATGACAGGAAGCAGATCATGTTTTTTGTAGTTTCACCTTGAATTTTTCTCATTCTGTTTTTCAACTGTCCCTTGCTCCGAGGGGTGAAATTCACAAAAACAGCACATTTGCATGTTGTATTTCAGTACAAAAACCTGTAAATGAAAAAAACGCGCACACCACTCGAACTTGCTGAATAACTTAATGGCTTTAATATGCAACTTTTAGGTCAAAAAACCTTGCTCAGGCATAATACATCAAAAAGACACCCACAAATTAAAGAGTGGACAATCGAGATAGCCAACAACTGAAAAGAATTGAAGAACACACCTCCAATTAAGCAGTCAGTAACAAAAAAAAAAAAAAAAAAGTGTGGCAAGCAGAGCGGGGCCAAGAGCTGTGGGAACGGAGTCACCTGTGCGTCACATCGGCCTCGTGTCTCTCACGGAGGAGCTCGGGAAGGACAAAAGGAGGAGTGACGACAGTGAAGAACGAGAGAGGGCCAGGCCTTGATTTTACGTTGTATTTTGTTTAAGTTTCTGCGGTAATCATCCGTGAGGGGCTGCCGCTTTACTTTTTTTTTGTGTTTGTATATTTTGGATTTAAGTATTGTTGAACATTCACCGGTTCCCACCTCCTTCTTCCCTGAACTTTAAACTTCGTTACATTGGTGCCGAAACCCGGGAGGGCTGGAGTGATTTGCCGGGGGAATGGACTAGCTCGTTGCCGTCCACCTGAGCGGAGGAGTCGCCGCCATTTGACTGAGTCCGGAGCCTGCTGTCGTCCGCCATTAAGGGGGAGGAGCAGGGAATGGGGGACTTACTGCCAGCTGCCCGAACACGGAGGAGCAGTCGCCGTCCACCAGGCATCGAAGGAGTTAGAGCGAGGGATGTCCAGCGCCACCACCAGGCATCACAGAGGAGTTCACCCAGCTGGTGGAGGACTGGATGGCAGTGCATTTTGGGAACCAGACCAAGAATTTTTCCTCACTCCATCTCTCGTCTCTGTCTCTCAGTCTCCTTTTTTCTTGCCTAGTCTGACTTTACCCCCATGTGCTGCGGCCGCCGTGTGTTGAGGGAGTAGAGCATATTCTCGAGGGTACCCACGGCCTGCGGGGGGTGATGGGGGTATTTGGCAAGCGGGGCATGGCCGAGAGCCATGGGAACAGAGAGGCTGGTGGCGTGATTGTTAATGAGCATCATCTGATGGTGTGGATGGTGTGGCGCGCAGGTGACGCTCATTAGCAATAATGCCACCAGCCTCTGCTCCGTTCCCACGGCTCTCGATCCCACCCTGCTTGCCACAAAAAGATTCACGAAAATATTTTCCAAATAAACAATAATGGTTAAAGTGGGAGTGATTGTGGCACTACCTGATTTGCATCATTCCTTTAGTAAATCGAGTGCTAAAACAACGCAGACAGCATGTGCAAATAAACAAAACTCTCAGCTTCAGTCTGTGACATCAGAATATCTTTCTCAGGAATTGTTTGCACGATGTCGCCACTGAGAGTTTAATTCCTCCATCTCACCTCAGTGCGCATGAGATTAAATGCACTTTACTGACAGGGTGCTAGACAGGACAGTAAACTAATGACTTATAAATCTGACCATGAGGAAAAGTCATGATTAAAAAAGTTTGCAGAAGCCTCAACGCTTCAGAATTCCAAGAAAGTGGCCTACGGGGAGCGAGGAGAAGGGGCTAAAGGCGCCTTGTGTAATTCTGCCGCTGATGAAAACTCTTAATGCCATTTCTATCTTATCAAGGTCCCCTCCTCAGCCCCGGCAATAGAGCCATCATCTGAATACTAATGTGTCAGTAAGGGCACGCTAGAGCTCCATTAAAGAGAAAAAAAATTCATCTCACACCTGAGCTGAGGCAAACTCCTCATCAATTACAGTTCTGAATAGCCAAACTCTCTTAATTTTTCCCCTTACCTGTAGGCTGATAGATTAACAGTAAATTGAGTGCGTGTCTGCAAAGAAAGGGATAGGACATAATGCAAGAACATTGAGCAGTGTCAGTGTTGTCAATTTCTTCTTTATACAACTCTATATTTTTCACATGCAAATCAAACGGTCTTCGCAAGCCGATATGCATTTCCAAGTGAAACAGGTTATGGACCTTGTTAGAGTAGATGCAATATTTAATTTGATGTGAATCAGAATGAGTCGATGAGGGATAGATGTACATCAACAATAGATTGTGCAGTCTTACCTTTTTAGGTCACATTTAATTTTTATAACCAATGACTTTTAGAGTTTTCTGACAACAATGTACAAACTACAACCCATTAACCCTTAAATGCATGATTGTTTTGCCAATAATTATTACATATTCTGGTCTTTAGAGACCCTGATCTATACCTAACATGGATGACTATATTATATATTTTAATAACAATTACAAAAGAATAAAATAAAGCATATTTTGTTACCTTTAGAACTTGGAAGGGTTCGATTTGAGCAGATGCTTTTTACCATCATCACTGTCCTCATCAGAGCTCATTTCCTAGTGCATTCAGCATCTGGCTCATATTTGTGATCTCAACCATATTCTCAAAACTATCGTTTTTAACATCTTCAAAATCAATATTTTGATCGCTGACAGCTTCTTCAACAGATCCACCATCAAGAGACAGTAACACTAATATTTGATTGCATACAGTACTTGCTTTTGCTGTAAATCGCTGAGGCATTTTAAGTTTTGCTAATGATACCTATGCAACAGAGAAACAAGTGCACAGCCATCTTTAGAATTTTGTGTTTGAACTTCCGTTTTGCGGTAGCTCTGTATATGCCATCGATTTTGAAGTGTAATTAGCAGGTAAAGTGGATTTACTTATTGTAGAGTTAACTAAAGTTATCATGAGCATTGTAATGTTTGAAGTGGATATCACAGCAAATGTCAGTAGACCTGGAAGATTTTAAAACGATTTTAATTCATAAATCCGTAAGATCTTACCTTCATACAGTGGAAATACAAACCAGAAGACAGAACAAAACAAGCGCAGCACTGAAAAGGGGCGGGGCTACATAAGGTCTATAGGGTATGCACATGATGTCACAGTAGGCGAGAGTCACTGCGGTTACACCCACTGAGTGGAAAAAAGACTGAGTGGCAGCGTTGGTGGTGTTCAGCGTGAATGCCGTGAATAACACACAAAACACATCTAAAATGGGAAAGAGCTTTGCGATTGACTGTACAAATTGATTCAACAAGAAATCTGAGCTATCTTTTACAGACTGCTGAAACCTACAGAAGCAAATCGATCGCTACAAACAGAAACATCTAGACTCCAGGAAGCGAAACGTGGATTTGCAGTTACCATTTTGTGTCAGATATGTTGAATTTTGGGGTAAAATCATACCCAATGGTCATTTATTGTATTGACAAGTCATCAACTAAATTTTGGACGGACGGACGGACAGACGGATTTGTGATTTTTGTGATGATTTAAAGGTGAAGTGTGTAATTTCTGTGTCATTAGTCTTCCAAATCGAATTATAAAAATAAATTCAAAACTGTTTTTCCCAAACATCCCCCCCCTTATTTTAATTGGTTGATGAACAGTGAGTCCTGCCCCAAACTCACATTATTGGTTTAAATAATGTTGCTACATTTAATGCTTAAATGAGCAGAACATTGGATCTCATTCACTAATGTGTTTGCACATACTTGTGCATACAATCTGCAAATGACCATTTTCATGCAGAAATCATGACTCGTCATTAACATGTATTCAAAATTTACTATAAAATTTAGAATCAACCGAAATCACATGTATGCAAAAAAAAAAAAAAAAAAAAAATTCACATACTTAGTGGCCTTAGAAACTAGTAATTTGTTAGAATTGGAATAAAAAAGTATTCATGTTTTCTTAGTAACTATAAACCAAATAAATAACAAAAATAAAGCCTGTATAGACGTGTATATGCCTGTATATACAACCAGTAAATAAGGGCTCCGAAACATGATCGCATGTAGTTTAGTTCTATATTAAAACGGTTTGTTGCGTTTCAGTTGGTTTCGAAATGGAACACGTTACTTTACTCCAAGATCTTGCTGCTCTCGCATGCACACAAACTAGAGAGAGCAGGCATGAGAGAGGTGAGGTTGTACAGAAAGCCTTTATATGGAGATGATTTGGGTGTGTTTTATGCAAATTACTAACCACAGGCACGCAGCGTCATTTAGACTGATCCAAATTCATTAACATTAGAATGAGGTTAAGAACAAAATCATGTGTATACACCTGTTGTGAATTCTTGGAAATTATAATTATTACACAATTATTAGTAAATGATACCCAATATTTTGATAATGCTACACTTTTTAGGGAAGTCAACATACAAATGGCTTATTTATTGCTTACTTTGAAATAGCAGAAAGTATCAGCTTTAATATTTGATTTTGTCAGTGGCATTGACATCTGTAATATGGAAAATGTGCAAAATACATACATCAGTGGCTAGTGTGCCTCTTGAGGCCAGGGGAAGGAGGTTTACCTATACAGCTCTTTACTAGCTGGCCTCTGTTACATGAGTAATTTTATACTTTGTAAGTAATAATTCTTACCAAAACAGAGCAAGGCATAACAGCCTCTGTGTATTCCAAATCTTTCCCTACATTCTGACTGCATGCCAAGAAATATGCTGCTCTTTCTTCTAGAATATACTTTATCAAATGTGAAGCCTCGACCAGTCAACATCAGAGCGCGGACTATGAGGTCAAGATGGCTTTGAACGTATTACAAACATCGATGTAGCTCACACAGTTAACTTCTTCCATTAAGCACAAGTCATGCTTGTGTTTCAAGTGTAGAATATGGAATTATGACTGCATGGTGTCTTCAGCAACCTTTCCCACCTCTCACAAATAATCAATCACACTGAATTTAAAACTGGATGAAAATCGAGATAGTCAGGAGGAAGAGCGATTCAGGACTGTAGATGCTCGCTTTGAAAGTCAGATCAAGGCAGCTACTTAGTGGCTTAAACACAACACTTTTGCGGCGTAACAGGCGCTAAGGGTTGCCGGAGTGAAGCTGTAACACCCAGAGCCCTCGGCACAGTGGAGGGTCCAGATCTCAACAGATCTCCAGATGGAGGAGAAAAGAAATCGAAGGAAGGACATTTGAAATGCAGCATCTGCTGCTGTCAACTGGGTGGTAGGGGCTGATATTTTTCAGTCTTACATCAATATCCATATTTATTTTATTTGCTATGAAAAGAAAGTAAAATACAGCAAAACATATATTTAGAGTGCACTTTCCATGAATGAGGTACAAAACAGGACCTGGAACCCTTTTAAAACGTTTTTCTTTCAGCAAACGATAGGTAAATAAGCTGCTTAACCCTAAGCCTACTGTATCATATTTGATATGCACATTTAGGTCTCTAAATTATCAGCATGATCAAAACTTTACTGAAAGACTTGTACACAATCTTATAGACATGCCCTTTGTCGTCTGATTGATAGTTTTTTTTATAAAGTAAAAGGCCTTTTAGTAAAATGCTCTTTGAGGTGTTTTTTTTTTTTTCTTCCTGAGAATGAACTCTATATTCTCCTACATTATACCAAATATATGACACACAAAAGCCTGATGTATCAAATATGATACTCAAAACGCATATGCAAGCTTGAAGGTTCAATAAACTGTTCCATCTAAAGTTAAAGCAGTTAAAAAATTATCCTACTGCTCATAAAACATTCACTACTAGGCTTAAGAAATATAACCAATTTAGATGGAAAGGATCTCGACTAGCTGAAGACGTTACTGAAACCATACCCATTAATAGACACAGTACTTCCTTAAAAATAAATTTCAGCACAGCGCTACAACAACCCATAATAAATGACCCTTCACAATAGATAATGCTTTACAGTGAACTCATATAGTAGTTTATCTGTTCAATAAAATACCTTACTGACCTGCTGAGTAACAAAAACGCCATCTATGCGTCGCTTTCACAACAATTCAAATCCCTCAGTTCTCGCCATCTCAGAAAAGCCAAGCCAGTCTTGATTCTCGTTTTATTATGAGCTCTGTCCCGTTCTCTTTTTGCCAGCAGACTCCTCTGTCTCCTCTGCGTTTTTTTAAACTGGTGATTTCCCGTAGGTTCGAGATTTAGCGCGCTCCATGTCAACAAACTTTCTCACACGTTGTGACTGACAACTAACCTATGCCACACTCACACCATGTATGCATCAAAATAGCCGGTGTGGGCTGCGTTCCACTCCAGTTTTAGACACGCACTCGCAAACTTCCCTAAGCACTTTCCCTCGGGGGAATCCCTGCCGCCATTTTGAAGTGCGTTCCACTTCGTGAAGTGGACGAGGGAAGTTTATATGGACAGACCCTAGCTCCCTCAATTTTGACGAGGGAGCAAGTCTACTTTATATGTACACTTCAGGCTGCTCCATATACCACAATGCAACACGATTGTGACGTCACTGCATATCGCGTTTAATTTACCCCACCACAGACAATTTAAAAAAACAATTTCGTAAGGAAAAAAAATAAAATAAAAAAAAATAAAAAATAAAATCAACTAAGCCCTTGATCACTTGTAATTTGCTATAGAGTTGATTTATTATTTACATTTTTTTCCCTTACGAAACTGTTTAATACAGCATTCTATATGTATATAGGTGTGTTTGAGTTGTTATAGATATTTAAAAAAAAAAAAAAAATTATATATATATATATATATGTGTGTGTGTGTGTGTGTGTGTATATATATATATATATATATATGTGTGTGTGTGTGTGTGTGTGTGTATATATATATATATATTTTTTTTTTTTTTTTTAATATCTATAACAACTGAAACACATACATATCTATATACATATAGAATGCTGCATTAAACAGTTTCGTAAGGGAAAAAAATGTAAATAATAAATCAACTCTATAGCAAATTACAAGTGATCAAGGGCTTAGTTGATCTTATTTTTTATTTTTTTTATTTTATTTGTTTTTCTTTACGAAATTGTTTAATGCAGCATTCTATATGTATATATGTGTGTTTGGGTTGTTTTAATTTTTTTTTTTTTTTTTTAAATAATATATCATAGAGTTGTTTGTGGTGGGGTAAATTAAATGTGATGTGCGGTGATGTCACAATCATGTTGCACTGTGGTATATGGAGCTGCCTGAAGTGTACATATGAAGTAGACTCCCTCTGTCAAAATCGAGGGAGCGAGGGTCTGTCCATATAAACTTCCCTTGTCCACTTCACGAAGTGGAACGCACTTCAAAATGGTGGCAGGGATTCCCCCTAGAGGAAGTGCTTAGGGAAGTTTGCGAGTGCATGCCTAAAACTGGAGTAGAGTGGTGTCATGGCACCGGAGTAATTTTTCGCTATTTACGGATATGACGAGACATGCACTGTCTAAAATAAACATTTATAATAAGCTTACCATAGTGAATCAGGGTAAGACACAAACATGGAAGAAGAATTGATGATATATTGACTCATTATTTAAATTTAATTACTTTTGAACAAAAAAGTTACATAAAAAATATATTTTTCAATCTGTATTGTTTTATGTCAGGCTTTGCAGGGTTAACTTCAGAAAATGATTATCATTCACCTCAGGAGGTCAAACTAAATATTATGTTGTGTATAAGTTGTATTGTATATTGTATATGTTTTGCAGTTTGCACTTTCTGTTCGTTTTCTATGAGGTTTGCCATTTTGGCAACCCTGTTAACATTTTCAACACATCTAAATACAATTTAATACAACCAGTTAAAGGAACACTCCACTTTTTTTGAAAATAGGCTTATTTTCCAACTCCCCTAGAGTTAAACAGTTGAGTTTGACCGTTTTCAAATCCATTCAGCCGATCTCCGGGTCTGGCGGTACCACTTTTAGCATAGCTTAGCATAGTTCATTGAATCTGATTAGACCGTTAGCATCTCGCTCAAAAATGACCAAAGAGTTTCGATATTTTTCCTATTTAAAACTTGACTCTTCTGTAGTTACATTGTGTACTAAGACCAACGGAAAATGAAAAGTTGCGATTTTCTAGGCCGATATGGCTAGGAACTATACTCTCATTCCGGCGTAATAATCAAGAAACTTTGCTGCCGTACCATGGGTGCAGCAGGCGCAATGATATTACGCAGCGCCTGTGACCCCCTGCTTGCACAGGGAGCGTGCCTTGCAACCATGGAAACATTTGTGAGAGACGCTGCGTGATATCATTGCGCCTGCTGCACCCATGGTACGGCAGCAAAGTTTCTTGATTATTACGCCGGAATGAGAGTCGGTCTTAGTACACGATGTAACTACAGAAGAGTCAAGTTTTAAATAGGAAAAATATCGAAACTCTTTGGTCATTTTTGAGCGAGATGCTAACGGTCTAATCAGATTCAATGAACTATGCTAAGCTATGCCAAAAGTGGTACCGCCAGACCCGGAGATCGGCTGAATGGATTCGAAAACGATAAAACTCAACTGTTTAACTCTAGGGGAGTTGGAAAATGAGCCTATTTTCAAAAAAAGTGGAGTGTTCCTTTAAAAAAAAAATACTGATTGAAGGATGAAACATAAAAAAATAAAAAAAATAAAAAAAATACTGAAATAAGCAAAATGTGTAACATTCACAAAATTTGCAAAATAATTACAAATATATTGTGTATATTCAATATATCTACCATGATGTGGCTTAATGTGTCATATCTCAGGAGGAGCTTTTGAATTTATTGCATTCTTCTTCGTCATATTGCCTGTATTCTGAAGGGTGAAAGGACAGTTTCAAAAGAAGGATTTGTTTGCATTTGAATAGACGAACATGTCTCAGATACCTCCATTATTTAAAGTATGATTATGCAGAGATTCAGTATTGGTCAGAAGGATATTAAAAATCTGGAGTCTGTTTGCTCTCTGATAATTGGAAATATCTAGATGGCCTTTTTGACTTCAAAGGAATGTAGCAAGAAACCTGAGCTTATGTTGCAAAGGTCTGTCAATGCATCTGTGCGAGTCAGGTGAAAAGAGGTAACATCGCCCCCTACAGGTTTATAAGCAAACACTGATTAACAGGCATTAGCATTGTAAGTAGCATAAATGTCTCAGCATGGCAATCCAAAGCTTAAAATGTCTTTTCTCCAGAGAGTGTAAAATCCACACCACTTTTTAGTAGAAATTAATATCAAATACCCAAATATAAAATCAGATTTTCCTTGTTTGTTCATGCTAAGAGCCTCTATATTGTGTGCGAATTTTCCCTCTGTGCTCTGCACTGCAACGTGACACTGGATTTTTCCTTTTTTTTTTTTTTTTTTTCTATGTAATGATTTCTAATGTGCTCAAATGCCTGCCCGCAGAGGAGACATTAGCCAAGTGGCATGACTGGGTGCAGTGAAGCCATTTATCGGGCCGAAGAAGGGCGAGCGGTGGAGGAGAAAACCCCACGAGCACTCGCCAGTTAAAAGTGGAACAAAAATGCATGTGCAGACATGCTACACGGACTCACCAATCCTGTGAAAGGGGAGCTTAGCTATTTATCATCCCAGCCTCAGATTTGCTCTGGAGGCCCTAACCAGACAAGCCCCTCCACGTGATTCATCAGGGTATAAAGGTATATATATATAAAAAAAGTGTTATAGGCGAACCTCTACTTGAGCAACATCTAAAGGCATCTAATTGCAATCTTTATAGCTTGGGATGCATTGCGCAGAGAACAGTGCATTTGCTTTAAAGGCCAATGGGGAAAAGAGAGCAAGGAAGAAGGTAGTCTTAGAGTAATTTCTGCTCTTCTTAATGTCCTTTCAGGTGATAGATCAGACTGTGAAAGTTTACTGCTGAAAGGAAGGCAAGCAGCATATAATGTATTTGTCTGGCCGCTCTTTCAGAGCTCTTTTCATTTTAAGGTATCATAGCTACACTTCCGACACCAAAGTGTTTTCGAAGCTGCATTAGGCTGCCTTACACTGTAAAAAAATTATTTTCCTGATTTGTTATCACAACCTCTTTTTTCTTTTGTCAAATCAATTTAATGTGGTTCAGATAACATAATATTTTGAGTTTCTGTTGATTTCGACTTCAGCGCCTTCATTGTATTAACTAAAATTTTTAATTTCAATGAACTCAAAATTTTAAGGCAACCAGGTAACTTACTTTTTTAAGTTAAACCACCAATTCTTTTTTTCAGTACATAAGAAATTCATTGGTCTAATTCTGACAGGATTACATGTAAACTGCAAAAAAAATAAATAAATAAATAAATCTGGATAAATTTATGGTAATATAGGGCTACACAACTTGGCCAAAAAATATGATTTTTTTTGTCATATATTGTGATTGAACTGCGATATGACATTTAATTTCATATGAAAATGTCTTATAATGCTACCAGTGCTACCCTCGGTCCGAACGTACGAAATGCAAACTTCTGTCCACAAAAATGTTGGAAATTATGCAAATTTGAATTGTAAAAAAGTGAACCTTGTGCACATTGCATTCAAATCCACGTTAAACTTGCAGCGCTAGCAGAAATAAAGTTTGTGAGAAGTAGCATTTACTGTAAACTGAGCCGCTCTGAAATATGATAAGCTGCACTTGTGTAAATAAACATATTGCCGCTCTTCACTCTGAAACACGCAGGTGATTATATACTTCAGTTAAATTGCAGCCTTTGATTTGATAATTGTGAGTAGATATGATATATCATGATTTCAGTTTTATTTTGATTAAACCCCTGTTCGAGAAGCCCTGCCTTAGGGGGCATTTACACAACACCATTTTCATTTGAAAATGGGAAACTTTTTATGTGTTTTGGCCATCGATTTACATGACAATGGCGTTTTGGGGGCCTGAAAAACAGTTTTTAAAGTTACTACAAAAATGCACATTTGTGAAAACAGTGACGTCATGCGTACAGTATTACGTGTTCAGTATTACGTGCTTCTTTACAAAGTGACATCGCCAGCTACTGGCCTGGCATGTGTAATACAACGTTTTTAGTCGTTTTCGCGGATCCGGGTGAATAGGGATTGTTTTGACAACGTTGTCGTACATTGTTGTACAAACGTACTCTTAGAAGGAAGTTGCCTATATAGGCACCCAGCTAACAGGGAACACTCTCATAATTTTGTATAATATTCTGGCAAGGTTCTTTCAAAGTTATGAACAATAGGTCCTCCAGTAACATTAACAGAAGTTATCTGGTCTTTAATAATGGTTTATACATCATTCATGGAACGTTTTTTTTTCTTGAAACGTTGTAGCTGGACTGTGGCAAGCAGGCCGAGGGCAATGAGAACGGAGCGAGGCCGGTGGTGTGATCGATAATTAGCATCACCTGTGCACCACACAAGCCTCGTATCTCTCACGGAGAAGCTTCGGAAGCATGAAAGGAGGAGCGACGACAGTGAAGGATGAGAGAGGACCAGGCCTGGACTTTATGTTGTGCTTTGTTTGCAGTGCTGAGGAGGTCGGGCAGCACAGAGGAGTGGTGACGCCAGCGGCTGCCCGAGGCGGTGGTGCTGGAGTGACGGATCGGCTGGGACAGAGAGCTCGCTGCCGTGCTCCTGGGTCGAGGAAGGGTGGCTGCCGTCCAAGAGTGGAGGAGTCACTTCCGTTTGCCAAGGCCAGAGCCTGCTGCTGGCTGCCCTCAACCGGAGGAGCCATCGCCGTCTGCCATCCACTGAGGAACGCCCTGTACCATCGCATGGCATCACGAGTGAGAGACTTTCGTATGGTTGAGGACTGAGCGGCAGTGTGTCCGGGAACCAGACCAAGATTTTTTCCTCTCTCCCAGGTGCTGTGGCTGTGTGACGGGTCCCCCCAGAGGGGGAAGTAGAGCACAGTCTTGTGGGTACCCCTGGCATGGGAGGGGCGATTAGGGTATGTGGCAAACAGGACGAAGCCGAAAGCTGTGGGAAAGAGCAAGGCCGGCGGCATGATTGCTAATGAACGTCACCTGCATGCCGCACCGCACCGGCCTTGTGCCTCACGGAAGGAGATCTGGATGAATAAAAGGAGAAGCGATGACAGCAGTAGCCCCTCACTAGGTTTAGGGATATGTAAAGTGGGAGGAGTTGGATCCAGATCCAGTGGGTGGAGATGGGTAGGTTTAGATCCAGGGGGCGGAGACAGGTAGGTTTAGGGATATGTAAAGTGGGAGGAGTTGGATCCAGATCCAGGGGGTGGAGATGGGTAGGTTTAGATCCAGGGGGCGGAGACAGGTAGGTTTAGAAATATGTAAAGTGGGAGGAGTTGGATCCAGATCCAGGGGGTGGAGATGGGTAGGTTTAGATCCAGGGGGCGGAGACAGGTAGGTTTAGGAATATGTAAAGTGGGAGGAGTTGGATCCAGATCCAGGGGGTGGAGATGGGTAGGTTTAGGAATATGTAAAGTGGGAGGAGTTGGATCCAGATCCAGGGGGTGGAGATGGGTAGGTTTAGATCCAGGGGGCGGAGACGGGTAAGTTTAGGAATATGTAAAGTGGGAGGAGTTGGATCTGGATCCAACCTCGCCCCCTGGATCTCGTGTTCTGCAGTGAGGACCATCTTGATGACAGTGCAAGACGAGAGAGGACCAGGCCTGGACATTTTATGTTGTTGTTTTGTTTATATTTGTGCGGCAGTTGTCCATGAAGGGCTGCCACTTTACTTTCATTTTTTGTTTGTTTATTTTATAATTAAAGTGTTTAAACGTTCACCAGTTCCCGCCTCCTTCTTCCCTTATCATGTTACATGGAGTTATGGACGTTCATCTAAAGTTTTTTTTTTTTTTTAAGTGTTATAATTGTTACTTTTGAATGTTCTCTGAACATTGTGAAGTGTTCCCATACTGTTTGCAAAATGATAACATGGAATGTTCCCTTAACGTTTGCATTACCAAAGAAAAACGTTTTTAAAACGTTTAAAAAAAACTGGACAAAAACAATTATTGAAAACTTAAATTGAGAACATTAGAAAAACATTCTTAGAACATATTTTTGTTAGCTGTGCAGTAGACAACAAGGCAGGTTTTCAAAGTCAGACTCACTGGGTTTTTTAAAGACACTGAAGTCACCCCTGACCGCCTTCTCTTTTAAAGATCTTCTCTTCCTCTTCTCTTTTCCAATTATATTCCCTCTCACTTCCCTGTCTTTTGTCCCCCGCTCTGTCTGCCCACCCTAGCCATTGTTCTCTCTTTATCTCTGTGCTTACCACTTTGTCTCATGAAAAAGTCATCAGGCCTAACCTTTCTGCTTACACGTGGGCAAGGGTGTCACCAACAATAGACTCAGTTTTTGAGAGTAAAAAGACCTTGCTTTGTGTCAAGACACAAATAAATGCGGGAGGGGGACTTGTCCGGTAGTAAATGCCACACTGTAATTGATAAGAAATGAATCTCAATTAGGGTCATTAATCATGAGGAGAGGGAATCGGTGACAGGCTGAGCGCTCCACAGGCTGCCGTCTGCAGACGAGCCGAGCGGCGGAAATTGTGAAATTACCTCAAACGTCAAACTGTGGAAGAAAATGCAGCGCTGTCATCGCAGTCAATGTCAGGCGCTGAGACAATACATCCTAGCTGTAGGATCACATAACGTTACAATAAATCTGCAAACAGGGATTGTCGTGTTCCGCCCATGAGTTATTTGTTTGTTAATCATCAGGGCCTTTGACGTACAGATATTTTTGCAGCACACAAGAACAGTGCGCTACAAATGAAGTGACATTGTGGGCACTGATTTACATATAGTTTTCATTACAGTTTTGAACTTTCCGTGTCAGATCACTATAAGGACTAATGTTGTGCCTGGCCATTTCTATCTGGCCTGGTTTATAAAAACATACATTTACAATTGATGAGCACTGTGTGTGGCATTCTCAGTTGTATCTCCATGAACTGCATCCTCTGAAATCTTCCCTTTATCTGTTCTATGTCATATCCAAGCTCTTCATAACCTACACCACAGACAGTATAAGAGTCTGAACCTGCACAATTCTGCTGAAAGCTGCAGATTTACACAGAATAGACCTTTATCACAAGGCTTTAGTAGCAGGGTAAAAAAAAAAAAAAGAAAAAAAAAAAAAACCTTTTACTTTACATTTTATCAATAGCAGTGAACATAGGTTGATTTGTAATATATAATTCATCCCAAAGAGTTAACCTAAACAGACCTAGTACCTCAGTTTCCAATGATTTCCCAGGGTTGACGATAAGAAAAATGGTTTTATGTCATTCAGCTGGATGAAGGCATGTATTTTCCAGTATCAGGGGGAAACATATGCGTGTAAGCAGCAGTTCACTGTGTCTGTTTTTTTGTTTTTTTTTATGACAGAAATGCAACATTACAATACAAACAATAAACCACTCGAATTAGAAAACATTATTACAAGCTTACCGTTGTGAATCGGGCTAAGGTAAGGAGGTAGTTTTGAACACTGTCTGGTTATGTACTTGCTCAAAATTTGATTCTGGATCATTTTTAACCAAATAAAAGTTACTTGCTGCAGCTTTAAGGTCATAGTATTGCGAGCGGCGCAATGCAATGCGACAAAAGAACCCATTATAATCAGTGATGTTGTCTACACTGGATGCGGCGCAACGCAACAAATCCCTGACAGTAATATGATGGCTCATTCTATTTATGACATACTCCAAGTGCTCGCAATACTTCTCGTAGGAAGGACAAATGGATTTGCAACAGTCGCTTTGTCACGTCCAGTGAAAAAAAAAAAAAACATCTAGCTGTTGCGGCGTGATGTAGACATGGTGTTAAAGTCATAAATAGTCTTTTCTTCCCTATTTTGAAATGTATCCGATTGAAAGCACTTCTTGAACAAGAAATAAAAGGTTGGGTGGGACTTGATTTTGTCCAGTGGGAATTGATTGGATCGTTATATCATGTGAGTGACAGGTTGACCCGCCCTCGCGCCAGTAAATACATCATCAAAGAAGAATTGTCGCTGCAAGAGGGAGTTATTTTGATTGAATATTATGAGGGCACATGAATTAAAAAAATGATGTGAATGAATCATTAACAATAAATACTGCAATATTCAATATTCAATATTCAAAATCTAATTTTTTATAAAAAAAGAATTGTCAATTTTGATTTCATGGTGACTTTCATTACACAGTTGGGATCCTCTGAACATGCTTTCAGAGAAAATGTGGGAAAGTGTGCAAAATCTGTGTTGGCCATAACCCACCATCACTATACTTCACCATGTCCCTCTATGTCCCTCACCCATAACCAGTTTCTTCAAATTCCTAGTTATTTGTTAGCCAACATAATCGTTCCAACTTCCAAAGCAGTTTCAAGTAATGTTCACTTCTAATCTTTCCCCAATCTGATTCTTTATAAACTCATTGAGCAGTTAAATCTGTACTAAAGTGTCTTGACTGATTCATAATTTCACCGCTCATTATGATGATGAGTCAAACAGGACCCTTGGGACACTCTATTAGTATGTTCACACGGGAGACTCACGTGGCTGGGTAAGCCAAGGCCTCCAAACACACACCTCAGCCAAGATGCTAAATAATTGACTGACGTCAGCGAAAATGTAATCAGGAGCTTGCAAATAATAGACTCGCGCAGGGACGCTAATCAATGAAGTTGCATGCGTATTGATGTCTATTGTGTGTGTAATTACCAGACACAGAGATTACTGACTGCACTGGTGCTCCATTTTTGCCTGCATGTGTGTAAGTGGGTGGGATTGGATGCATGTGGGCTGAGGCGCCTCTGGGCTTCTTGGCTAACTTCTCCGGAGAGTAAATACAGAGAGGCTCATTTCTCCGTCAATGGGGTGGGGCTTTTTTGTGGCAATTTTCTACATCATTTGGGGGTTGAATAGCACCAAACATGCCCCCCAGTGCCGAACAGCCCCCTGTATAACCAGGGCCCTTTAGAATTGTCTTAATCTTCCCCCGTGTTATGGCACCCCTGCATGTGGGAGTATGGTAAGTGATGTCATGCTATTGCAGTGTGGTCGTAAGGTTTAACTGTGTATTTGTGTTTAAAACAGACTATACAGTAGCCATTTCCTTGCCTGGTATCATCCTAATTAAAGAAAACTGCTTTGAAAGACACCACAGGCGGCCGTGCTACATTGCAATTAGCCTAGCCTCATGCAGCCTGCTATTGTACGATTGCCGTTAAATTATTATTTTTTTTAAGAACTTTTTTTGCACTGAATTTTCCCTCTAGGCAACACAATTACATTAAGCCTCACATTCACACAGCAATCTCTCAGCCATTACCCCATCATAGGAGCATTTCTGAGCATCAGGCTGTGAGGAGGTCTCTGGTTCATCAACAAGACTGTGATATAGCACCAATTCTCCCTGTCACCAGAACTGACTGTTGCTGAATCAAATAGGTTGAATATTGAATTCTGAAAATGACATCTGTGGGAATTTACAGCCTGAACACCAAAAGAGTTGCTACGATTTGAGTTTCGCATATGAAATGCAACACTGCAGAAGTTTTTCTTTAGAAGAATTATGATGAAATAATGTAGAAACATTTCAAGACTTCTCACGAGTCAAAAAAAATATATGTATCTGAAGAAGCCTCAAATATTATTTTTTTTTAAATGATCACCTTTACACCTTTAAGTCAGTGTTGTCTTCATTAACACAAACTATTTCCATTAATTAAAATAAAATCTATAAACAATAAAAAAAAAAAAAAAACTTGAGCTAAACTAAAATGAGAAATGTTGCCCTTTTTAACTAACTGATATAAAATGTTGAAGTTCTAAAATGACTAAAACTAGAATAAAAATTAGGTTTTGCTTTATTTTGATGGTCCCTTTAACACATTCTGGCCCGGTTTCACAGACAGGGCTTACCCTAACCAGGGTTAGGCCTTAATTCAATTAGGATATTTAAGTAAATGAGCACTAGAAAAAAACATTACTGGTGTGCATCTTGAGACAAAACAATGGTACTGACATATTTTAAGATATGTTAGTACAAGTTGCTTTCAATTAAAACAGCTCAAACATGCATTTTAGTCTGGGACTAGCTTAAGCCTTGTCTTTGAAACCAGGGGTCTGTTGACTATAAGTAATGTTGCACCTACTTGTCTACTAAAGCCCTGGGTATACTTCGTTTTTTCACGTGTACGCTAGTACACACGCACAGTCGAATGCACAGCCTTGGAAAGTATACTTTATTTGACTCGTACGCATACACATGAGGAGCAAGGAAAACACATGACAAACAGGAACCATAGGCGTTCCTCAATACCAAGTACGCAAAGTTCGGACTTGCGTCCTTGGTAGTTCGGACTTGGAAAGTTCGACTCAGGAAAACGGACTCCCGAGGATGGAGGGATGCGAGTCTGGCGATTCTGCAAATGGTACAGCAGCGTCACTCAACTCGCTCTGACTACTCCGGTTATCTCTGTATGTGTATTTCAGGCAACAATAAAACAAAATATGTTATAAAACACCACTCTGCCTCTTTTCGTTTTCATTTAAAAAGTCTTAAACATATTAATAGCCACACAAATGTGGTTCAGGCAACATGTTCATTGATTATCTTCACTGCATGTACATTTATAACAAAACGAATTATAAAACACAACCCTGCCTCTTTTCGTTTACATTTTAAAACAGTCAAACGTACAAAGTCAGCGCTCTAGCAGGCTACAATGGTAAAGTTAAATAGCCTAAATATATAAAGTTATGAAACTTTGCCCTCAACCAAAACGATTTGCCAGTGAACAAAATATAGATTCATGAGACCAAAGATCGCCCTTTAGATATAGCCTACACAAGATGAATTATATCTCATGTTTAACCACTACAGAGACATCACAGCCAGCGGCAAATGTTCGAAGGACTAGCCGAGTTGAGGCTGTTCTCGGCTAGGTACATAAGCACTGGGCGCTGGGTGATCGCCTGGATCTCAACTCAGAAAACTTCAGATCAAATTTTTAAAATAGGCACTACAGTATCTTTATCAATAGACCAGTACATTCTCGCCTAAAAAAAACTCTTAAAACTACTTTTAATGACAGTAGTATGTTTAAATTATGCTTGTTTTCTCCTTTGCTATTGACGCTCACTGGTTGGTGCGAGATGCATTCTGGGATACCTGGCTGTCTCAAGTCCGCACATGTCACCTCTCGATGCATCCTCGATAAAAGGGGTGGATCAAGAACACATCCAGAGATTTAAATTGTACTTGGCTAGATGTGAACTTTGGGCAGCGACTGATGACATTTCATAAGTCCATAAGAACACAAGTACAGACAAGAACACATATTGAGAAACGGCTCATGACTATGACAATTTACAAAATAAAAGACATGAAAACATGAACTTGAAACAAAACCCAAAACAGACGTGACAGACAAAACACAACAAAATTATTAGAACTTACAGGAAAGCTAAATAATATGAAATGAAAATTAAAAATATAAAAATAAAAACAAATTCAAAAATATTATGTGTTTTAATATTTGGATTAGTAGATATGTAGATTACACTTTATTTCAATAGTGCACTTTAGACATTCAACTATCTGTAGGTAACTTTGCAATTAGGCTACATGTCAACTAACTCTCATTAATTTGCAACTACCTGTCAACTAACTCTCATTAATTTGCAACTAACTGTCAACTAACTCTCATTAGAGTATTAGTTAGTGCTGTTAGGTTACGGTTAGGGTTAGTAGAATAAGTTGAAGTTGTTGCAAGGTTACTTATAGTCAGTAGATCAGGGGTCTCCAAACTCGGTTCTGGAGGGCCACTGTCCTGCAGAGTTTAGCTCCAGCCTGCCTCAACACACCTGCCTTGTTTTTAGTATGCCTAATGAGACCTTGATTTGCTGGTTCAGGTGTTTTTAATTGGGATTGGAGCTAAACTTTGCAGGACAGTGGACCTTCAGGACCGAGTTTGGACACCCCTGCAGTAGATTGTCTGTTGGGGGACCATCAAAATAAAGTGTTAGCAGATATTAAGCAGTTTATAATACTATAATGACTGGCAATTGAGATGTAGTTGCAAATTTACTTAATAATAAACTGTTAACGATATGTATAGCCTATGTGAAATGCACTTCAAATGTACTTTTGCTTGAAAATACAGTTTGTAATATTTTGATTAATGGCTTAGAACTCACCTTGCTGAAAAAGGTTTTGAAATGAAGAAAATAAATGTGAAAAATACAGCAAAATGTCACTGAAAAAGCAGGTGGTCACTGCTGCGCTAGTCTTGTCACCTTAAATCACCAAATCTAATTGAAAATAAATGACCTTTGGTTGCTTTCTCACTACAAATGGTTGTCAGTGTGAACGCCTCTTTATAGGTTGTCTGTTATGTTGCACTGTTGTTTTACCTTGGTAGTATCTCATTCTATTGCTGCTGTGTCTTTCAGTTTTGGAGTAATAGAAAATGTAGCATTGCATATGCAAATTAGATGGTTAAAGTGTTTTAAATTCTTCCTCCTGCTTTGCGTCGACTGAATGCTCATTTGGAATTTGACATCATTATCGTTCCAGCGTGCCCTGTATTTGTGGCCGATTCTACCGGCTCCAATTAGGCTGAAGTCTAATTACTTTCATTTAGTAAGGTATTAATTCAGAATTCACTCTCTCCCCACTCTCATTAGTTCCGGCACGATCTATCAGAGAGTATAATTACAGTTGCCTATTTGGAGTAGAAAAGGGGAAGAAAAGAAAAAAATGTGCCCGTATGACATGACAATATTCATCGACTGACATATAGGCCTAAATGTGATTTCTGTTTCTTTATAGTCCATTTCAGTTGTTTTATTTCCTTGGTTGACATTTATGTGAATTTGGTAGTTTTATATCTAGGTTAAAGGTGGTGTGGGAGTTGTTTGAGGGTTTGGTTTATGGTAGCCACATATGTCTGGCCTGTTCTATCAGACCTTGAGCAATGCTGCAGGTCATCAGACATCCAGCTTTACAGATGTCACACACAGATAGATGTACACTGGTGTATGGCCCTTCAGGCTGTACAAGCTATTGTCAAAGCGATCTTTCTGATATGTTTCTCTGTCTCTCTTTCTGAGGATTAAATGAGTTGACCATGTTTGGTTGTGCATTTTCTATTTTTTTTTTTTTTTTTTAATTACGCAATTACATACAGACACATTTAATTCACATGTTAATCCACTACACCTCAGCTGTGTGAAATAATCAAAGAGTAAATCTGCTCTGTTCATTTGTTTTTACATGCGTTGGGTTTAGTCAGGGTTGTTTTTAATCACTTCTTAAAGTTTAAAACAAAAATTGACCATTTTGATTTCATGGTGACTTTAATTTTGTCATTAAAAACTAAAAACGGAAATGTTTTTCCTTTGAGTTTTTTCGCGCAGAGACGACAATGTTATCATAACAATCTGTGAAAACTATTAAAAGTTAGTTCACCCAAAAATAAAATTTCTGTCATTAATTACTCATCCTCATGTCACCTGTAAGACCTTCGTTCATCTTTGGAAAACAAATTAAAATATTTTGATGGATTTAATGGATTTATCATCCATTGAAAGCAACGAAATGACAATTTTCAATGTCCAGAAAAGTAGTAAAAACATCGTTAAAATAGTCAACGTGACTACAGTGGTTCAACCTTAATGTTATGAAGCTACGAGAATACTTATTTGTGCACAAAAACAAAACAAAAATAACGGCTTTATTCAACAAATTCATCTCTCTCCATCTCTCCTCCAGGTGTTATAGGTAACCTGGGGGTTGCTAGGGTGTTGCTAGGCAGTTGCTAAGGTACTTGGGGTGGTTGCTCAGGTGTTGCTAGGGTGTTCTGGGTGGTTGCTAGGCGGTTGCTATGGTAACCTGTGTGGTTGTTAGGGTGTTGCTATGTGTTTTGTAGTTGTCACAGATGGTTACTATGGAGTTTTTATAAAGTTCTTAGCATGTTTTTAGCCTGATTTAGCACTTAGCTAATCACTATTAGCATGTAGCTATTCACTGCTAGCATGTGTAGCATGTTGGAAGTCCCATTTGCTAACATAAGTCAAAAGAGCCAACCCACGTGTCTCTACGATGTTCTGATGCAGAGATATAGGTCTTGCTGAACGGTTGCTAGGGTACTCTGTTTGGTTGCTAGGGAGTGGCGGCTCAGTATTGGCTGATGCCTCTTCACGTGAGCACCACGAGGCATGCGTGTGATGCCGACGCAGGAGCCGGCCAATAATGAGCCGGTGTTCAGGCGTAAACATGGAAACGCAGCACTGCGCCAACTGCTTAACAGACTGATAGGGAAGAGGAAAAACTGTTGAATAAAGTCGTTATTTTTGTTTTGTTTTGCGCACAAAAGTATTCTCGTCGCTTCATAACATTAAGGTTGAATCACTGTAGTCATGTTGACTATTTTAATGATGTTTTTACTACTTTTCTGGACATTGAATGTGATAATTTAATTGCTTTCAATGGAGGATAAAAAAAAAACCTCTCGGATTTCATCAAAATATCTTAATTTGTGTTCCAAAGATGAATGAAGGTGGAACAACATGAGGGTGAGTAATTAATGACAGAAATTTTATTTTTGGGTGAACTAACCCTTTAAAAATGCTGTATAATGCATGCCAGACCAGTAGGTGGCGATGTCACTTTGTAAAGAAACACTACGCGCCTATAGACTGAACACGTAATACGCATTCGCATGACGTCACCGTTTTTGTAGTTTACACGAAGATGATAACGTTATCATTTTCAAAAACTTGCACTTTGAAACTCATTTCAAAAGCTTGCGTTTTCAGGCTCCCCAAAATGCCATTGTTATGTAAATGAATGACCGAAACGCATTAAAAATGTTCAGTTTTTAGTCAAAAACAGTGTCGTGTAAACGCCCCTTTATTGTGTCTCTGGAAAATGTGATCTGTGACATTGTATTATGTTGATTATCTAAGGTTTTTGTGTTTAATTGTTAATGATGGATTTGTGGACATATTAAAGGGGGACTCAGTGATATTTCAAATCCACTGTTTGGAAGTTAGTCGGGCGAGTCCAACAACAAACGTCTAACCAATCAGCAGAGGGCGTATGACGGTCAAGGAGAGAGAACGGGCAAGAGGGAGATTTGAAAATAAGAAAAAAAAACAAAAAAACTGCAGAACGAGAAATGGGACACAATACAAAACAGCTCAAAAGAATATCACTGGAATGAAGGTTTATGCCTGGGCAAGCGCTTTAGGACCCGGTTTATATTAGAAAAGCTTTCCAGAGCTGGAGAGAGCTAAGAGGGAAGGCCTGAAAACTGCTTTGATCCCGCTTATCATGTGAGTACACTGGGGCCCGGTTTCACAGACAGGGTTTAACCTAAACCAGGATTAGACCTTAGTTCAATTAGGATATTTAAGAAGCTTTTATAAACGTAAACTAGAAAAAAACATTACTGGTGAGCATCTTGAGACAAAACAATGGCACTGATATATTTTAAGATATGTCAGTACAATTTGCTTTAAGTTTAAAACAGCGCAAACATACATTTTAGTCTGGGACTAGTTAATCCTTGTCTGTGAAACCGGGGTTGGGTTTTGATTGTCTGGAGCTGCTGTGCTGTTTGCGACTAACAACGAACACTTTATATTTACTCGTGTGTACTGTATGTTCATTTTTTGTGCTTCCTTGTCGTTCGTTCATCAACTGCGCTTTATTTTTCGTAAAGCATTTTGTTGCGCATCAGCTGTGATAAACAGAGATCCACTCGCATCGCGTGTGTAACAGTGGCCAGATAGTGAGAGTTCTGCAGTTAAACCACTGCATACTGACGACCGCTAGAGAATGTGGTGCTTAGCGTCATTGGTAGTGCATTCGCCTCGCATGCCAGCAGCGATCGGGCAGCAGTTCGAGTCCGACTCAGAGCATGGTGGTTAGAATTGGAGTGTGAGTTTTGGAGGCGGAGCAATGAAGAGAGGGGTGTGTTTGTTTGGGTTGATTTCAAATATCAACAATGTCCAACAGCGTAGTTCAAATACCATTTACTGCACCTTTAGGCCCGGTTTCACAGACAGGGCTTAGCCTAAACCAGGATTAGGTCTTAGTTCAATTAGGATAGTTAAGTATCTTTTATAAACATACACTAGAAAAAAACATCACAGGTGTGCATCTTGAGACAAAACATTGACACCGACATATTTTAAGATAGTTAGTCTAGCTTAAGCCTTTTCTGTGAAACCAGGGGTTAATGTTTTTAGATTTGTGGACATTTTAGACTTGTTCGAAATGCATCGGCACTGCGCAGACCGATCGGCGCATGACATCAAAATACTGTGACAGCGTTTTGGAGAGCATATGACTCCTTATGCTTTTGAATCACTCTCGCGGTACTTTGATGTCATACGCCGATCGGTCTGCGCAGCGCCGATGCATCTCGAACAAGCCTATTGTCTTTATTTTATCAGAATAAGGTAAGGCCTGAGTGACATGTTGGTACTATTATTATTTTTTAATCTAATACTTTTTTTTTTTTTTTAATTCATGGAGATATACATTTAGATATACATTTCAGACATCACTATTCATTAAAACCTATAGGCTAATTGAGTGAAATAATTATTTACGCCTTTAAATATGAGTTATAGAATAAATTTACCTTTCAGATGAATTTCATTTCTGGGATTCTGCTTTGTTTGTCAACATTATTTAACTATATTTCATGTATGTGACACGTTTGTGCTATGACAACTAAATTAGCAAATGTGTACAGTGCATGTATTTCCCTTAACACCATATTGACTGATGCATCATTATCCTGCACATGCTAAACTTATATCTATATATGTTAAAATTTAAATAGTAAAAAAGTAAATATAGCCTACCTGACTTATCACTGAATGTTGTTGTCCTCTCCACATTGTAAGTGAAGTTAAAATGTGAAATTTTTACCTTAATAAGGAGCTATTTCTAGTTATTCTGATCCTTGACATGCCAATCTTGAAGCTTTTTTCTTTTTTCGTTTTTGTGTGGAAATACCTAAAAACGTTTTACAATGAATAAAAGAATGAATGAATAAACAGGCGAAATAAATGTCACAAAAAATAGATTAGCCTATTTCTTTTTTGATTATGTTTAATGGAACTGTGTTGAAAGCCATTACAAATAGCACGTCTATGGGTGTTATCTAATGTAACCAGCAGGAGTCTCATGATCTCAGGCTGACTCCAGAAGTTTGGCTTGATGAAAGTTCAGAGCGCGGAAGTGAAGAGAAACTTTTGCATGAATCTCTGCAAGAGAGCGACTCTTCCCGAGTTTGAGTGTGGATGATGATGATGATGATGATGATGATGATGACACGGATCCGCCAGTGTGTCTGAGGAAATACTGAGTTGCTTTGTGAGGTTTTATTTCAGGTCTGATTATGGGGTTGCCGACTTTAGAGTTCAGTGACTCTTTTGTAGACAGTCCGGACTTTAGAGAGAGACTCAAATGTCACGAAATCGAGCTGGATCTTACCAACAAGTTCATCAAAGAGCTGATTAAAGATGGACACCAGCTGATCTGCGCGCTCAAGAGTGAGTACATAACATATCAATTCAATTCAATTCAATACACCCGCATCTCTCTAACCGTTCATATTGGCTGTAACTCAATACCTAGTATGCTGTCTACCTAGACAGCATGTGGTCACTATAGGCGTGTACTAAAGCGCGCTTGTGATGCCCAACAGTGCTGTCTAGGTAGGCGTCTCACTAAGTTTTGACACATAGCCAACGTGATGAATAAAAACATCCTTTTTGAGTTTGTAAAAAAGTGATAAAATTACCACAGCTAACAATTAACACAGCATGAAACGTAGCTGGTTTAAACACATCAAACATGATTAATTTTAGCCTCACCTCACTTATCTTTCTCTGTTGTATCCAAGAATTCAATTCACAGATATTTTAATTCTTTTAATGACCAAAACAATATTTACCTTAATTCTGTTACTTCATGTTGTTCCCTCTATTAAACAAAAACTATGACACTCAAAGTAATATCATTTGGAGTCATTCTACAGCTTGACAGGGATACAAGTAAATAATGTCATTGCATTTGATAAGTGTGTACACTAATTGTAGTGTTGACAGCATTTTTCAAGCTCAACTATATTCGACACAACTAAAGTTACCAAAGATAAATGATTAAACAAATTTTTTCTTTAATTTTTTTTTAGTAAAATTAATTACCATAATCAAAAATAATTACTTTTAAGCTAAATGGCAGCATTGTTACTTACAACAATGTTACCCAGTTGGGCGTATTGTTAAACATTTAAGCTTAAGATTTCATGAATGTTTATTACCTTGAACTTAATATAAAAATGAAACAGCACATTTGATAGTTGGTTCATATAATGAGAAATATCACAAGTCCTTTCACTACCTTGTTGACAATTTAAGAGTTTCAAGTCTTTTCAAGCCTTTTTAGTGACTGTTAACAAGCATTATTTCATTATGAATATGCTTGTCTGATCATAAATTAATGTACATTTAGATAGGCCTAGTTTATTAATTATTGTGTGACATAACTATAAAATTAACAAGACATTTTTTTTTTTTTTTTTGCTATTCGGGGTAGAGAGACAGAAAAGGAGAAGATCAATTTTGAAATGTCAACATTTCTATTTCAGTTCATGTTTGTGTGATAGTATCTTTTCCGGGTTTATCTAAAGTTCTAAATGACAAATAGTTTACTGATCGAGGTCACTGATACATAGAGACTGTTGTGATTCCCAGTGTAGTCTGTCACTAGAGGCCTTTGGTTTATTAGCTTTATATTTCCATCCAAAGTTGTGAATTTAACTTGCAAAATTGGAATATTGCATAAAATATTTGCGAATAAAGCACCGTTTCCATCATGTGTGTTCAAGAGAACAAAATCGTCACTTCCTGGGAAATTGGTGCAAAATATCTGTAGTAAAAAAGAAAGTTGCAGCAATTGGGGAAGCCACTGTGGATCTTTTTTTCTATACATCATAAATTACTTGCACCTACAAAATGCAATAAACACTGCCATCTTGAAGCCTGAAGCCTGTTGATTGGGAACGCAACTGTGTGAGACAGATCTGGGAGTTAAATAAACCCAACTATTTTAATGACATACTTTGGCTTGGGCATTTCAGAATGACTAAACCAATTTTTGAGATGCTGTGCAATGAAATTGGCCAGCTTAGTCCAGTTTATCCAATCACATCCTCTGTTGAGACGAATGCCCCTTTCACACAGCAATACTGATAAATTACTGTAAAATTACCGAATGTGCTGTTCACACGAGCAATAGCGTTCCCTCTTTTTATATGTAAGATAGCATTCACACATCAGTACCAAAATACCGGTGAACTCTGTGATTTCAATCATCGGAAATGACCTTTAAACGCTGAGCGTTTCCTTAGCCACCTGAATGAGGTGAAGTGCTTTAGTTTAATTTTAGTTAATCTTTTTTTTTTTTTTTACTTCTTAGTGACAGATGTAAGCGGATGACCACAGAGAACGCGGTTTTGCTCTTAAAAACACAAGATGTGTAATGGTTGTGTATTGCAGTTACTAAAGTATGCAATACTTTAGAGCCGCAGCACTGATGAATGGAAAAGAAGGCCTTGCATGCATCTGAAATCACTATTTAGTGCGGGGCTAAAGGCACATCTTGAGAAAAAAATGTGCTTTTCACTGCTACCATAGTTTATGACTGCAGACAATATAAATATATATACATGTTTGTATCGAAAATTTATGGAGCAACGGATTTTGTGTGAAAATAAATCATAAAAGTGTTTTTTTTTTTTTTTTTTTTATAAATGTATGAGGGGGCCTTTTACCCCACACGATGTTTTATTATATGATATGATTAATATCATATTTTTAAATATGATGGTTTAATTATAAATGATTATCTCTAAGGTAGGGCTGGGACAGTAAATCGTTGCATCGTGAATCGAGAAATGATTCTGGATCGATTCTGAGATTTTCCGAATACATCTCGATTCTCTCTTGAATCGATTCTGAGCTTAGATTTTAACAGAAGATGTGCTTACCAAGAGACTTACCAGCTCTTTGTCTGTTACGGAGGCCAGCAGAAGGGAAAGGCTGTCTCCAAGCAGGAGTTAACCCACTGGACAGTGGATGCTATTGTCTTGGCGTACCAATCCCAAGACGTGCCTTGCCCGTTCGGGTTGCGAGCACACTCAACTAGAAGTGTTGCTTCCTCCTGGGCACTAGCTCAAGGCGCTCGCTGACAGATATTTGTAGAGCTGCAGGCTGGGCGACACCTAACACGTTCACTAGGTTCTATAGCCTTCGTGTAGAGCCGGTATCTTCCCGTGTACTCGCCCCCAGTGGCCAGTAGCGTGAAGGACCCATTCTAAGTGTCAGTTTGCAATGCCATTCCCGCCCCCTGGGCCGGATACGTGCGTCTATTGCTCCAGTACAGTTCCCCAGAAATGGATAACCCTGTGAGTTACTCCGTCACCCCCCTGCAGTCAGACATGGCGGAGCATCTGACGCCAGGCCTACACTCGTATGCATTCTGGAACCTGTGTTAGTCTGTCCATATCTACTGTCCATATGTAGTGATCCCTGCGGCGATCCCATATGCGTATTCTTTCACGGTAAGGTTACCCAGTCTGCCCGTGTCTTTCCCTCGACAGAGCCCGCTCTGTCGTCTCTGCTGGTGTTCTTTCCCCCCTAGAACTAGGCTGGAAGCAGAGACTTCCATATGTTGTACTTCCCTAATTGGCTAGTCCATATGTGTAACCGCCACATTTCACCTTCCTACGGGCAGGATGTGGCCTCCACAGCATCCCCTTCCCTTCAAAGGGTACGCTTTCCTAGGGTTATCAAATAGTCACACTGAGTGGGTCTTGCAGAACAGTAGTGACTGACCTTCCACTCCAACAGTTGGGGGCGGTCCAGGAGTCTCAAGCAGAGTGCTGGAAGGGCCAGCGACAGTGGCGTGTTGGTAGATATCCCCAATTCATCGGTCAGTTCTGACGTACGTCGAACGTGACCGACTGAAAGGGAACGTCTCAGTTACGTATGTAACCCTCGTTCCCTGAAGGAGGGAACGGAGACGTACGTCCCGTTGCCACAGTCGTTGTGCCTCCGCTGTACGGCCGAGTCACTAGCTCAACTCCTCAGCAGAAAAGCAAATATGCTGCTCATTAAATACTTGCACTGCAGCGCAGAGCAGCTGTTGCAATTATCGGATGCCAATATGCATTGGCTCGTTTTTCTTACACTCGAAGTAGATTGGTCTCCCAAAGCAATCCCCTAATTTGCGGTCAGTTCCGACGTACGTCTCCGTTCCCTCCTTTAGGGAACGAGGGTTACATACGTAACCGAGATATTTTGCTTGTAGAGCTATCACTGTAATACTTATGAGTTATGACATATCACTGACCTTCCACTGACTACCTTTCACAACTGTCTTGATAACATTGGGTATGTAAATTCTGACTCCCATGAGCACAGAATTGTGATGAATGTTGATCTAGAGTGACGTAAAAGTCGTTTGAATTCGGATTTGACTGTTCAGACTGAGATCACATTGCAAAACATCTGACGGTTTTAGGACCACATATGGAAGTGGCCCAAATCAGAATTTAAAAGATCAGATTCCATGTGGTTGGTGCTGTTCACACTGTCATGAGAAAAACGGATCTGAGTCACATATGAGCAAAAAAATTGGATTTGGGCCACCTTTGTCTGCAGTCTGAACATATCCATAGCTACTGATGGGTGCTTTTCCTAAGAAAAGAAATCAAGGCAGCAGTCTTTATTTGTTGGCCAAATGCATGAATGTAGATGTACTGTGTGTGGAATGCTGGAATTGTGATTCTAGAGGATTGTGGGTAAATACAATATGCTCCTGCCCCCCTCAAGGTTCCTGGATTATCTGATTTCTATTCCAAGGCCGTGCAAATGCTGCTGCTTCTTTTTTTGTAATAGAGGTTTTTACCTAATGATAATATTATGTTGCACTGCTGACCTTCAGACATAGAAACAAAAGATAACTTGTTTTTAGTGAATGCCACATTGGCTCAAAGATAACAGCAGACAATAGAGAACTGTTTAATGTTGTTAAAGAAATAAATAACCCAAAAATTAACATTCTTTCAGAATTTACTCACCTATGTCATTCAAAACTTGTCTGACTTTTTCTTTTTCTAATACTGAAGAATGTGCTGGTATTTATTTCTATGTTGTTGTTTTTTTTTATTATCTTAATGATTTAAGGGTAACACTTTACAATAAGGTCTCATTTTTATGTATTAACTAACATGAACTAACAATGAGCAATACATTTGTTACAGTATTTATTAATCTCCGTTAATGTTAGTTAATAAAAATACTGTCGTTCGTTGTTTGTTCATGTTAGTTCACAGTGCATTAACTAATGTTAACAAATAAAACATTTGAAATTTTAATAATGTATTAGTAAATGTTGAAATTACCATTAACTAAAATTAATAAATGCTGTAGAAGTATTGTTAATTTTTAGTTCATGTTACCTAAAGTAGTTAACTAATGAAACCTTATTGTAAAGTGTTACCGAATTAAGACTGGAGATTTCAAAAGAGTACACAAAAGCACCATAGAAGTGTCATAAAAAATGTCCCATATGACTCAACTAATTATTTCACATACTCTCAATATTGTGTCAGAGACAGCTAAGATTGATGTCAACATTTTCAGAGAATTAATGTCTTAAATTTCAGTCAGTTCATCAAGTTCATAAAAGCTACACTATATTGCCAAAAGTTTTAGGACGCCTGCCTTTACGTGCACATGAAATTTAATGACATCCCATTCTTAATCCGTAGGGTTTAATATGGAGTTGGCCCACCCTTTGCAGCTATAACAGCCTCAACTCTTCTGGGAAGGCTTTCCACAAGGTTTAGGAGTGTGTTTATGGGAATTTTTGACCATTCTTCTAGAAGCGCATATGTGAGGTCAGGCAGTGATGTTGGCGAGAAGGCCTGGCTCGCAGTCTCCACTCTAATTCATCCCAAAGGTGTTCTATCGGGTTGAGGTCAAGACTCTGTGCAGGCCAGTCAAGTTCCTCCACACCAAACTCGCTCATCCATGTCTTTATGGACCTTGCTTTGTGCATTGGTGCGCAGTCATGCTGGAACAGGAAGGGGCCATCCCCAAACTGTTCCCACAGAGTTGAGAGCATGAAATTGTCCAAAATGTCTTGGTATGCTGAAGCATTAAGAGTTCCTTTCGCTGGAACTAAGGGGCCAAGCCCAACCCCGGAAAAACAACCCCACACCATAATCCCCCCTCTACCAAACTTTACACTTGGCACAATGCAGTCAGGAAAGTACCGTTCTTCTGGCAACCGCCAAACCCAGACTCGTCCATCGGATTGCTAGACAGAGAAGTGTGATTTGTCACTCCAGAGAACACGTCTCCACTGCTCTAGAGTCCAGTGGCGGCATGCTTTACACCACTGCATCCGATGCTTTGCATTGCACTGTATCTGTAGAGATCCGTAGCTATTGACTCTGCAGAAAGTTGGCGACTTCTGCGCACTGTGTGCCTCAGCATGCGCTGACCCCGCTCTGTGATTTTACGTGGCCTACCACTTCATGGCTGAGTTGCTGTTGTTCCCAATTGCTTCCACTTTGTTATGACACCACTAACAGTTGACCGTGGAATATTTAGTAAGAGAAAATTTCACGAATGGACTTATTGCACAGGTGGCAACCTATCATGGTACCACGCTTGAATTCACTGAGCTCCTGAGAGCGACCCATTCTTTCACAAATGTTTGTAGAAGCAGTCTGCATGCCTAGGTGCTTGATTTCATACACCTGTGGCCATGGAAGTGATTGGAACACCTGAATTCAATGATTTGGAGGGGTGTCCCAATACTTTTGGCAATATAGTGTATCAACTAGCTTCAGAGGACTTGGAGTACACAAGGCACACTTTAAGACCGAACAGTGACATTAAATAAAAGAAAAGAGTTCATTGTACTTAATAGAAAAATAAAAAGTTCATTGTAATTAATAGAAAAAAAAGTTACATGAACTCAATAAATGATTATATTAAGCAAAACTTAAACTGAATGAGTTGCAACAGATTTCTAGTTCCCAGCATGCTTTGTATCAGGCTGAATAAGGAGAATAATTGTTTACATGAACTGGGCTGGATGTTGCTGAACTGTGTATATGCAAGTGTATAGTGATAGTCTTTTTGCTAAATACATATTGCAAGTGTGCTATTGCTAGTAGACGTGCCGGTATATAGTAATACGATATATCACGATAATGAATATGCACGATATTGTTATCGTGGGCACTTCAAAATACCATAAATCATTTTTTATTAGTAATTATTCAGATTTTTAGAATGCATTTAAAAAATACTTTACCCATCAACCGTTTAAAATGCACAACACTGCTGTATGCTGCGTCAAAGAGGCACGTGAACAGATGTAAACAAACCCAATATGCATGAGCAGCATGGCGGACCGAGTGAAGGAGACACGCTGAATGAAAATGCGCTTTTTTACTTTCTGACAGCAGAGGGCGCTGATGGAACAGCAGAAATGCAGCGGTTACCCCGGTAACCCCATAAACAAAGCAGCTGTGCTACAGCTACTACAGTATTTAAATGTTTTAAACAGCCATTCAGATTTTTGTATCCACTATCGTGTTCATCACAGCACCAAATACTTAAAAACTTAAGGCTATTTATTTTCAAACTTAAACAATTTTATATTTTAATCTGGACTACAACATGCCTTATATATTGTTTTAATATGTTCTGATTCTTTATTGTTCATTCACACTTTACAATAAAGTAAATAAAGTTACAGTAAAGTTACTTACGTTAACTAATGAGACCTTATTGTAAAGTGATACCTATTGTTCTTTGTAATTCTCTTGCACTTTAATCTGTGTGAAACATTTGTTTACTTTATACATTTTTTGTGCATTGCTTTATTGTATTTATATGTTCAGAGTTCTTTTAGTTACAAAAAAAAGTTATCATACCTGTTATAGTATGACAGACATTTTTTTTGCAACTTAATTCAATATCGTGATAATACTGTATACCGTGATAAAACATGAAAATTTTAAATTTGTCACATGCCTAATTGCTAGCAAGCAGTTAACTGCAAAATAGATGAGTTAATATGATGTTTAAGTAGTCAAGTTATATGAGTTAGCTTAGTCAATGTTTCAATTAAATTGCAATTCTTATAGTGCAAAGTCAGAATTTTAAGTTTAACTAACTTAATCTATGAGTTTGTTAACTTAACAAACGTGTAATTGATTACTTAAGTTTGAGTTCTGCCAACCTGTTTATAGTACATATGAACTACTTTTACGTCCTTTTTGAAGCTTAAAAATCTCAGGCATAATTCAGTTGCATCAAAACAGCATAGAATCAGTATTAAAAACCTCTTTTTTGAATAATTTATGACATTAGTTTTAATTTCCGTTGAACTGTTACTTACAGAGTTATTTTTCTTATTTTTTGACACACGCTTTCGCTTACTTCGCATGGCACACAGACAAGACTACCATGCAGTTTAATAAAAAAAAAAAAAAAAAAAATGCAATTTCCTAAATCGGACAGAGGACTAATTGTCCTAAAAGCTCTGTTTCAAATAGGTCTTTGATCCTCTTCTGCCCTGTACATTTTGTGACTTTAACCTTGCTTTATACCCAGCAGGGAACTTATAAAACTAGCATTTCTTTTTATCATCCAAAGACGCTTTTAAAACCCTTCTCTCCGGTCAAATGAACTCAAATGAATAATACTGCGTCTTTCACACTGATGTGTCACTGGGCGGCAGTGCAATTTTGTTCACTTCATTCAATGCTTCAGTGGGGTGCATGTTTTTGTAAAGGTCACATAATCCTGCGGTTAATGGCGGCACATAGTGATTGTCGGTTAGAATCTGGGGTGGTAATTTTCTGTGGCTTTTTCTTAATGTAATATACTACATTCATTGAGCTACTGTACCATATTTCCACCTTCTTTGCAGTGGCTTACAAAACAATTATCTTTTGTTTGTTTTGGAATTTATAAAAATAAACCAAGAAAATTACAATGTAAGTGAATATGTGCAGTTACCATCTACGTGATCTGATCCTTAAAAAATTTCTTCATTGGCATACAGCCTGGTCTCATTGTTTATATGTAGGTATTCACTTCGTGAAGGCTTGTATATCTTATTTAAATTCATACAGTATCTGAAACATTACATCGCAATAGGTGATGAGGCACACGAGAGCCAATGAGTGATGTAAAACAATTGTCATACCTCTCTTGGGGTGGCAAATTTAAAATTTTGTTAATGAGAGCAGGATTTCTCAGATACGGCCGCTACTGAGGTTATAGACAAAGATCGCTAAATAAAAACTTGAATTTGGTTCTGTTCCTCACACAACACAATCATGTGGATTCCAAAAATTTGGATTGCAGAACAAGAAAAAAGGAATTACTTTTAAGATTATGTTATGGCACATTTGTGGTGTATTTTATGCTCAGTTTTTATTCACAGCATATTCATATTTATTATTGTCATTTTTTTTACACACAACATATTTAGAAAACTAAATAAATTTCACATAAGTAATTGTTAAATGATTAAAGACATTTATTCATTTTAAGATTTAAAGTATAGTCTTTCGAAGTCACACAGAGCAAAATGAAATGAAACTGTGTTTTAAAGATATAATTCACCCAAAAATGAAAATTCTGTCATCATTTACTCACCCCCAAGTTGTTTCAAATCTGTATATATTTCTTTCTTCTGCTGAAAACAAAAGCAGATATTTTGAAGAATATGGGTAACCAAACAGTTGACAGGACCCATTGACTTCTATAGTATGGAAAAAAGTACTATGGAAGTCAATGGGGCTCATCAAATGTTTGGTTACCCATATTCTTCAAAAGTTCATCAGAAGAAAGAAATTCATACAGGTTTGGAACAACTGTGAGTAAACAGGGTGAGTAAATGATGACAGAATTTTAATTTTTGGGTGATTTGAAAACATAATCTAATTGATCATAAATACAATAGAATCAACCAATTAATTTCATGAATTAAATATTCACAGTTTAAATAAGGATTCATAAACATTTGTACGTCTGTAAATTTGTTGATAAATGCTGTCAATACGTCGTTCTTGTATGTTTAGTGTCTGTGCATACACAAGTAAATGTACATGTAGTAGAACGACATTTACATAAAATACATAGAGTATGGATACTTAGGAGATCATGTTTTGACATAAGTTGCATACTAGACACCATTCCTTGTTAGTTTTGTGTGTGTTTGTACCATTTTAATACCCGACAGAAACATACAATACTTATATTACAACATACATTAGTCTGCTTACATTATGTTACATTTAGTCATAATTGTGGTTGCTATTTTTAGGGATTAGTATCACATTCTTGTTAGATTATCTCATGGGACGTCACCGTGATTTTGCCAAGTAAGACATATTCCTAGATCAACATATTTTATTGATCCTGGAACAACATTCCTGTCCAAAAATTTAGTCCTATCTCTACCCATAAGTTATCCATAAAATCAGAGGGAAATGATAGGTGAATAACACTGATGTAGAAGTACCTAACCCTGGTTGTAAGCCTAGACATAAGCTGTAAACTTGTCCCTCAAATCTGATTGGTTGATTGGAATGTTGTTCCAGGATCAACAAAGATGTTGATTCAGGAACATGTTGTACTTGGTGAAATCACATTCACCCTCATGGGATGCTGGGTATTTTTGCACGCTATGAGTGATTGGCCACAGATAATATTTTTTTGCTCAAATATGTCTGTTAATTGAGATGTTCCCATACAAATCACAATTTCTAAGTTACCTAACAGAACATTTTTAGAGAGTTTTATTATCATCATAATTTATGCTGAAAGTCAACATGAAATCAAAACTGATGCTATCTACAAATGATCGTCATCTAATTGTGAGTGTTTAATCAGTGCATATGAGAATCTAAACAAAATTGTTCATTTTATGAGCTAACCATCATACCACAACATTTTAGTTGAGTGGCATTGTTAATAAAGACAATCTATTTCTACTTCAAAGTTGCTCACCCAGCAATGGAAGTTCGAAATGAACCACGGCCCTTCTGCAAACATGATTAGTCCCATCTAATTTTGCAGCAGAGAGTCTGTCAAGGTAATTAAGGGGAGCTTCAGTTGAATAGACTACTTACCACCCTAATGGGTTAGAGGTGCTGCCTGATCAAAAAGCCCTTTGCCTTATGAAGGTGATTAGTGATCTTCAGCTCTGAATAAGAAGGATGACAGGGTCGGATTTCTGTCCATGTTAAAATAATGATGTCTGTGTAACTGCTACACAGTCGCTCCTCAGCACTGACTTAAATATTTAGGAAGAAGTATTGTGCACTGGAGCCCGAACCCGTAAGTATTGTACAGGTTAGAATTTTTTGTATTAGTACAATCTGATTTGTATTAAAACATGAAATGTCACCATTTAAACTTCTCAAAATCGTAGAAGTTTGTTTATTTTCAAGTTTAACCTGATTAGACTTTGAATAACAGATTTCCAATGTGACCCTACTAAACCCCACAGTATGTGTGAATGTTGTACGTCGGGGCTGTCGGTGAGATAGATCACTCTGATTTGCTGTCCAGTTTAGCGAACAAGAATAAAACTGAAAGTGATGAAAGTGAGCAAAGAAGTCAAGTTGGCACAGACAGACCTAATTTTACATCATCTTACCTGAGCATTCCAATACGCAAATATTTTCATAACAACATGAGCCGACTAGAATGAAGAAAGTGATAAGCATGTTTGATATTTGCTGTAGGTTGCCTACCTCTGTGTTAAAGCAGTGTTCTAGGTTGGTTAAACTTTTACCACAGAAAATCATTTTTAAATAATTTTTAGCATGTGCAAAAGAGGTCTACAGACCAAGGCACTCTGAAGGGTTTATAAACTCAAAAAACTACTCAAATATGCATCAATGGCTTACAACAAGTATCAGCAAATTTAGGTTGTTTACATGACAACTATGTACTAAAATTAAAAAGATTTTCCTTTGAGTTTTTTTTTTTTTTGTACAGAGGACAATGTTGTTGTAACGATCCCCATTCACACGGATACAGAACTAAGCACTCATGACATGGGTAAAGATTCGGTTGATTCAGATACACTTTAATACAGGTTGCCTAGCGACAGCCATTGAGATAATGCTAATGGCTAAATGCTAATGTATAGCTCTCTCCGGGTATTTATAATCTTGTATTGTGTCATTTATAAAATTGTAAAAATTGATTTTTGAATTGTTTTTGTTATTTATAAATGTAGAAGCAGACATACAAAACATCGAGTCCACATTGTGGAATAAATAAGTGACATTTGTGCTTCCCCACTCTTGCAAAGCACAAGCTGCCAGTGCATTAAATTTGAAAGCATTTCTCTTCCTCTATCTCTGCATTAGTAAGGTCTCTGTTTGGATTTCACTACTCTTCTGGGATTGGTGTGTGTTTATGTGAGTTAGTGCAATGCTCCAGGGGCTTTGCCACAGGAAATGCGCTGTAAACAATGTTGTGTAGCCTTGTCCTTTCCTCCCACTGATAACTTTCCTCACTGACAGTACTGTAAGTGTGTGTCTGTATTTGTGCTAGTTGGTATCAGTAAGACTCAGGATGCTGAGAGGCTAATTAATCTGAACAAAGATTGGATTGTGGGGAGTTATTTACACAGTGAAAGGTTCTAATTCTTCAAGGCTCTAAGAAAGAAGTTACAGTTTCCACTGTGTTAGAAAATGTTACACTAGCCATTCCCTCTACAACAATGTCAGCGTGAATACGGTTCTGACCTTTACAGATTCACTCCCAAGAGCTGTTGCCTGATTTGACCTGGAGTCCTTGTTCAGAGAAATGCTCTTCATTGACTAAAGATGATGATACACGGGGCAACTTTTTGAGCAATGTTGCCGAGCAATGTTGCGTGGGCACTTTCCCATCGAGAATGTGCAACAAATTTCAATCTAAAGTATCCAGATAAAAATGTATTGCCCATTCTCAATGGGAAAGTGCCCAAGCAACATTTCTCGGCAACGTTGCTCAAAAAGTTCCCCCTTGTATCATCACCTTAATACATCATTTAACATCTCAAGTGTTGATAAATGAACATACCTGTACAGTACAGTTTTCTAAACCAGTTTTTCACTATTTGCTTTTGTTACTCTGTACAGATACTGTGATACAGTATATTATACCAGCCATATTTACCAGCAGTTCCAGAAGTACAAAACTTGAATGCTGTCATTGTTACTTTATGGACACTCAGTTGTGAAAATATTTTTTGAGACAATCACCTGAGCCGTAAATGGAATGTGACTTATTCTGTATTATACCTCCTTACAGCAGACAAAGAAATAGACGTATGTCTATTTTACATCATAAACAATGTTTAGCTGTTTATACAGCTTGCAGAAATATGTTCACAAAAATGGTACACAGTACAACAGATCTTTGGCTTACTGGTTTGACAACCTTGATCAAAGCCTGTTTTATCCTTTGAGGTTTCATATCATAAAAAAAATCTAAATTGGGCCATGGGCCTATTTACATTTTTTGATGCATGTTCCTCGTGTTAATTGTGCATTATTCATCAGTTCAATAAAAAGTTATCTTTGTAATATTTTATCAAATGTAATTACGTGCTCTCCCTTTTAAACAACTGTTCAAATGACTAGGAATCACTTTTACTTTTCAGTCTCTTCTCCTCCAGCTGCTCCATTCTGGTATATATATATATATATATATATATATATATATATATATATATATAATTTTTTTTTTTTTTTTTTTGAATATCCTGGTTCCTGTCAAAATATGTGACATTATGGAAGTAAAGTTTCATGTGCTATGTGAGGATACAGAACTGAAAACTTCCTTCTCACTCCAAACTAGCCATTAACTGAAACTCGTCTTAACTTTCTGAACTAGGGCTACAATTATAAATCGATATATCATGATTCCTTTTCTTGTGGTATTACGTTGTTTCTCCATGGCCTTCTATCAGTATTTTTATTTACTGTGTGCATGCATGTGTTTAGTTTCTTACAGTTCAATTTATGAAGCAGCACGTTGTCTAAGTAAGTGTATACAGTACCTCGAAACCGCTGTTTATCAATGCAGTCAGAGCCGTTTCTGGGCAAAGTGAAGTGAATTGATTGATACAGATACTGCAGATTTACCCACTCCAGAGTTTCAATGACGATCTTATGAGATTGTGATGTATTGATCTGTATTGTTATGTGTATTGTATTGTGGCATAGTTAGCAATACCCAGCTATTGTACCAACCAACTGATCTTTGCACGTCAACAAGACTTTTTAGTATTCATCAGTATGGTCCACCCAATCAAAGTGAAGCAATAAGGAGGAAGGAGATTTGATACTATTATTCCATGTGGCATATAATAAACAGGAAGAGTGATATAAGAAATGCTTGCCAGATGCTGTGCTGTTTCTGACTGATATTTATTGTTTTCCAAGGCCACTGATCGATAATGTCGATAATTGGGGTTCTATGATTTCGCAATGCGGACGGAATCGCTGAATCCAGTCATAAAAATGGAATTTACTGGAATTTGCCAAATTTTAGATAAATCAAAAGTAGAGTGTACAATTAATTAAATTGTGATATTACAGATATTACGCGGTTATGGATTACGAAACAAACGCGGCGCCAGTTCCGTTTTTTCCGTAAGTTGAATAGGGAAGGTGTAGGACATACAGCGTAAGCTTTTTGAAGAATACGGAAGTGCGGTCTGACGGAAGCACTTGCAAGGCGATCATTTGTGTTTATAAAGCTTTTAAATTTTATTTATTTTAGAAAATGAGCAATCGTTTCACTAGATAAGACCCTTATTCCTCGTCTGGTATCGTTTAAAGCCCTTTGAAGCTGCACTGAAACTGTAATTTTGACCTTTAACCGTTTGGGGCCAATTGAAGTCCACTATAAGGAGAATAATCCTGGAATGTTTTCATCAAAAACCTTAATTTAATTTCGACTGAAGAAAGAAGGACATGGACATCTTGGATGACATGGGGGTGAGTAAATTATCAGGAAATTTTAATTTGAAAGTGGACTAATCCTTTAAACATTTATGAATTCAGTTGATTAGACAAGCTTTTGATATATTAAAATGTATTTAAATCATTAAAACTGAATCCAGAAAAATTAAAACAAAACACAGAATTTGGAAATTATATTATAAGACCCTAAATTCAGTGTGAAATCTTTTGTGAATCCATCACAATGTAATGCAGATTTTGCAAAGAGGCTGGGAACCAGATAGCAAAGTAACCACTGATTCTCATTTTACATGCAAATACAGAATTTACATAGAAGCGTTTAAGGCATAAGAGTAAAAAAATAAAAAATAAAAAAATAAACCGGCCTGTTTAATTCTAAGGATTAGTGAGAGGGTGGAAGATGGTCATGGAAAACAAAATTATGTTGTTTGTTGCCAGAAATCCTTGACTAGCATTATCAGTGGAACGTAACCTGACCCAAATGACCTGTCTTTCATGTTACACTTCTTTCTTACATTTTCAGTACTGTATAATTGATCATTTATTCAGATGAATTCTCAGATGTAACTGAACTTCATACAGCTAATGCATTTGCATTGATCTTTAAATAATCCCTGCAGATGTTAGTACGTGATGTGTTGTACTAAACGGAAACATTTCCCTTTGCTCAGCAGAAAGGAGCCATTTGTACTAAACGATATGCTCTTTGCTGCTAATTGAAAGTGACACTGTTTGATGCAATCTGAATGAGATGCATTTGTTTGTTCTGCTAGATGGCTGTTTGGCTTTTGCTTATGCAATTTATTTCAGGCATTGTTTTGCTTTTTTATGCATCTAGTGCATCAAAGCCGACACCAAGAAAGCTGGTTTTGTCATTCCGTCTTTCCTCAGCTTGTAGACATGTTGTGATTACCGCCTGAGATGCATATGTCACTTTGCTTGTTTGTAAGACTTGTAAGAGTGATTCTCTCCAGAATTAATGCATTTCTTAGACTGTTGAGCTACCGTGAACAAAGTTGTTCGTGGTCTGTGGTTTTCATGTCTGACAGCTAGTATTTCCATCTGAGCGAGGCCGATAATGGAAGTCTTGCAACCCGTCTGATTGGCAGATATGTTTGGACATCTTATTGGCTGGTTGTGTTTGTTGTACTACCTTAACTTCTCTTTAATGATGGAACTGTTTCGTAAGTTGGTAACAAATAGTCAAAATTTTATATACATTTTTGACACGGTGTGTTGAAGAATTTTGTCAGCGCGTTGACACATCACATCAGGTTGCCTGAAACGTCTAATTAAGCCGCTGCTGGAAATACTGACAGACTTTAGATACTTGCTCACCCATGATGAGCACAGAAAAACACAACCTTAAAAGGTTCATATCAGACATAAGTCAAAAAACTAGAACAAAGAATAAGAAAAATGTGAATATGTATTAGCTTAATGTTCAGCTGGAAATTAGATAATAATTATCCCTGAATATATAGGCCATGCACTATGGCTAATGCAATATATTAGCGAAAGTTTGCCAAAAAATAATGTACGAGACCAAGTGAACTGTGGCGCTAATTTGTGTGTCTCACAAATGTATACGTTGTGCAGAGAAGCTCAACTGCCAAAGTCAAGAATTTCGTTAAATAAATTTTGGTTTGTTTTTCATTTGGAAGATACCACACTTCGCATGGGATAATTCTGTGATACTTTTGCATTTTTTTTAAAATCTTGATGCTGGTCGCTATTAGGCCTGTCATGATTATGAAATTTGGCTGACGATTCATTGTCTGAAAAATAATTGCGGTTATGCCGATTAATTGCCAGTTTTAGGGCTTTGACGATTATGATGATTAATTGTCTGTTTTAGGGCTTTGTCATACATTTTTGTGTGCTTCATTCATTAAATAATTGTGATGAATTTAATCCTTTGTAAGTTATCATTTTGCAGAGTAAGATTACAGTTAACACTTTTAAATATTAAAGAAATTTATACAATTCAGTAAATAACTGAAACAATCACAAACTAAAAAAGTAATTCTTGAAAAAATCTTTGGTGCAGAGTAATTTTATAAAATCTTAACATTAATAAAAACAAATTACACATTTCTTTTTGTATTAATATAAAATACATTCATGTATTCATACATTCAACAATTTTTATATTTACATATACATACATTTTATATATATATATATATATATATATATATATAATATATACAAACACACAATTAACATACAGTTAAAAGATGCTTATTTTAAATGTATTGTACAGCTTTTTAATGGGGCAACAACATATGATAGATACGACGGAACAAGATAGGCTTTTAATAAACTATGAAATTTACCATGCTGACTGTCGTAAGCTGGACGAGGCACGTTGTTTGAATGATTGACAGTCGCAGCGGAGGGAAGACGAGTTTCCGTGAACTTTAATTTAATGGTGTAAATATTCTTCTGTCCCTCACATTAAGCTATGGAATGGCTTCAAATTACTTAATTGACAAAAACTTAATTGGTGCTTGTCTATTTCTTTTGGTCCATGACTCCCCCTTGTGCCGTAGGCCTATAAAAGAGCGCAATAATCGTGGTTGTCTGAAACAACCGCAGTTAGATCAAATAACCGTGATCAGATGGTTATTTAAGTATCGTGACAGGCCTAGTCGCTATTCACTGCCATTATATGAATGAGGGTAAGCAGAACGTTTTAAAAAATTCTCCTTTTGTGGCCCATAAAAGAAAGAAGGGCACACGACATTAGAACAACAACAGGGTGAGTAAATGATGACTTAATTTTCATTTTATGCTAAACTATCCCTTTAAGATGGTGTCATTTAGGTTGAGATACAGCAGGCCTGACAGGGGTATTGGTGCTCAGAGAGGTGCTGACTGGAGGAGAGCCAGGCCTGATTTCCTCTGGCTGACACACGGGCACCCCCGCTGAGAGGCTGATGAGCGATTGTCATCGTTACCTGGAGCAAGACTCGTCCTCTTTCGATCCCCTCTGAGTGGAATCAAAGGACAGGGAGCTCCTAAGGTTCGATGAGAGAACAATCCCATGCTTCTTGTTAAGCTGGAGGTAGAAGAGGGTCTCTTTGATGGGCCACTCTCATGGCAAATCAGTATGGTCTTCCTGTCAAGAGCATCTGATTGGGTATCAGAGGAATACATGTGCTCTCTGAGATGTTCCCTAATACATTACCTGTCAGTTTTCAAAAGAACATTGTAATTTAGCAGTTCTGTTCCATGACTTTTACATGAACCTCAAACAAAGGAAACGTTAATGGTCCCTTCATGTGTGTGACAGTCAGTAATGGATAAATAAATGATGATGTAAATGGGCCTGCTGGTGTACACATTTATGAAAATATATAGTAGACCTTCCTGAAGTGCTGTGCAGTTTGTCAGATTAATGGATACCACAGGTATTTTAGGCAAGGCTACACTCTTAAAAGTGGTATTATCATTTTCTGTATTTCGCAAATAGTTTGACAAATAATTTCAGAAATGCATCCACAAGCATTTAGGAATGCAACACAAATATTATTTTATGCATGTGTTCATTATTGTAAGAAAAAATGCAAAAGAAATGCAAATTGTTTTAGATTTTTTGAGCTTTATAATAGTAGTGAATAGGGCTCGAGATTTTGAAGCCCCAAAAAGTGCATGCATCCATCATAAAGTTTTAAATATGGATATTTGCTTTCAGAAGGTCTATTAACCCCCTGGAGCCATATGGATTACTTTTATGATGGATTGATGCACTTTTTTGGCTTCAAAATCTCAAGCCCCATTCACTACTATCATAAAGCTTGGAAGAGCCAGGATATTTTTTAATATAACTCTGATTGTGTTAGTCTGAAAGAAGAAAGTCATATACACCTAGGATGGCTTGAGGGTGAGTAAATCATGGGATAATTTTTTTTTTGCATTTTTGCTATCCCTTTAAGTGTATTTTCATGATTATTGTTTTTCCATGCACACTGCGCGGTTTCACTTTATTTCGCTGATCTGGACAGCATGCTGTTCTACGCAAATATAAATACACAGATCAGGCATAACATTATGACCACTGACAGGTGAAGTGAATAACACTGATTATCTCTTCATCACGGCACCTGGAAGGAACAGTGGTGAACCGGCAACAGGGTCATGGGCAGCCAAGTCTTATTGATGCACATGGGGAGCGAAGGCTGGCCCTTGTGATCTGATCCAACAGACGAGTCACTGTAGCTCAAATTGCTCAAGAAGTTAATGCTGGTTCTGGTAGAAAGGTGTCAGAATACACAGTGCATCGCAGTTTGTCGCGAATGGGGCTGCATAGCCGCAGACCAGTCAGAGTGCCCATGCTGACCCCTGTCCACCGCTGAAAGCGCCAACAGTGGGCACGTGAGCATCAGAACTGGACCACGGAGCAATGGAAGAAGGTGGCCTGGTCTGATGAATCACGTTTTCTTTTACATCACGTGGATGGTCGGGTGCGTGTGCGTCGCTTACCTGGGGAACACATGGCACCAGGATGCACTATGGGAAGAAGGCAAGCCGGAGGAGGCAGTGTGATGCTTTGGGCAATGTTCTGCTGGGAAACCTTGGGTCCTGCCATCCATGTGGATGTTACTTTGACATGTACCACCTACCTAAGCATTGTTGCAGACCTTTCAACAGTATTCCCTGGTGGCTATGATCTCTTTCAGTAGGATAATGCGCCCTGACACAAAACAAAAATGGTTAAGGAATGGTTTGAGGAGCACAACAACAAGTTTGAGGTGTTGACTTGGCCTCTAAATTCCCCAGATCTCAATCCAATCGAGCATCTGTGGGATGTGCTGAACAAACAAGTCCGATCCATTTAGGCCCCAACTCGCAACTTACAGGACTTAAAGGATCTGCTGCTAACATCTTGGTGCCAGATACCACAGCACACCTTCAGGGGTCTTGTGGAGTCCATGCCTCGACGGGTCAGGGCTGTTTTGGCAGCAAAAGTGGGACCGACACAATATTAGGAAAGTGGTCATAATGTTATGCCTGATCGGTGTATAATGTAATATAAATAAAATATACATATTTAAAGTCACAGTTTATTTTTATTTTTGGCTAGTTCCGAATGGCTGGTAACCTTTGTACCCAAATTGGCTGGTGAGTGAATAAGTTAATTTCAGACTGATTACGGAAGTAAAATGGGATTTGATTGTCATTTTATGTTGACTTCTAAGCATCGTTTACACTGTTACTGATGGTTAAATTTAGTATCATCCAGTACATTTCATTGAATACACTGCATACTTTAAGTAAGTTTTATAGCGAACGCTCTCTCATTCTTTATTTGTTGTTTTTTTAGAGACTTGCGTGTGAGATGGTATTATCATCACCATAAAAGGTGTCATTTGCCACATTATTGACTGTAAAATTCCAACCGTTGGAACATTTTGGAATGTGAAAACAGAACTGAAATGCCTTTTCTCTACACACACCCACACACATATAAAAAATAAACAGATACATGCAGCCACCCACTATCTGCAATACACTATTAGACACAAGCACCGTCACTCTCTCTATGACTTCTTGTTTGTAGCAGGGCCTGGAGGAAATGTCCTTTCCCTAACAGGCAGTGAGCTATGGAGGCACTCTTCCATGGCAGGCTGTGTGGAGGTGTGACATCAGATAAAACCTGTGATAAAAGCAGGCTGGAAGCCCGTCATATGTGCACACTGCCTCTGCTGCTGCCAGGTTCCACAGCATGCCCTGTAATTACACTTGCTGTAAAATTACACAGCAGATGCATCGTGCTTGTTAATGTCATAACAGGAATGCTGCTAAGTGCCGACATGCATGTTCTGTGCACATTGGATCTTGTTTAAAGGGATAGTTCTTGCAAAAATTCAAACATATATGCTATTATTTTTTGTAGAATAGGAACACGACAGTTCACAGTGACCAGTCTGTCAAGCTCCAAAAAAGACAGAAAAGTAAAGTAGTCCATATCCATATCTGCTATTTTATCTGCAAGTCTTTTGAGGCCATATGGTGGTCTCACTTCACAACCATGATATATTTTTGTGACAAACACCGAACAAGTACTAACATTTTGGGCTGTTCCTCATACAAATCTATCATATGGCTTCGGAAGACTCCGTTATCTTGAGCATAGTAACTAAAACCATAACATAAAATTTTCATACTTGAAATAAAATAAGCGTTAACTGAAATAAAATCTTAAAAAAGTACAGTATTTCTCATTTTTGTTTAGTTTAACTTGAAGTACTAAAATAACTAAAAATCTATCTAAAAAAAAAAATAATAAAAATGACAAATATACACAAAAAAATGATTAAAAACTAACTAAATTTAAAGTGAAAAAATATACTAATTGAATATGAAATATAATAACATCAAAACATTAACAAAAACTAAAATAATATCATTGATACTGAAATAACACAATTGCATTTCTTTTTAAATGTTTTTAAATGCGATTACAATACATTGTGACAAGTGCTGGGTAGTAACTGGTTACATGTAATCTGGATTATGTAATTAGATTCCAAAAATTAAGTTATTTGTAATTAGATTATATTCCTTTTTAAAATACTTGTATACATGATTACATATTATTCACACAATGGCAGTAAATCATTAATAATTTGATTCTCCCTAATTCTTCTTTTTCATGTTTTAAATTTTCCTTTCTAAAAAAGCATATCGCTTATATATACATTCAGAAAGTATTCTAGTTTTGTAAAATTGCACACAGACCAGCCACTAGTCAGGTGGTTATAATTACATAGAATACTGAGAGGCCACAAAGCATTTGACCACTGGATTTACAGAAATCATTTCACTTTTAAGGAGTGTTTTCTCAGCATTGCAGTTCCATCATAATATATCCATATAATTTGGAAATGGTGTAAACTTAACACAAAACGAAAATTCCATAAAAATAAAAAATCACCATATGAGTTTGAATTGACATGAGGGTGAGTAAAAAAATGTCTGAATTTTCATTTTTGAGTGAACTAAATGAAGTAACAGGCAAACGAAAATAAATCTAGTAAGGTTCGAAAGGCAACTGGGTGGATGTATGTGACCTTTTGAGAAATGTCCTCTGAACATGCTCCTGTTCTGCTATCTAATTTTGCCCTTTGAGCTCTTATTGTCTTGTCTTGTTTTTCTGTTCTACCCCTGAAACTGGGGAGGTAATGACGCATACTGTCTTTTAGTGTGTGTGTGTGTGTGTGTGTGTGTGTGTGTGTGTGTGTGTACGTGTTTTTGTGACATATCAGGACACAAATTTGTATAATGACATGGGTATGACATAGGTATTACAAGGAGGGTGACTTATGAGGACATTACCCCATGTCCCCATTTTTCAAAAGGCTTATAAATCATACAGAATGAGTTTTTTTGAGAGGGTAAAAATGTGCACAGTTTTCTGTGATGGGTAGGTTTAAGGGCAGGGGTAGTGTAGGGCGATAGAAAATACGGTTTGTACAGTATAAAAACCATTACGCCTATGGAATGTCCCCACAATTCACAAAAACAAACGTGCGTGTGTGTTTGGTGTGTGTGTGCGTGTGTGTGCGTGTGTGTGTGTGTGTGTGTGTGTGTGTATGTTTTATAGGGAGTTGTTCCAGCTGGTTTTATGTTCACTTGCAGCTTTTGTAAGTCAGTTTGAGTGTGAAATGCTTTGTGACAGCTCACACTGCTCTGTCATCTTTCTTGAAATCAGTATTCCATCTTATTCTCACTTATTAATTATTGAAACCCAGTATGAATGTATGAAAGTATGTAAAATCATAATACTCATTCGGCGTATGTCCCATCATGCAGTCGTGAGAACAGCTAGTGTTACTCTTGGCAGTGTGTTCATTAAACCAACTGTCTGAATTAAGAGCTGTAAACCTACTGAGATGCCTTCCTAGGCAACACCTTTAGGCATCATAGGTGTGCTTCTGACGCACAGACTGTTCCAAAAGGTCAAACAAAATTGTGGCTGTAAAACATTCCAAGGGTATGTTGAAACGACAACAATGTACTAAAAATGGAAATGTTTTTCCTTTGCTTTTTCCACATTCAGACAACAATGTTGTCAAAACGATCCCCGTTCACACGGATCCGCAAAAACGACTAAAACGCTGTATTATGCATGCCAGGCCAGTAGTTGGCGATGTCACTTTGTAAAGAAACATTACACGCCTGTAGACTGAACACATAATACGCATGCGCATGATGTCACCATTTTCATAAATTCGTGTTTTTGTTGTTTACACAGAGAAAATAACGGTATAATTTTTATAAACTTGAAAACTTGAAACTCGATTTCAAAAGCTTGCATTTTCAGGCCGCCAAAACACAGGTGTCGTGTAAATGAATGGCCAAAAAGCATAAAAAGTTTTTTTTTTTTTTTTTTTAGTTGAAAATGGTGTCGTGTAAACAGCCCTCTGGCCCAAAATCTCGCTTTGAGAGAAAAGGCAATCCCAGAATGCATTGCAGAAATATTGATTATGAATATGTATTTTATTCACTACCAGAAAGTATTTATAAAAATAGTTCTCTACAATAATTGTGTGCTTTGATTATTTTTTTTTTTTTGTGCTTATTTATCAAGTTGTTAGCTTAGCCACATGCTAATGGCAGATTAGATTATTGGAATCAACTGTTAGTTTTGAGGTCTTACTAAAGATTATACTCTCAAAATCCTTTGATTTCAGTGAGTATTATCAGTCTCAATGACATAGCGGAAAAATGCAAATGCATTTGCAGCAACACGCAAACGATCAACACTTTTTGTCACCTGACAAATTTTAAACATGTTTATTGCGTAATAATTTGTATTTTGCCCCATGAATTTCTGTTTATGCAAAACTTGTACTGAAACGGTACTGCAATAACTCGCAAAGATAATAAATTAAGACAATATCCAAAAAATGTTTAAAGGTGCAGTAAGCGAATTCTGAGAAATTTGTGAATTTGGGGGAGGAGCTATCAAGATAGGGGTGTGATCCTTTTGGGTAGGGACGTGTTTGTTTTGTTGGTTTCAAATATCAACACCATTTCTCAGAAATTGCTTACTGCACCTTTAAATATTGGTGGAAAATATCAGTAAAACCTATTATCAGTTGATCTTTACAGATGTGTGATTGTTATGATCTCAATTCAATCCCTTACAATGCTGATGCTGTCTTAAATGGCAGCTGCTTATGTTGACAGTTGGCAGTGAAGAAGCTCGCTAGGGTTTGAAACAGAGCTAAGAACTCCCGATTTACAATCCAGACTCAGTGATTCCCTAAAGGCATGAAGGCAGAATGTTGTGACGGGTGGCAGGTTCTACACTTAATAGGCGAGAGGAAGAAACGACAACAGCAGAAAGTGACAGCTCAGTGGAGACGGACAGCAGATCTACGAGCCGTTACCTATAGAGATAAAGAGACAGTTTGGAGAGCTGAGGTAATGCAGGAAGGAACACGAAGCAGAATGGCCACTGGGGAGACCTCAGTGACTGAGGTGCGATTTTCTGGGTGTTTCCACTGCTTTGTGCTCAGAATCTGAAAGCTGATTGGACAGAAGCAGGTGTACCCCTCATTCTCCCCTCAAGACACCCGCTTCCATTTTAACAACCTCTGATCTCGGGAAAAAGCCCGGCCTGTTAGACGTTAATGCTCTCACTGAAGACTTTAGGAAAGTACTGTAGTTGTGGATCAGCGCTGCAGTGGTGATGCTGTCTGTCAGTACAAGAGGTGAAGGGCACTGCATTATTGATGGGGCTCATTCAGCTTGACTGAGCAGACTCACATTTCAAACAGATTATTGACCAGCACCCTGGAGTCTTGGAGCTGGTGCATGCCATGAGATGATATACATGCTCGCTCAACACATCAGTGGATAACCTTGTTATTCGCTCTCAGTGCAATGGGTGACGCATAAGGCCACAGATGAAACCTGATCCTGGAGTAAATTCCTGTGTTTATCTCAGTTAGAAGCCATGACTGGACTTAAGCCTTTTCTTTCAATAGGAAGCAAGACATGTGCAAATAGAAAACTAAATTAGTGTTGTACATGGTTGATGGTTCCCAGGGTGTTGCTATGTGGTTGCCAAGGTGCTATGAGAGGTTTTTAGTGCGCTCCCTTGAAAATCATGAATTGTATTTGAATTAACCACACCCCACAGGAAGTTCAATTGGAATGACAGGAAGAGGAATTTACTGAATTGCATTTTTAAAAATTCAACATGCCTTCTGCAAATGAAGTGCTTTTCCCAATATGTTAATTTATTGAAAATAATTTAATTAAATATATAAACTAAATACAAATTTCTATAATATGTCATTTTTCAAACATCCATCTTCAGTTTTTTCTATACAAACTTACCTTTTCTAGTTTGAAAACTATAGTTTTATGAATTTCTTTGAATTTTAAGTGATTTTAATTTTATTTCCTTACACATTCTGTTTGCAACCTCAACTCAAATTCATTTCAATTCAAAGATTGATTTAGCATTTAATAGTCATTCTCAATCACTTCTAAAGAATGATAACTACTGTAAAGGTAACTGTAACAATAACTGTATTAGCATCCACAACAAAGGGTGATAAAACTCTTTTTATTATAAGCATGCCCTGCAGTTATGTTGTCTGCCGCTTTAAATGCGCAAGCTCTTTAGAGTCGGGTGGATTCTGATTGCCTATCAATGTTTTTATCATTCGTCAGCTGGAAAAAAAATCGGTAACACTTTATTTTACAGTGCCGTAGTTACATGTTACTACATGTACTTACTATAGTAATAACAGTAAATTATGCATAATTACAAGTAACTAACCCTAAACCAAACCCTAACCCTAACTGTAACTAAGTAGATGTAGTTAATTAATAGTACTCAGTACTTATTTGAGTAATTACAATGTAACTACAGCACTGTAATATAAAGTGTAACCAAAAAATTCCAACTATATTGATCCTCTGTGTAGTTATCGTTACAGCTGTGGTGTGGACTTTTTTTATTCTCTCATTCTTAATAAGATTATTAAAACACTACAGTTAGAGTTATCGGCCTTGATGTGAACAGCCGTTAAATGGGGCACAACCCTGGTTGCTGTGTAGTTTCTAGGGTGTTCTGGGTTCTTTTTAGGATGTTGCTACTGTGTTCGGGGTGGTGTTATGCAGTTTTATGCCCATATTTACTCATCAATACCTGTTCAGTATTCAGTAGTAATCAGTTTTCAGTGGTGCACTTTTACTCATTTCCAGGCATTTCCAATAATAAGCTTAATTTGCATATATACAACCCCATTTTCAGAAAAGTTGGGACATTTTGTTGAATTCAATACAAAAAAGGATGTTAATTCTCTTTAACCTTTATTTAACTGACAAAAGTACAAAGAAAAGATTTCTAATGTTTTCACTGATCAACTTTATTTTATTTTGTAAAGATAAACAAATTTTGATTTTGATGGCTGCAACACACTCCAAAAAAATTGGGACGTTGTTTACCACTGTGTCACATCACCTTTTCTTGTAATTACACTTTTTAATCGTTCGGGAATTGAGGATACTATTTGTTGAAGTTTTGCAAGTGAAAATTTGCCCAATCTTGCCTGATACAAGACAGCTGCTCAACAATCTGTGGTCGTCATTCTGATTCAGACCAGTCAAGCACATCCACTCTACAGTGTAGAGTGTCTAAGAAACCTCATTCCGCACTTGTTGTAGCAAGTGCAGAATGAGGCCTGGCAGGAAAGATGTTATCTTAATGGCAGTATATGTCTCTGTACAATCCCACTATCCGGCTCCACATCAATGGTACCTTCACACATATGCAAGTCACCCATGCCGTTTGCACTGATGCACACCCATACCATGACACATGTTTGCTTTTGCACCTTTCACTGATGAAAGTCTGAATGGTCCCCTTTGTCTTTGGGACTGAGAAATCAATGTCTGTTTTTTTTTCCCAAAAACATGCTGAAGCAGACTATATTAAGTGACAGTGGTTCTCCAAAGTACTCCCGAGCCCATGTGGCTATATATAACACAGTAGCATGACGGTTTCTCATGCAATGCCGTCTGAGGGGTCAAAAGTCATGCACATTTAAAAGAGATTTCCTGCCTGGCCCTACACTGACTGAGATTTCTCTGATTCCTTAAATCTTTTCACATTATGTATGGTAGATGGTGAAAGACCTGAATTCTTTGCAATCTTGCATTGAGAAATGTGATTTTTGAATTGTTTGACAATTCTCTCATGAAATTTGGCACAAAGTGGTGAGACATGATGACTCATCTTTGCTTGCAAAGACTGATTCTGTAGTGAATGCTCCTTTTGTACCCAATCACGATACCACCTGTTCACCTGCTTATTGTGGACTGTTTCAAAACAGTTTAACTTGGATGTTCTATATTCTTTTCACTTTTATTTTGCCTCTGTCCCAACTTTTTTGGAGTGTGTTGTAAGCCATCGAAATCAAAATTTGTTTATATTTACAAATTACAATTAAGTTGGTCATTTGGATGTTGGAAATGTTTTCTTTGTACTTTAGTCAGTTAAATAAAGGTACAAGAGAATGAACAAATCACAGATTCTTGATTTTATTGCATTTAACAAAATGTCCCAATTTTTCTGGAAATGGGGTAATATATCTTAAGATGCAGTACAACCTTGTTATTTCTGTAGGCCAGAGACAGGTAAGAAAATGGTCAAGAAAATCTATTTTCTTAATCTATATTTCAGCGTATACAGTATTTCTAACTTTTGTGACAACTTTTCTGTGATCAAAACATTGACTAAATATTGTAAGTGGATCTTTAGGGAAAAATGCAACAGAAGTGTAGAATATGACTCTTTTAAAGTAACACCATTTATGTTATAAGATCTGTAACATTGCACCCTGTGTTGTTTTTATGGAGTGTGGGAAAGATCATATCACATCCTGTTGTCTTTTGCTGCACTGTTTTCTTTAGTTAGGAATCATGACTAATTTATCCATATAGAATCTGTAGCCTTTGGAATTGAACCCTGGAAGTGGAATGCTCCAGTGTTTACTAAATGCGGGATTGCAGTGTTCTCTGTGTCCTCCCTAGTGACCTCTGTATGATCTAAACCTCATTCTATATGTTCGATATGTAAAACTCAAAGAAAATTATTCGTTAAAAACAAAAGTCACTGAGTGCAAATTACAAGGAAAAATGGCCTCGAATACAACCTTATGTTCACTTTTCTGTCCTCTCAGCTTTTTGTCAGTGCTATGGATGGATTTGACATAAGTGAACCATAATGCCCCAAATTAGACTTGCGTTGAACTTAAAACCAAAATAGCCACAGGACTGCGAATTATATGGAATGAACTTTTGATCTTTCTGGAATTACAAACTTCCATTGCAGCAGATCGGTGTCAGTCTGCGTATTAGCGCTGGTCTATCTAATGAGCCTTACAATGCATCCTCGTGACCTCTCTTGATAGATGTCAATGAATAATTTACCAAACCAACACTCAAAAGTGGAAATTTAGTATTCCTCCCCGCTACGTTGTGAATGCCTACGTATTGCTCTTTTGACCAATCTTATGCTCTTAAGCTTGAAAGAGCCATTTTCCAACCCTGCGTTCTTCCAAATAGAAGATTATGGAGAAAGTAATGAGAAGCCCTTTTCAGAGTTTTCTTTGTCAGAGAGCTTTTGAAGGCTTTTGTTGGTATTTGGAGGAGCAGTCAGGTCTATCACCTCTTTAAGACATGATGAAATGGCTTTTCTCTGCAGTCTCATTACCTTTTTTGATTGAGTTGCTTAGCGTTTCCTGTTCGAGTCCTTTCCGCCCACTCTTGATGGCTGAGATGTACGTTTAGCACTCCAAATGAGAACTCATTTACTCTCAGCAGGGAGTGAAGATTATGTATTTGTCTTTTTGTACAGGTTCTCATAGTTTCGTGTTGAATAGAGGATACACCTTTGACTGAAGTGGATCAATTTTAGTTTGATTCAAGCTCCAAGTTAGCTTTCATGTGTTTTAAAGTCTTTGAATGTCATGACATTTTTATGCACCATGATAGTACTGTTAGGGCTGGTTCACACAGAGCGGGGTTTTGCGGATAAAAACGTGAGACGCAGGTCAGTGGAACTAAAAATGTGCATGCATGGTCTAGAAACTTTTAACTAAAAGTAAAAGTTTAGCCGTTACGTGAGCGCAGCGGCTAAAGACGCCTGTCTAGCGCATTTACATTAAAAAAACAATGGAAAAGTAGAGCATTGGAATGGAAAAACATGTTCTGTGTGAATAGCCCCTTTAACTGTCCTGCAGTAGATACAGTTGATTGTGGCAGCCTAATTAAACCTTATAATACAGGGCTGTTGAATGCTTGAATCTGATTGGTTGATGAACGTTCTAAGGTGTGCATTTACTTTCAGGGAAACACACGGCTAAAATAGTTCCAGGCAGGTCTTGACCGCATTACAGTTCCATATCACTTTGCCAAATGATTTCAGTTATTTCAAAGGTCCTTACAGCCTACAACAGCAAACGAACCAAAACGCATGACACTGACCAAGCAAATAAATATAGTAAACAATAGGATAAAATCGAAAAATGATTTCTATGTTTTTGCCACTAAATTACAGAAAAAGCATACTCTCGTTCTCCTGTTCTCTCTCCCACTCAAACGCACACACACACACAGTACGGACACACAATCGCATAGAAACATGTTGTCTGTGATAGTTTAGCAACTTAAAAGCTATGACATTTCTAACTAGCAAGGTAGTAACGGCACTGTTCTTGAAGCAGATAAACTTATAGTTTAGCTATTAGTAGAGATGCACAGACTCAGGTAATTCACACAAGCTTAATCTCTCTCTCTCTCTGTCTCTTTCTCTGTAATAACTGCATTAATAACGCCACTTGGCATCGTGGCTGCATTACCACCTTGGGTGTGCATTATCTAATAATTCAACGGCCCATCATCAGTTATTCCTTACTTATGTTACATTTATGGAACATTCATGGTAAGCTTTTTTAAACCTCTCTTTCTCTATTCAGGCCTCTCGGTAGCCGTGCAGAAGTTCTCCCAGTCTTTACAGGAGTTCCAGTTTGAATGCATTGGTGATGCAGAAACGGATGATGAGGTGAACATCGGTAAGTGTGAAGTCAACTGCTGATTTGCTACTGCTGATACTGTTTCAGTCTTGTAGATGCATGTAGGAATGACAAATCACAAATGGGATCTCTTTAATATCTCTATTATCTCTCCTAGACAGCAATTAAATTAAATGCAGAGCAAATGGAAATGTTTGCTGAAGTCTCCTGCTTGGGTTCCCCAGACAACCCTCTACACACACATTGGCAATAGAATCACCATTGGCTAGTACATTTTTTAGTTTACCTGCCAGACTTTAGACGGGCACACAAAAATATGATATACATTATATGTATACATTGCAAATTAAATCAGCATATCTTCAAAAAATGACAGATTTTTACAAAGATACATTCATTTGAAAGCATAAAAACTAACAAACATCAGGCAATCAAGCGGGTTTTTTATGATAGAGAAATTATAACTAAAATGTGGCAACCGTGCATGAAACTGTATGAATACATATGTTATATTAAACTGAACTTGGTGGTGATGCTTGAGACGTCACTGGTCATTCAGTGTTTTTGTAAAAAAACAATAATACTAACATTAATGTTAATAAAATAACACTAACACTACTAAAATGTTATAAAATGTGCTAAGGTTTGACAGACTGCTGGGCTTTTGAATATTAATCATGCTGTCTACGTGCGCTCAAACTAATTTGCTGAAATCAAAACCGGGACGGTGATAAATGAGCACTAGCCATTGGGGTTGCCATTTGTGCAATTGTTCAAAAAGTCTAAAATAATGAGTATTTCCAAACGAACTCTGTCATTTTGACAGGAAAAATAATACAAGAATGAATGTAATGTACTGTAGTGTCTGAATTCAAAATGATATGTAAGAATCTCTCTTTGCGTTCATGCAAGAAAAAGCAACAAAGACCATAAATAACAGTGTCTATACACTAGAGCTTGGTTATCAACCTGAACGGCAGCTGAAAACAGCCACTGTATGCAAACAACATCTCTCGGTTGGATAAAGCAAACCACTGTCAAGCTAGTAAAGTTTTGATGGATGATGATTGTAATGAAGGTAAAGAAAATTACAGTGACATACAGGAGTCCTGCATTAGGCACATGTGAGTCCATTATTATTGATGCACAAACAAACCATGGTTGTGCGTTCTCTGCGCACTAATCCCTATAACATTGTATTTTTGCATGAACATATTTCAATATATTTGCATAGTTGTCCAAATTAATGTCCTGCGATTGTTTTATAATGGATGCTTGCTGAAGAAGTGTGTTTTGGAGGAATTTGTGAGTGTGTTTATGCACATATGGGCATCAGACACTCTAAGCAGAGACACGAACACTCGCTCTGACAGAGGAACTGTTCACTGATGACGACGACCCGCCTTCAGATCAATTTCAACACATTCAAAATGTTTTTAGTTTTCATTTTTATTTTACTGTGTATAATAATTCTGAATGGATCCGTATATGCAGTCAGGTCAAAGCGACGGGTTTAGTGATCTTTTGGCTTCTCCCTGTGGTTCTGTTTGGTATGGCAGGTTGACTTGTGCTTATTTAAGAGCAAGTACTTTTGAAATGTAAAGAATGTCTGCGTTGAAGTATTCAGGAGCTTTGAATCTGTCTTATTAGGGCTACACGATTAATCGAAATCGAATAGAATAGATTTTTAATTATATAAATATGTACACAGCATGTTAGATAAGATCTGCTCTGTGATCAGTAGTAAATGACGCTCTATGAAAGCACTGCATTTAAAAGCAAAACATGTCAAACATACAAACTTTCCAAACATGAAAAGCATTTATGAACCTTTTGTCCAACAAGAGACAACATTTAATAACATGTTTTTACTCCACTCAATTCATAATGTCAGTCGAGTGTTTGAAATAGCATTTTGATTAGCATTGCATTATAAATATACTTTATTATTACATATATACCCGAGAAGGTTCGAGGAACACATATAAACCATGTATTGTTATATTCATGTTTAATCAATCAAAGCGTTTCTATCAGGGTTGCCAGGTTTTCACAACACAAAACCTGCCCTATTACTCCTCAATACTAGCCCAAAACTAGCCCAATCGTATTTCAGGGGGGTCCCACGGTAAAAATCTCGTTCCGGGGGCTAAAATTCGCGTTTTTGGAGGGGCTCCCCTGGTAAAATTCGCATTCCAAGGGCTAAATATCACATTATTTAGGGTGTGAAACAGTGTAAAAGTAGCCCAGTTCTGCTGGAAAACCGCGGACTTGGCAACACTGGTTTCTATCTTCTTTTTATTCAGTCACAGCGATAGTATGATGGCCATAGGGGATTTCCTGGAACGACGTGCATTATATTGTGGTACTTCTGCGAGACATACACTCCTGAACAAAATCTTAAGACCGGGAGAAACATTACAAGTATTCGCATTTCACACTATTGGATCGTAACCAGGTTGTAATTACTGCTTCAAATGCCAAAAGAAAAAACAGGAGCAAGAGACAAAAAATAGAGAGTAGGCAATTTATTGAAAACTGCATTTAAACTCAAACAGGCTGTTCATCAGCTGATCAAAAGTTTCTTGTTGATCAGTTCAAACACTCTTTTCGGCATGCTTGATGTGACTGTTTCCAGGAGGCTGGTGGGAACGTTGCTCCATGTGGTGAAGATGGCTTCACGAAGGGCATCCAGTCTGGAGCTGACGTCCGTTTTTGTAAACTTCCCTTGCCATCCATCCCCAAACATTATCAATGGGATTTAGATCAGGGGAACACGCAGGATGATCCAAAAGAGCGACGTTATTCTCCTGGAAGAAGTCCTTCATCAGGCGGACGTTGTGAACTGCAGCGTTTTTTCATTTGAAAGACCCAGTCATTGGCGCACATTCGATGGTCCTCAGTCAAGAGGGATGCCCGCTGCAACATGTCCACATAGCCAGCTGCCGTTTGACGCCCATGCACAACCTGAAGCTCCATTTCCCCATTGAAGGAAAAAACACCCCAGATCATGATGGAGCCTCCTCCACTGTGCCGCATAGAAAACATCTCCAGTGGGATCTCCTTGTCATGCCAGTAATGTTGGAAGCCTTCAGGACCGTCCAGGTTAAATTTTTCTCGTCAGAGAATAAAACTTTCTTCCACCTTTCAATGTCCCATGTTTGGTGCTCCCTTGCAAATTCCAAACGGGCAGGTTTGTGGCGTGGGAGGAGACATGGCCTTTGAAGACGTTTTTTGTTCTTTAAGCCCCTCTCTCACAGAATCTGTCTTATGGTTATTGGGCTGCAGTCAGCATCAGTAAAGGCCTTAATTTGGGTCAAGGATTGACTGTGTCTTCACAGACAGCCCGTCGGATCCTCCGGCTCAGTGCAGGTGAAATTTTTTTGGGTCTACCACTTGACTTTTTTGTCCCATAACTCTCAGTATCTTTTAAGAAATGTAAAATGACTGTCTTGCTGCGTCCAACCTCGGCAGCGATGGCGCGTTGCGAGATCCCTTGCTTGTGCAGCTCAACAATCCTGCCACATTCAAAGACAGAAAGCCTTTTTGCCTTTGCCATCAGGAGATCATGACAGTGTGACTGCCTGAAGGACAATAACATGAAAGCCATATTTTTGTGCAGATTTTTTTCTTTTTAAGGCTATGGTCTTAAACTTTTGATCAGAGTTTAAATGCTTGTCACGTGACACACCGCGGCCAGCCGGCCACACTGTATGACAGATGTATTGCTTTTCTCACTATGTCATCAACTATCTGATATTCCTATTCTCGTATGTACAAGTGAGTGTTTTGTCATTTAAAACCTATATAATGACCTTGATCTTAATATTTAACGTGAAATACATGTGGGCGGTGAACTGGGAGAACAATAGAGTGAGTGAGCTTTATAGTTACTTACACAATGTGTATCTGATATGAATAAACGTCGGCAAATTATATTTGAATGGATTGTTATTGCTTCTTCCATAGACATCAGTGTATATTTCATTGGCTGTTGCGTCGTGACACGTGACACCACAGGATATCGAGTCGGCCGACAGCTCCAGATATTTAGCATGCTAGATATCTGTCTGGCGTCTGCGAGGTGTCGGCGACGCGTCAGCGAGCCTCTTTGATGCGTCGTTGAGTAGTTCACACATAAAGATTGGCGAGCACTGATCACTCGCTGATTTTCCCCCGATCACAGCCCGACCTGTCGGCGAGCTCGTTAACTTGCAAATCGGGCTTAAATCGGGCTTAAAATCCTGTAAACTTGGCATAAGGAGAATCTGCTCAAGGGCACCCTCCAGTGTCCAGTATGAAACAGACGCCAAGTTTAGCGCCAAGTAAAGCTCATTCAATCCTATTCTGGGTGAAAATGGGAAAAATAATTCCTCTCTAAAGAACTTTGAGGGAAACATATAATCAATATGTTTTTCTCCAGTGTACAAAAGTGTAAAGGGCTTTTTTCCACAGTGGATGCATATAAGGCACATATTTCATATTAAATACATGGACTCCATTTTTGATTTTGCATACCTGCTGACAAAAATAAAGAAATTATTGTCACAGATTTTATCATAATAATATAATATTTCATGGTTTAAAAACAAACACATTTCTCTTTGCTGCAGAAGTACAGTATAAGAGGAAATGTCAAGCATCTTAGGGGGGTCTTGCAGTATTGATTTGGAGAAGGAGGGGGCCTTGGAGTAAAAAAGGTTGAGAATGACTGCACTAGAGTTTACGATCTGTCAAAGAACGGTGTGAATCTATTCATATCAATGGGAATAGTACGCTGTAAAGGCGGAGTGGAAAAATACAACTGTATGCGGTTCAGTCCACTGTATTCCCGCTTTTTCAATATTGAATGGCTCTTCACGTTCTTATAAATGAGATAATGCATTTTTTCCTGTCAAATGCTCAGTCAGCAGGTTGTAGTGTAGGTGCCCTAAAGCGGTCATAGGATACAACACACAGTGAAAATAAATCTGTGCTAAACTTATTCTAAGCCAATAGCTAAAAATTAACAATTTATTAGCTAGTCAATGGCGACAAACATTATTTAGTCCCTTAGCTGGAAGTTTAGTAACATATGCAAACGATTTACTCACAATGTAGAGGGTTGCCTCACATGGAGTTTCAGAAGAAAGCTCAATGATCACTCAAACTATGCTCGTACCTTTTCTCATCAAATAGAAATATTTTGATGTTTTTAGAAGAAATATCTGAGAAAGTTGATTTGTAAATTATAACCGATAAGTCCATTAACTCGCCTAAGCTATAAAAGAGCAACATCTGAGTGATAAAATGTTCTTCCAAATCCATTAAAGACAATCTGCTTAACCATTCTGAGATCATTTTAATGGAAAGTTCCCCTAATGCTCTGAAGAATATTTTCCTTCCCAAATCCCAAATGTCCTGCACACTGTCACAGATGGATGGGATTGCCATCTTAATCAAGACCTATCCCTGGAAATTCCATAATTCCATATTCATTGGAGCATAGAGGGATTTCTAGGCTTTTTTTCTCTTTTACTTTTGGCTATTGATCAGAAACTTTTTAAGAAGTCTTTAACGTGTGAGCAGGCACGGAAGGACTTTGTTTTGATTAATAAATGTATTCTCTTATGAAAGCAAGCATTGGGTATGCTGATATCCTGTCCCAATCCAGATTTAGCTCAACAGCTCAAGGCAGGTCTCAGTGAGATTGCCTGCCCAGCATGCATAATGTATTGTATTGATTTGCTTACATTCCAGACAAAAAGGTTTCATCTCAGCCCTTTAAAAGATCAGAGTAACTAATTGTGATTTGTGTCAGAGATTAAGGAAAATACAGACCGCTCACCCTCGGTGGGCACTGAGCAGATGTGCTGAGAGTTCATATGCTCTGAAGGGTTGATCACTCATTCTGTTCTGTCTCTTTTTGCATCCATTCATCTCTTCCTGTCCTCCTCTCATTCCACCGTTCTCTCCTTATGTGTCATTACTTTGTTTATTATCTTCCTGTCCTGCTCTGTGCATTGTGTGCTGGCTTGACACTCAGACCATCTGCATCTAACAGTTGGCTTCCAGTCTTTCCGTACCCTCGATCGCACAAAGCAACCTGTCATTTAGCCTACTACCTTTTCCCATTCTTTTCCTAGGGAATCTGATGGGAGAAAAGCTAATTAAATGTGTTGAGGTGTGGCAAAGCAAGCTCATAATGGAGTTCAATTTGGCCCTTTTATATCCCCATCTGGTCGTCAGATAGGAATGTTGTGAATTTTTGCTGTTTTTTCCCCCTATTTGTGTGGTTAAAAGGGATGTTGGGCAAGCTGACCATAGTGGGAATGTTTTGGAAGGTAGCAACACAGAGGCATCTTTACGGCTGTTTAGCTAATGGACAGCTTTAATGGACAGAAGCGTTGATAGGTAGGAAATAATAGGGCTACAGCTATTGATTTACACATGTACTGTGGCGGAATGATTTTGGTTTGCATTCCATAGACAAGTGAATGTGGATGAATCCTGTGACTGCATGTTAATGCAATCTCTTTGACATGAATCCAGCATTTTGTTCATAGTCCGTTCAGTGACACTCTGATGAATACTGTGCACAAAAATAGCAGTCCAGGCACTTTGCAAAATCGCAAGATTCAATCTAACGGCTTTAGGCAACTTTTAGGAATGTAGCTGAGGAGATTTGTTTGAATGGTTAGTTTACCCAAAAATGAAAATTCTGTCATTAATTACTCACCCTCATGTCGTTCCAAACCCATAAGACATTTGTTCATCTTCGGAACACAAATAAAGATCTTTTTAATGAAATCTGAGAGCTTTCTACCGCTTTCAAGCCCCAGAAAGGTAGTAAAGGCATCATTATACCATTGGTATGTCTACACCAGATGCGAGTGGCATGACATGACACAACAAAAGCAAATATAACTCATTATAATCAGCGATGCTGTCTACACTGGATGTGGCCTGGTGCGAAGCTACACAACAAATTCCTGACAGTAAACTAATGCCTGTTCTATTTCTGATGTATTTCAAGCACTGTCAAGCTGTGGCGTCCGGTTTAGACACTGAAGCATTCCATTCAACCAAGTTTTGAAGCAAGATTTCCAATTTCAGAGTATTATTTTTTAAAGGGGACCTATAATGCCCCTTTTACAAGGTGTCCCCAGAATGTGTATGTGAAGTTTCAACTCAAAATACCCCACAGATCATTTATTATAGCTTGTCAAATTTGCCCCTATTTGGGTGTGAGGGAAAACACGCCGTTTTTGTGTGTCCATTTAAATGCAAATGAGCTGATGCTCCCAGCCCGCTTTTCAAAAGAGGGCGGAGCTTTAACAGCTCGCGCTTCGGTTGCTCAACAACAACAAAGCTGGAGAATCTCACGCAGCCAAAATGACGATTGTCAGTAACAGTGTTCAGCCTTACATTGTTCAAACTGGAGTTGGTCACTGATGGAGAGACTCAGGAAGAAGTTACAACTTTTAGAATGCATCTGGACGTTTCTGAATGGTTAGTGGATACATTTATGTAGTTGCTGTGGAGTTGATTCAACTCATCGACTAGCATGTGTCGTCATGTTAATCTTTTGTGCAAATCCAGCGTTGAATTGACCCTCGTTTGTGAAGCAGTCCAGGGTAAAATGACAGCATGGTAACAACACTCTACTACAACAACTCTTCCTCTTCTCTAAAGCAGCCCAACATGGCCTCGTCCCCTTTGTTGCATGTTCTCGGGGGCAGGGTTTATGTAAATTTTAGGGTTAGTGATGTCACTAACCCGGGAAGTCAAGTCAAGTCATCTTCATTTATATAGTGCTTTTCACAATACAGATTGTTTCAAAGCAGCTTCACAGTGATAATAGGAAAATTAATTGACAGAGATTGTCAATTAAGAAGCTCGTTGTAGTCCCTATCAGCCGTTTGTTGTAGTCCTTAAACAGCGAATTCTTTAAAAGAAAATATCTCCCTTTGCATTGAACTTTTAGCGTCACAACTTTGCAGATGTTGTTTATAGTCTAACAACAACATTATACACTAACTAAAGTTAAAAAAAGGGAAATCATAATTAACCACCCCTTTAAGGATCATACCCATCAAAAAAGATTGTTTGTTGAGGTGCTTGAGAGAGAATATCAGAATATCAGAAAACCCCAAAATTGCCCGGCCATCATCAGATTTTTTTTTTTTTTTTGATAACTTTAATTTAAAACAGTTTATTTAATTGCTAAATAAAACTAAAATAAAATAGTTTTTAAATTATACTTAAATTCACAGCTGTACAAAATAGCAGTATTATAGCAGCCATCAGCTATTCTGCCTTCTAGATAATGCCACTGTTGGCATCGATCATTGAAGACCCCATATCGGCTGACCACGAGAAACAAGTTCTCATCTATCACTCTTCATGGAAAGTTTTCAAAGTGTCTGGTATTTCTGTTGTGCTCCCATAGTGTCCCAGCCCTAAAAGGGTAAGATTACTCTTACTGAAGAAAAATGTAATTGTCTTGTGGAATCAATCTGGTCATTGATGAAAGTGAGCTTTCGGAGTGACTTGACCGGACCCCTCGTGTGCTGTGGGACCAGAATCTTGATGTAGCTGAGCTGCAATCTACTTTGAAGCTCCAACCAGTCTGTGTCGCATCAGCAGTCTGTCTGGGAGTACAGACAGGGTCACCTGACCTCCTATCGATTTCATTCCATGACTTCCTGCTGTGACATTCACAATCCACACCAGTTATCCTGAAATCAATCTCACTGAAAGATTGATGTAGCTATAGAAATATTAATTGTCTTAAAAGTACAAGACTGTTTCATTTTAACCGTGATGGGCCGATGACTGTTGCCGCCCATACTTTCTGTCTTTTTTACTTTTATTGCCCTTCGGGTCTCTCCCTTTCCCATTGTCTCACACAACTGAGCTGTTCAGTCATGATGTCAATTTTTAGACCAAACCCAGAAGGAAATTGTGTGAAATAGAACATTTAATGTGGTGCAACCATCAAGTAAAAATTAATAAAAAAAATTTCCCTACACCTTGAATCATTATTTTTTTTCAAGAAAAATTTTATGTTTTTAAAAAATATTATTATTTTTTTTTTTATTTATAAATATCAAATATTAAGCATTTAGGGAGCAAAACATCAGTTATATTTTAAATGTAATCTGAACTAACCTTGCCATGTCATTTAAAATATACTGTGTGTGTGTGTGTGTGTGTAAGTTACTCCAAAAAAGTAATTAATTACTAGCTACTAATTACATCTTCAACAGTGTACTAGTGATTGCATAAATTATTCTTGAACTGACCAAAGTGTGTAAAGGGAGAAGGTTACATTAAAAACATGCATTTTAACATTAGACGTTAAATTTTGATGTTAAATCCACTATTGTTTTATATAGAATTGTTCTATAGTCTACACAGTATTTAATTTAATGCAATTATATTAGAAGTAACTGTAATTAAATTACAGGAAATTTAAGAGAAATCCCTTACTTTACTTTTGCACTGTAAAAAATAATACACTAGTACTCAATAAAATTGTGGCAACAGATTACAAGCAATATTATTAATTAAATTCAAGAAATAAGAATTTAAGTTAAAATTAATCCAATGAGCTCCTTAAAAGTGAACCATTTAAAATGAGTAACTGCAAATAGCACACAAAAAAATTAAGTAAAATTTAAACAAAAATATTGGGTTCATTGGACAAAAGAACACTATATTAATGAATACTACTTAATGAAATTATTTTGACATAACACAAAATTAAGTTAATATTATTAATAATATTAAGTGGATTATTTAAATTAACGTATTTTAATTAATTAAATCGGATTTTAAGTATAAATAACAGACAGACGTCAAAGATTAAGAACTCTTATTTATCAGAAAATTGGGCAATACAAATGCAGACAAGGCACTAATTTTCCAGGTACAGATATCCTGTGTATTCTGTAATGTAAAAACATTTTGATGACTCATCTTGTACTACACAGATTTTTGTCCAATCAAATGCCCCCCTAGAATGTTAAAGGGTTAGTTCATCCAAAAATGAAATTTGTGTAATTAATACTGAGAGGGTGTTCTGACGTATGACCCGGAAGCCTGCACTGTCTATACAATGTAAACAGCATAGGAGAATGACAGGTGAGAGAAGAAATTGTTTAATAAAGTCGTTATTTTTGTTTTGTTTTTGCGCACAAAAAGTATTCTCGTAGCTTCATAACATTAAGGTTGAACTAGTGCTGGGCGGTTTGACCAAAAATCTGTATCACGGTTTTTTTTTAAGATTCTGGCGGTTTCACGGTATGTCACGTTTTTTTACTGGACCTTTATTTTGGCATATTTTACTGTCAGGAGTACAGGGAATATATTATATAAACACTGTAAGGACAAATAAAAATGTATTAAAAAATGTAATCAAATCAGTTCATAAAGCTAACAATTTAGTTTAAAATGTATTCAAATTAATTTAATTATTTAATTAAATTAATAATAATAAGTAGGCTACATTTTATTGTGCAATTTGTCATTTCAATGAAGACCTTTGAGTTTGTGTTTTAATTATTATTATTATTATTGTTGTTGTTATTATTATCTCTATTAATCGAAGTACACTCTATTGTACAATAGTAATATATCTGTTATTTCAAGTTTGCCGAACTTTTATTTTGACAGGGTCGTGAAGACCTTTGACTTCCTGTGTATATGACAATAAGACAAATGTTGATAGTTTTCTCAAATTAAACGGTGAAATGTTCATAAAGTGAGCAGCTCTGCAGATGAAGTTCATGTGTATAGTGAGTGAGACAGCACACACTGAAATCTCGTCGCGAGCGTCACGCGTGCTTCAGATTCAGAATGTGTAGTAGACTAGTAGACGAAAATGCGGCGCTCATTCATACAGACTTCAGATTTCAATAGCGGTCTTTTTTTAGCTTTAATATTCACAAACACTATTCCGTATCGATAGCGGATTCATTGTACAGCCCTACTTTTGATTTATCCATACAAAAATTGGCAAATTCTGTGACGTTCCGCTTATACAGTAAGTTCTATTTGTGACTGGATTCCGTGATTTCATTAGTGTTTTCTGCATCGCGGAAATCTTATAGCTCTACATGGTATTTGCAGTATTAATGAGAGTTAGTTTTGGGAGTTATTTATTGTTGTGTTATAAAGTTGTTTCCATTAGTGTAAGAAGGGTATGCAGTTAATAGAAGTTGAAAAATACATATTTGAATAATACATATCGGTCTCGAAATTGAAACCGGTATACCATATGAACCGGTATACCGCCCAGCACTAGGTTGAACCACTGTAGTCACGGTGACTATTTTAATGATGTCTTTACTACTTTCCTGGACCTTGAATGTAATTTTGTTGCTTTCTACGGGGGATAAAAAACCTCGGATTTCATCAGAAATATCTTAATTTGTGTTCTGAAGATGAACAAATGTCTTATGTCATATTTTTAATATGTCCTACCTAAACTTTCTGTTCCATAGGAAATATTGCAATAAAGAACAATTTCATGGACTTTTAAAACAATTTCTTGTTGAAGCACAGTATCATGTGCGACTGGTCTTGATTTATGGATAATGCATTTGGGGTTTCTAAATGAGAGGGCGATTCCATGTCTTCCTCTTTCATCAGGCTTTCTCAAATGTATATATGTCAGATCTCTTTTGTCCCGAGCCAAAAGCCCATTTCACAGAATGACTCATCACTTCTGTCATTCTCCCCATTAACCTGTGAATGATACATACGCTCTAACCCCTTTTAGCCGCTATATCCTGCCTTAAGTACCTCATATAGTTCAATAGAGACATTTATCCACAGCTTCTACCCTTATCATCCACATCAAATCTTTCTCAATCTCTCCCGTTCATTTCCTGTTCTCTTCTTCTTATCTTTTCACATTCAGTTTCTTACTCTCTCTACTTCTGATAAATAAATGCACAAAGACACGTTCACTCTGCTAAAATGTCTAACATACACTTCTGTTGGTTGTATTTACAGCCAATTATACAACTAATTTATTTGGTAAATTTTATTTATTTATAATTTTTTACACTTATTTATGAATCATTTTCCAAATGTCCAATTGAAGAACATTCCTAAATGTGATGTAGATTACATAAATCATATACTGTATATGTCTCTCTCTCTCTCTCTCTCTCTCTCTCTCTCTCTCTCTCGCGTGTCCGAATCCACTTTTGCTAGTTTAACGATGGGAAAAAAATGGTCGGCGCGTCCGGCGCATGATCTAAAAGGGTTGTCCCTATTCTCTTAATGAGTAATGGGTGTTTTGGGCGTAACGTGCAATAAACCAATTAGAGTCTTATCTCCCATTCCCTTTAAAAGCCAGTTTCGCTCGCGCCATGGCGTATTTGCTATTTACATAGCGGAATTTGCAAGCAAGGAAACTGATCTGCTCGTGCGCAAGGTTAAAGGCTGATTTATACTTCTGCATCGAGTGTACGCCGTAGGCTGTGTGTACCACGCGTAGCCTACGACGTAGCATGACGTGCACCTCTTCAAAACTGTAACAACGCGTCAATTCTACGCGGACCGCAAGTGCTGTGATTGGTCTGCTAGAACCCCTCCCTCAGGTCAAAAAACTGGCACGGACCAATCGGAGAAGAGCGAGCGTTTTCAACTTCCATGGGAATGAAAAAATGCTCTGTTTCAGGGGACACATGCAGTCATACAAGTTGTTACCTATTTGCCGCTTCTCTGCCACTTCTATTTGTAAGCTTCTCTGACAACGTACATGACAAGCTGCTTCTTCTTCGGCTTTTGCCTTGATACTCAACATGACTGCGGATACTGCCTACTAGTGGTCTACATGCACGTCGAGGTGGACAACGACGCAGAAGTATACAGTAAATGAAAACAGACGCATAGCCTGCGGCGCAGAGGCTCTGGCGTAGGTCTGACGCAGAAGTATAAATCAGCCTTAAAGCGCACAAGCAGACCATCTACGGGACAAGCCGGATTCCACCAAAGCATTTTTATCTTTATGTACACAGTAATAATCTTTTATATTGTAATCCTTTTATTTTTAATATATGGCATGTTTGTGTGCTGCTGCACCTCTCTGTGTGTGTAATAAGCAGAGTGTATGCACGTTGTGCACCCGCATATAGGTGCATATTACTAACACGCTCTTTAAATAACAAAGCAAATATTGTTATGCACGAAAACAATGCGCCTGAACACACCTCGTTTTCAGACCAACTTGCCCATGGGCGCACAAATAAGCGCAAATGCATTTGATATTTAAACAATGTGGTGCAGGACGTGAAAATGATAACTGCGTCAGGCTGAAACTAGCAAAAAACACTTGCATTGTGCCAGGAGTATGATAGGGCCCTATGTATCACCCATAGTTCAAGCCAGGGTTGCCAGGTCTGCAGTTTTTCTCTACATCAAACATTATTTGTAGCACACCTCCCATCCAATAATCGCAAAGAGCTTTGTGCTTTGTTACTTGTAATAAGAAACAAAGTCTCAGCTTTCAAATTTTGTCCATTTTATCACGGAATTCAAACTATAAATGGCTTTTTAACGCTCTTAAAGGGATAATTCACCCAAAAATGAAAATTCTCTCATTATTTCCGAACCCGTAAGACTTTCGTTCATCTTCGGAACACAAATGAAGATCTATTTGACGAAATCTGAGAGCTTTGATCTCGCGTGTCAGGCAGGTTCGATTGAGCTTCTGTTTATGTTCACTGATCAATGTTTATATATCACTGTAGAGCCTCAATTCAAGTGACATCACAGAGGTCAAGTCTTTTCTTAGTTATAGCAAGAAAAAACATGCATGAACATCAAAAGGTATGTTGAAAAATACAGTACATCTTACTGAAATGAATCATGTCTCATGTAATCACTCAATCTGCGTTACAGCCGCGGAAAGACGTCAATAAAACAGCTTATGAACAATATGTCACTTAATGTTGCATTTACCTCTGGAAATTATCCAATGTTCACAGTTCGTTAGTTAGCTATAAAAATGCTAGAGAGGAGCTTATTTACTGTTAATTATATATGTATGTTTGAATAAATTTGCCATGAAGACAAGTGCTTATGAAAACTACTTTATGTGCAACTGAGATTTTATACAGACATTTTGAATATGATAGTTTGTTGTTAACTTCAACCTCTATTATTATAGTAATGTACCAAATGAGAGGGTTCTCTGTATAATTTGCAGCATTATTTGGGAGAGTAATGCTCCCAAATAATGCTGCAAATTATACAGAGAACCCTCTCATTTGGTACATTACTATAATAATAGTAATTTAATAGAATTAAAAATCTGGACAGTGTTTGAAACTTTGTTTTGCTAGAAATCTTCACGCCATTACCTCCAAAAAAAATAATCACTTGTTGAATTCCTCATTTGTAAGTCATTTTGGATAAAAGAGCATGCTAAATGAATAAATGTAAATGAAACACTTTGTCACACTGTGAATGTTGCCATGTTCCGCTTTTCATTAAATGTATCATTAAATAAATTTCACCATCATTCTTTGTTTGGTTCATATCCATGAATCAGTTCAAGCTGTCCATTTTAATGAATACATTTGTTTCCATCACTTAAAAATGTGTAGCATTTCCCATATATTAAAATCTTAAAACATAATATATCTAGGTAAGTTATATATTTTTACATTGGGGAAATGATTAAATATTTTAATCAAGTCTTGATTATTTTTGACTATATTTTGTAACATTTCATAATCCTCTTGGCAACAGTTGCTGTTATGTCAAAATGATGGTTCCTCTGATAAATATTTTAAACAATACATAAATATTGAACTATATATTGAATTTCAACAAAAGCTAGACATACAGGAGCTAGAAAAATAATATTGCCCAGCCCTAATGTTGAGTGTGTTTTGTGGATGGCTGGCATTAATTCTTTTGGGAGATGGCAGTCTTGCGTTCAGCTGTCCGTGGCTGCTAAAAGCCAGGGAGCGTAAATGGACACAAAGAGAGTGGACAGGCTATCTGGGCCAGTGGTTTGATAATTGTGTTTATAGAGTTGGCAGGCTGAACTTGACCAAGTGTCCAAGCTCAAACAGAGGTAAAGTCCATCCAGAGAGAGACAGCAGCTGTCTCTCATCCACACCTTGTTTAAATGAAGCGATGGAGTCATCAGTGGCATGCAAACACTGTTCTGAGAATTCAAAAGCTGCCATTGTGCCACAGCAAGATGCAGAGGGTAGTGCCAATGTTTGATGAGATGGCGGGTATTATTTTGAAGGAGGTTTACGTCTTAATGAATCACTAAATGCAATTTCTATAATCATATATTCACAAGGGGTCAAGGTTTTGGCTGTTTTAGCATGCTACAGGGAAAAAAAGCATCATAAAAGTAGGACTACAACTAATGATTATTTGAATAATCAATGAATCTATTCATTATTTATTTTAATAATTAATTAATTAGTCAAAAAAATCCAAAGATATTATGTTGTCCTCCAAACAATGTGCAATTTGAAGGCAATGAAAACAAATATAGTGAATGTATCTATGTAGGCTATGTGCAATTAAGTACAAAAAAGGGGGTTAAAATCTAAACTGATTCCTTTTCTATGGAGCTTCATCTGTTTGGTTATTTATTTCTAATTTATGAAATATTAAGTAAAATAAATATAAATTCTAAATAAATTGGCTTTATATCGGCCACTCTGCTCTCTAAGATATGGCATCGGCCATCAAAAAATCGATATAGGTCGACCGCTATTATGCACTGAAAATGAGTCTTGAGCACATTAAGCGGCACACACATCCGTCAAAGCACATGACAGGGCAAGCTGCAGTCAACTATAAGCTTTTGTTTAAATATGTTTAGGACAACTTGGGTTGTGCACTTTTCCCGCAGCAGGGAAGATGCATTTTGTCCATAGAAAATCTATTGTTCACTGTTGTAAAGTGACGTGACTGGCAGATGTTTTCTGCGCAAAGTGCGTAGTCGTGATTAATCGATAAATGGATTATAAATAGATTATTTTCATTAGCGATTATTATTAATTACTTCGATTAGCACATAAAAGTAATGCACTATATTCTAGAATTTTTATTTTTGTGTGAAAAATGTTGTTAACTTGCAGAGTTGAGGGCATTATAAATGGTTACATCACTCATATCCAGGGCTTGACATTAACTTTTTTGCTCTCCAGCCACTGTGGCTAGTGGTTTTCCAAAGTTACTAGCCACTCAGCATTTTCACTGGCCACAATTTTGACATCAATTCCATGGGAAAAAAACAAAAACAAAAAACTGCCATATAGATTTTTATTATATCATAATTTGGCAGCAGGTATATTAGGCTGCTGTCATGTTAAGACCTGACACATGGATCCATTATACTGTTACACATGCGTTAAAACATAACTGACTGTTTACGTGAATACTCACCAAGACTGGCATTCTGACTTTATTTTGTGTGAATTTGACTGTTTAAGCACTATAAGCAGCGAAAAACAACTCAATTTAGTATTGAGAGGCGGCTTTATGTGCGCACACTTTGTGTGTGAGCACAAAATCTGTGGAAATTAGTAAAATTATGTGCAATACACGCAATCCCACGCAGGAATTCAACCCTGTAACACCAACAATATTCATCCGGAGCAAATGAAACAAGTGAGTGAGGGGAGGCGGGTTTGTGTGTCAACTCGCTGTCGAAGAGATGAGAGAGTGAGAAAGCGCAGCTGGTATCGTGTATCTGTTCTGCGGAAAATGAGTACTGGAAGTGTTTCAGATACTTCAGTGTGTATCGAAAATCGATATTTTTGACAACACTGCCCTTAGTTTATTATTTCAGATGCCCTTTTAAAAGACTACAATTGAAAAATGTATATGTAGGCTATACATTTAACCCGCCAAAGTGCTGCTGAAATCCACCCGCATTTGGTGGGTTGGCGGGTGTTAATGTCAAGCCCTGCCATCTATTTGTCATGCTAACCAAAATGCCAACATCCATTGGTTGAACTTTCACTTTTGAGTGTATGGTAAATGTTATGTATGTGCAAATTAGGATTAAGGTTAGTTGTTCACTAACGTAGTTGTTAATTGTTCAAGGTTAGTTAGTTGTGTTTTTTAATTCTAGTAGCTCATATTACACTAATTGTAGGCCCAGTATCTCTGGTGTAACCTCTGGGTTAAGTGCTTTGCTAAAAGGACTTAGCGGGGATTGTGGGAATTAAAGTAATTTTCAGGTCACAGGTCAGCTCTACCTGGGATTGAACTACCTTCGATGTAGCGGTTGCCCCTTGGGTCAAGGATTTGCTTGTTAGACCCTGCTGGTAGATAATGTAATTTCACCATCGGATATTAAAACCCATCTCAATTAACAGCTATTCACTGATTGCCTTATATCCTGATTGAATAAAACTTTCATTATATTACAGTAGATGTTTTACCAGTGCTTGATACTTTTTTTTGGAGTCACTTAAAGTGTGAAATTGTCATGATGTCATTGTCCAGCTCCAGACTGATTAGTCACATGGCATTTATAGCTGATGTCAGATGACATGAAATGTAAAATTAGCCTGAAATACGTTGAAGCTTTAGCACCTAAAACCTATCAGTAACACATAAAAGCCTATAATTGCTCTGTTAGCTATGGATAAATTAAAGAACACTTTTTCATACTCTTTTAGGTGACCAGAAGTGGAGGAAGGTCTTTTTTTACGGTTCCATATTGATTTAAATTCATAGAAAAATCTCCATTGTTCATTCTGCATTCTTATTAAATGCTGAATCATTCATATAAGTAGCTGTGGCAATAAATCAATGCTAACAGCATTTACTTAACTGCATTTCTATTGACTCACATGAATCAAGTTATTACTATAAATCTGAACTTTAACCAGCAAATGCAAATGGATTAATAACTCAATTTTTCTCCTCCAGCTCAGTCCTTCAAAGAGTTTTCCCAACTGCTAAACACCATGGAAGAGGAGAGAAGACGGCTGGTAAGTAATGAGTATGCATGCTATAAATACCTTTATGGTAGATACCTGGATTCCCGCGGGGCGGGACGAGATTTGATGGACAAGTGCAGGTGCGGGAGGTAAGACACCCGTGTGGTTGCGGGAGAATAAAATAAACGCATCTGTGTTTGCGCTCTGGAGGATGTCAAATGTTTCACGACGTGTTTTCACAGCGTCGATTTGATAAAGAATGAGTTGACAAAGTTGATACCAACAAAACCTGATTGGGTTTGTTTGGTTTTGTCAAATTGAAACCAATCCTGTAACCCAGAGTTTTTTCAGCTAGCTTCATGGTACTGGCCCCTGGTTTCTGTGGTTGTGTGTGTGTGTGTGTGTGTGTCTCAGCACTCAGAGCAGACATGCCAGTGAGATCCAGAAGAGACGGTATGGTTAACGTGTTTGACATGTGTGGTCACTCGTCACATCTCGCAGTGACATCCGGCGGATATCACATACTATTCCAGTAATATGATGTACATTTCTTGGAATTTGAACCCTTATACTGTAGTTTGACACCAAAGGTTAAGTAGTTTGCATGAGGTCAAGCCCTAGGGCTTTATTTTATTTCTAAATGTTGAAACACTTCCAGCAATATGCAGCCTCATTGATTTATAAAGACAGATGTCCTTATATCATAACCACAAAGACGTGAGAATAATCCAAAATGCTTAATAGCTCACTTACTGTAAATGGGACCTTAATGATGTGTGTGGTTATCACACCGTTACCAGCTGCTCTTTTAAACCTTTAAACTACCTAACTAAATGGCATGAATTATACATCAGGGATTTATACAGTCTGTAACTACATTTGGTTACAGACAATTACAAAATCAAGCCATTTCTCATTCTACACCTTCCTACCAAGATCACATAAGGCATCATATGTGACAAAACAAAACACAAAACTAAGCATGTTCTAAAAGGCAGACAGCAACATTATGCTGCCTCCTTGTTTTGACAAAATTTAAAAGGTGCATTCACATTAGTAAAATATCAGCGGAATTTCGCAGGCAGAAAGGTCAGTTATCTACTGTCAATAGTGTAGCGATGTATGAAGCACAGCTCACACAGAAGTCACTTTCAAACCAAGCAGCTTTCTGTTGTCAAAGCAGTGAATCAGTTTGAACCCGTTGTGAAATCTGTGTGCAAAAATCTTTGATCCTCACGCAGAATTCCTAGTTGCGTGGATTCCTTTTGAAATGACCTATTGAAATGAAATTAATTTCACAGAACAATGGTAAATGTGACTCTTAAAATTGCCATGAAAAGGAAGTTGTGATCGAATTCTTTCCCTATTGTGATGTGTATCAGAGTGAAATGGCTTCTTGAACAAGAAAAAACAAAACATTGTAGAGATGGAGCTGCTTATGTCCGTTGGGAATTGATTGGATCGTTGAAGGGGAGGCTATATTGCTCAACCCTTGCGCCAGTGCATACAATCCCAGAATTCATCAGGATGAAAAAAGTAAAAAAGATAGCAGAGTCGATTATAAATATACTTTCTTTCAGTGCCAATATAAAGTCTGATGAATAGCTCAGTTTAATTTTAATTGGACTATTTAGAGCTAACTAGAGAATTATGTTGTTAGCATATGTTAGCATAGCAGCATGCTAACATCAAACTCCAAAGGAAACAGTTCTGAGTCAAGTCTACCATATCTTCACATAAGAAGTCATATCTTTTTGCCCAATGAACAGTGTTCTAATTGGTCACTTATGAGGTTAGATATCAGTTAGGATGTTTCCTTGGAAGACTGCTGTCAACATAGGCAGTAGACAACAAGGAAGCTGTGTTTATGTATTTGTGTTTGTAAGTGATCCCAACAGGGATCATTAATGTTTGGTTCCTGAAAAATGTTTGAAGTTACGGAGATAAGGGAAGTTTGATAAAATGACTAATGGTTTGTTTTCGTGACCCATGTTGTTGTTTTTTCCAGAAGAATTGCTCCTTAACGTCTTTGTGTCGACTGAAGCTCTGTGATTCATTCGTATACTTCGACCCCTGCTCTCTGATCTCCATATGCGGGGAAAAGCAAAGTCTGTTTCATTTCAGACAGTGAGTAATGGGCTGAATAGGATAAAAAAGGACCTTTAAAATATACATTTACTCTTAAATGCATAACTTATGGATTTATGGCTGGAATAAACTCATTTGTGTGGACTCACACAGTCAGACACATTAGTTTTATTGAGAACAAAACACTTTTGAGACTAGCAGCCTCAGTGGATTTGATTTCATTTTCCTCTCCTTCATCTTAAACATCTAATCTCTTTTTTAGCAGTCTTCATGCATAGTTTGCTGCAAAGACACCCTTTGCAAAGAAGAAACTCAACCGATTTAGACCGAGAGGAGGCCCATAGGACAGAAAAAATCTCAAATGAGATATTTTTATTATGTTTTTCCTAGACAGAAATGAGGTTAAATGGAGATCAAATGAAGGCTTAAAGGTACAGTCACACAAAAGCATGTGGAATTATTTTGGACCCCACAAAAACAAATATGGGCAACAGGACACTGTATGCCATGCTTTAGGGGTCCTCTTTTTAATAAATAAAAAATAGGTAACACTTTATAATAAGTATACAGTAATAAAGTACTTAAAAATCATTTGCAAACTATTAGTTTATAGTTAATTCATAGTTAATATATTGTACTCTCTACATTGTTAATATATTATTAGGCTATATACAAATAGTGAGTTCTTCATTCATTGTCACTGTAATTAACCAAATTATTATTGTTTAATTAGCTCATATGTAAAAAGTTAGATAATGTTTTTGTATGCTTTGTTAACAGCTTATTAACTGTAAATAGTTCTCACTTTAGATTAGGTCACAAAAATGGGAAAATTTCATTAGTTATGTGCTTTAAACCAACCTTTATTAGACATTCATTGCATTAGTATTAAGTGTTCCTTAAAAAATGGTAAAACACTTTAGTTTAGGGTCCAATTCTCACTATTAACTAGTTGCTTATTAGCATGCATATTACTAAGATATTGGCTTTTTTTAGTACTTATAAAGCATATTAATGCCTTATTCTGCATGACCATAGTCTACATCCCTTAATCCTACTCAATACCTAAACTTAACAACTACCTTACTAGCTATTAATACGCAGTAATTAGGAGTTTATTGAGGCAAAAGTCATAGTTAATACTTAGTTTATATACCATATAGTCACACTTTAGATTAGGGTCCAATTAATTAATTCATTAAAACACTTAATTAATGACATTTTCCCATTTTCAGTGACTTTATCTAAAGTGAGAACTATTTACTCCTAATAACCAATTAACGATTCCTGTACTATGAGCTAATTAACCAATAATAATTGTGTTAAATACAGTGACAATGAATGAAGAACTCACTATTTGTATATAGCCTATTAATATATTAACAAGGTAGAGACTACAATATATTAACTAAGAATTAACTATAAACTAATAGTTTGTTAATGATTTGTAAGTACTTTATTACTGTATACTTTGTTGTATAGTTTATACTTTAGTATAGGGAACACATATTCACTATTAACTACGACTTTTCCCTCAATAAACTCCCAATTTACTGCTTATTAATAGTTAGTAAGGTAGTTGTTAAGTTTATGTATTGGGTAGGATTAAGAATGTAGAATAAGATCATGTAGAATAAGGCATTAATATGTGCTTAATAAGTACTAATAAATAGCCAATATTCTAGTGATATGCAAGCTAATAAGCAACTAGTTAAAAAACCCTAAAATAAAGTGTCACCGTGTTTTGTATTAAACCAAGAGATTTAGATCTTTTGTTGGCCACACATCTTTTTTAAACTTGTTTCATTTTGTTCCAAAATGTGTTGCTAAAAATAGTTGGATCTAATTAAAAATAGACTATTTTCACTAATGTTTTATTCTTGGCTCATTATAGAGTAGCATCTTAGCAAAATACTTCCTTTTCAATCAGTTGTGGGTTAAATATCCTGTGCATCGCAGTACTATTCTATTTGTGAGTTGCTGCCTTGAGCATTGCAAATCATTCATTTATGAGGTTACATTTGAGTTAGGATTCTGATGTTGAAGACAGCTGTATGTAGGCGGTGGACAGACAGGCTAGGATTTGAAACGGAGCCATTATCTTTGTTTACGTTGTGCGGCTCACTGCTCCTGTCCATTCTCTGTTTCAGCGATTGACTTTCCTCACCGCTTAATCAGACATCCCGTAATCCAGGGCCAGCCTTGGTTAATGAGAAACCATATGGAATGTAACTGCAAGTCAACGAAACTTTCCACTTTATTCAGTTTATTCACATTCTTTTTTCGTGTTGTCTTCGGCTTAGTGTTTCATCACTTTGGCCTGTAAGATTGCCTTATTTAACAGGATATAATGGCTGGTGTGAACTTTTTCAGGAGTCTACTTTTTATGATAAAAGCACAACTCAAAAGGAGATTTGAAGTGCTCCCGTTGCTCCATCCTGCAACACCTTGTGTCATACATTTTTGAACAAAGGAATATAAGAAAGGAAGGAAGGAGATTTTCCAAATATTTTCCGTGGTGGAGTTGCAAGTGCATTCTTGATCTCCTGAGCCCAATCAGTCGTGGAACGGAACGCTCCGCTGTCAGACTGAATCTGAGGTAGCCGTATATACATGCAAACGTCAGTTCTCTTCAGTGGAGTGGGATTGAAGCCAGGCCCTTGTGATGCAGTCAATAATGCTGACCTTTTGACATGTGCCAATGAGAGCAGAATTCTGATTATCTGTCCATGTCTTCATTAGTATTTCTGTCTTGTGGAGATCAGAATGCTAAATACCTTTTAGGCGTTCTGTCTGTAGGCTAACTCACAAAATCACAACTGTACTAAAAGTTATCACCTCTGACATGTACAAAGATAGCTGTCTAAACACTTAATCTTGACTGCAAAGTATAATTATTATTTACATTGAACTTGGGTCCAGAAAATCCCTAGAAACCACCTAGCAACACCTTAACAACAACACAGAGCAGCCTAGCAATGCTTAAGCAACCCCCCAGAACACCTTAAGGCCCTGAAACACATCAAGTAAAAATGAAGAACAAGTGGGTGTAACGTAATTTTAAACAAAATCTCGTAATTTGTGGCTGTGTGCTGGGGCTAAACCTTCTTTGACATGGAAATCTTTTCACCTCTGACATACATAAACAATATATTAACATAAACATTCAGTTCTCTAAACATATAATCTTGACTGCCCAAATAGGGACCCTACCATATGTAGAAACCATAAAAACCCTATAGAAGCCACCTAGAAATGCCTTAGCAATGACCCAGAACAGTCTAGCAAAACCATAGCACCACCATTAACCATCCAGAACTCTCTGTACACCACCTAACAGTGCCTTAGCAACCACTTAGACCAGCCTAGCAACCACCTAGCAACATTGTAGAAACCACCCAGAACATCCTAGAAACCACTTATCAACATCTCAACAACCCACCCAGAACAACCTCTAGCAAAAGCATAGCACCACCTTAGTAACCACCTAGAACAGCCTAGCAATCACCTTGCAACATCTAAGCAACAATCTAGCAACATCTTAGCAACTACACCCTAGCAAAAGCATAGCACAACCTTAGTAACCACACAGAACAGTCTAGCAACATCTAAGCAACCACCCAGATATCCGTAGAAAATATCTAGTAGTGCCTTTGCCACCACCTAGACCAGCCTAACAACCACCTAGCAACATCTTGGCAACCACCCAGAACACCCTATAAACCACCTAGCAACCCTTTAGTTACCAGCTAGAACAGCCTATCAATTAAAAAGCATGTACTAATATCCCTCCAGAACATGATAGCTACCCGATAGTAACATTCTAAACCACTTAGAACACTTTGGCTACTGAATAGCAACACCCTGGCAACCACTAGCATTGTACATAAATTGTTTTTTGATATACACTACCGTTCAAAAGTTTGGGGTCCTTTTTAATGTTTTTGAAAGACGTCTCTTCGGATCACCAAGACTGCATTTGTTTGATCAAAAATACAGTAAAAACTGTAATATTAAAAATAGCTGTCATAATCAAAATAGCTATGTAAATTTATTCATGTGATCGAAGCTGAATTTTTACTCCAGTGTTCAGTGTCACATGATCCTTCAGAAATCATTCTAATATGCTGATTTGCTTCTTAAGAAACATTTCTGATTAATATCAATGTTGAAAACAGTTGTGCTGCTTCATATTTTTGTGGAAACTGGTCATTCAGGATTTTTTGATGAATAGAAAGTTAAAAAGAACAGCATTTATTTGAAATAGAAATCTGTTGTAACATTATAAATGTCTTTACTGTCACTTTTGATCAATTTAATGCATCCTTTCTGAATAAAAGTATTAATTTCTTAAAAAAAAAAAATTGTACTGACCCCAAACTTTTGAACAGTAGTGTATGTACAGTATGAAAACCTGAAATGGTGTGTGAATGGATGGTTGAGCGAATTGACAAATAAACTCAAAGCAAACCCAGCAGTCCACATCAAATTTCTTTGGCAGCTTTGTGAGTGTGTGCTTTCACAGACGAGAAATTGAAACAAAATCCTCTGTCCTCCAACCCCCCGCGTCCCCTTGTCACATCTGGAGTCAATCAACAGCCCAAAATAGAAAAGACACTGAGCGATAAGAAGCTGCTTTTGCTCACTGCCTCACAGATACATGTGTCTCATATTAGTGCCACTTCCTGTTTGAATGGTTTATTAACTAAAATATATATTTTGGTGCCAGTACTAATTTAAGGAAGTTTTGGAATGGTTTGAATGGTGAAGTTGGGTTATTGCCACTAGACAGGCATGAAGGTTTTATTACCGTCATGATGGTTTGCTTGGCTCAAAGCCACAGAACAAATCGGTATCCGTCTGTGTGTGTGTGTGTGTGTGTGTGTGTGTGTGTCAGCCACCCAAGTGTGTTATTGCGGAGCACAGACTTATCAAATTCCACCGTTTTAAAGAGAAGTCTGGTTTAATTCCCTCGGTGTGAGACAGCAGAAAGAGAGTTGGAAAGTGTGTGTGTGTGTGTGTGTGTGTGTGTGAAAGAGAGAGAAACTGTTTTGTGCTCTGCATGGTTGGAGATTGTTCAAGGCCGCTGACTTCTGATGGTATTCAGGGGCCAGGGGCCTGATGTTGTGGTGCTTTCTTTAAAGGTGATCATATCCTTAGGGAAATCCTCTTGAAGCTTTTCCAGAACAAATCTGTCCTTAGAGCCGATAATGTTGTGAAAGCAGTGAAATTTAGTTCCCTTTTTGTCAGTCTAGCCAGGTGTGGTTATCTTCAGCCTGCACCCTGTTTAGTAATTTCCTCTCTTGCTTAACACTGTTCCTCTCAGCTTGTTTTGTGTTTTAGACAGCTCAAAGCATGCTTTTACATCCCATCTTACATTAAGGCTATTAAGAAGACAGGGGCTCAGCTGTGATCGTTCATGTAATCTTGAGTTACAGGGAACTCACTAACATTTATGCTTACATTCTGCCCTAAACCACTCACAGCTTATTATACCCTCACATTAAGCTTCGATTTGACGTGATTTGCATTCAAAGGTACTTTTTTCATGAGCTTAGGTTTGACATGCAGTTACAGTATACTGAAGTTCATCTGTGTTCCTGTGAGTGCAGTCAAGTGCTAAAGCTGTGCTGGGGTAAATCTCATGAAATACAGTGTGTGTGTGTGTTCAGTATGTATATATTAGGGGTGCAACGGTTCTATGTAAAAAGTCGAACCGCATGGTTCTCCACTCATGGTTCAGCACGCACTTGCTGACAACACATCTATAATATGGTTTGTTGAAAATAACGATGCGTAAAACAGACAGACAGAGTTCGGCTAATGTATGTTTCTGTCAATGGATATGCATTCTGATTTCCCAATATACGTTAGAACAGTGTGGTTAAAAAAATAAATAAATAAGTATATAAAAAAAAAACCTGGACAAAACAGTCACACTTTGTAAACTTTGTTCAATAGGAGTGCTGTATGCTGTAATATGATCATACATTTACGTCGTTATCACTCGCGCGAGCGTAGGTGAGACCTGAACAGCTCACATTGCTATCTGTTTTTAAACTAAACTAAAGAGAACTTGCACATGCTGTGTGAAGATTTGTGTGTCTGCTCATCTGAAGCGCGCACTCAGAAAGCCGTGTCTCAGACAGAGCCAAATATTGATTTTTCTTGCATTGAACGGACAAATTCACACAAAAATTATGCCAGCATGCCCATCTTGGCGAGTACGTAAAGTCGAGAAAGACAACGCATGTGTATCAGTATGAGTATTTTCGATCTGTGCATCATGTCTTAAAGTGACAGCAGCCTAATATTCCTGCTGTCTGTGTTTTTAATGTTAATAAAACAACAAAAGACAAGTACATCACTCACAGCTCTTGACTGAATAGCTTTTGTAACTTTAATTTATACAGTAAAGATTATATGCAGTGTTATTTTACATTTGATTGCTTTATTCAGTTTGTGTACCTGATACCTAAATAACCTGAAAAGCACTTTTTATTTTATTTATATCTTTGCTCTATTTTTATTTGAAAGTAGTCCCTTTTTCCCTTAATATAGCACATACTGAGCCACACCAAAACCAAAAACCGAACTGTGAGTAATTTGAACTGCTACATCCCTTATATATATATATATATATATATATATATATGAATGATTCAATGACACATACATTTTTAACAGTTACTTGTCTCTACCTATAGGTGCAACGATGTAATTGATTTTTTTTTTTTCTTTATTTGAAGCATCAAGTTTCTTTCAAAAGGTGATTTACTCTATTTTGATCACTACCGTAGAGACACCAGTGTTTATATCTGAACTATAAACTTTTATCCCAGTACTTCTGTGATCATTTGAATCACGTGTGTTTGAAAAGACTGTTTGTGAAGCTGTTTCATACCTTGTATATATGACAACTGCTCTCTCTCTGGGTCAGCGGCAGCGCCGGCAACGCAGATTTGAATGTTCGCTGTGATCGTACTTGTCAAAGGTTTAATAGACATAGCCAAATCGTTGCCATTTAGGAAAAAGATCGCATATATAAAAAAAGAATGTTTCAACATTTTAAAAATGTGTCTTAAGTTTCTTATATATATATATATATATATATATATATATATATACATACACAGTACTATGCAAAAGTCTTAGGCATGTTAGTATTTTCACCAAAAAAAATGATGTCCTAAATAGAATTTTATTTCAATTAACTTCTATTAACTAAATCAAATCATTATTTGATGTGACCACCCTTTGCGTTTAAAACAGCTTTTGTTCTTGGTACACTTGCACATAGTTTTTCAGGTAACTTTGAAGTTAGGTTTCTTCAAGCGTCTTGGAGACGTTGCCACAGTTCTTCTGAATTTAGTCTGTCTCAGTTTCATCTGTTTCTTTGTGTAATCCCAGATGGACTCGATGAGGGTGAGATCAGATCTCTGTGTAGAGCATACTGGCTGTTGTCAGACTCCTTGTGCATACAGAACTCTCACTGGATTATTACAATTAATGGCTAAAGGAATGTTTGGGAATGTAAACCGATATTTCCTAGTACAGACACACTACAGCAGAAGATATAAATAAATGGCTTAAATACTTTTATACCTCATATTTTGTTAAATATTATAAGTAGTTTTTTTCTTAAAATATTTGTCACTACATGAAATGCAGAGAGAGAGATTTAATGAGCATATGGGAGTAAGTGTCTAGCTCTAGTTTGTTTATGTTCGAAAAATGATCTCCCCTAATTTACAGTTTAAATAATATGTATTTATTTATTTTATTTTGCAGTGCAGTAATGAGAATCTGGGAAGAAAATATCCTTAATTGTCATGAAAATTATCATGCATAAAAATTAGATCAACCCCCAAATTTCCAGTATGCAGCACTAACTCTGAGTTTATGCAAACTGTAACCTGGTTTAGGCTAGACATGGTGAGCTGTCCAATCTCCTGGTGCTTTTGTTTATCCTTGCTGTGATTGCGTTCCGCAATGTGGGCACACAGTATGCTGAGGCCAGTCTTATGGAATGTCACATCGAGCGTGACTACAGGGAGGGTAGACAGACAGAAAAGAAGTGATTGTTTCCAAGGTTTACAGAGTTTGTTAATGGGACTCAAGAGGGCATTCATGGTGAGACACACATGCACTAAACTATAATGTAACTCCAGGACTCAAGACGAAATCACTGCCCTATAGCTAGAACCAGACAACAGGGAAGTTTATTTGAGTTTACTGTAACTAAGACAAATGTGTCTTTGAATAAAAGACACTGTATGCCTCTCACAACTGGGAAAAAAACAAACAAACAAACAAACAAAAAAAAAAAAACAGAGGGAACACAGCTAGAAGGATAAAGTCTATACACTACCAGTCAAACGTTTGGAATAATTAAGATTTTTTTTTTTAATGTTTAATTTGATCAAAAATACAGTAAAAACAGTAATGATGTAAAATATTATAACTGTTAGGGTTAGGGTTCTATTAGAATTTTTTTTTTTTTTTTTTTTTGGCAAAGCCATTACTGTAATCCTTTAGAATGCATTCTAATATGCTGATTTGGTGCTCAATTATTATTGGTAAATAATATATACACTCACCCTAACCCCTTTTTGTCTTCAGAACTGACTTAATTCTTTGTGGCATAGATTCATCAAGTTGCTGGAAAGTGATTCCTCAGTAATTTTGGTCCACATTGACTTGATTCAAGGTTCAACGTGTTGTGCATTCAGAGATGCTCTTCTGCAGACCTCGGTTGTACTGAGGTTATTTGAGTAACTATTGCCTTTCTATCAGCTCAAACCAGTCTGGCCATTATCCTCTGACCTCTGGCATCAACAAGGCTAAAAGAACTGCCGCTCACTGGATATTTTCTCTTTTTCGGACCATTCTCTGTAAACCCTAGAGATGATTGTGCGTGAAAATCCCAGTAGATCAGCAGTTTCTGAAATACTCAGACCAGCCCATCTGCCACCAACAACCATGCCACGTTTAAAGTCACTTAAATCACCTTTCTTTCCCATTCTGATGCTCAGTTTGAACTTCAGCAGATTGTCTTGACCATGTCTGCATGCCTAAATGAGACATGTGATTGGCTGATTAGATATTTGCATTAACAAGCAGTTGAACAGGTGTACAGTACCTAATAAAGGGGCGGTGAGTGTATATTATTGGTATTATTGATAATAATAATCTTATTATCAGTGTTGAAAACAGTTTTTGCTGCTTAATATTTTTTTGTGGAATCATTTCTTTCAGGTTTCTTTGATGAATAGAAAGTTCAAAAGAACAGCATTTATTAGGGGGTCAAGCGCGTAGCACTGAAACCCTATTGTAATTGTTAAATTTCCAAGGACCAGCATTCTCCCCTAAAAGTGTTCAGGTAGACCAAACCGTAAGTCGTAGAGACTTGAAACTTTGAGGGCTGGTAGTACTCATACCACCTACAACGCCACCAAGGCTCGCCCCGATCGGCCTGACGGCGGCGCTACAGCGGTCAAAAGTACGAAATGGCTCATAACTCCTGAACCGTTAAGCCTAGGCTCAAGTGTCTTATATCATTGGAATCCTTGGCTCAAGGCGGAACCTACTTTTTGAAAACCTACTTTTGCAAACTAGTCCTAGGTTTGTGACCCGATCGGAATCAAACCAGTGCAGCGAGATTCTCTGGAGTCTGATTGTCAATAGTTATAAAAAAAAAGTTGAAATTCCGATTCACGGTCCCTAAGGGCCGTCAAAACGTTCGAGGTGGGTGGATCCACTTTTACTAAAAAGGCTATAACTTGTGAACGGAATGAGATATTTTCACCAAACTCAGCACACCTGCTGACTGGCCACTTGGTGGTGCTATAACAGGAAAAAAAAAAAACATGAAAACAGCTATAACTACTTCACCGTTAGTCCGAGCGTCTTGAAAATTGCAGTGCAGCGTCTTCGTCCGAGGTGCCACTATTGTCTATAAGGACATTGACGCATCTTGAAAAACATGTCCACCGTCGGCCACTGAAATTTGAGCAGCTATCAGACAAGGTTAACGGAGGCCGATCGTAACGAAACTCGCTGGGCCTGTTTGACTCACGGCCCTAGAGGCCTGTGAGAAATTCTAAAGAAATCGGCCACCGGGGGGCGCCTTCGCGTTTTTCACGTGCGTAAAGCGCGCGTACATCGCGCGATTTTTCACATATGCCCACGACATTTGTACCACATGGTAGAACTCCACACTCTAAGCAACTTTGCCTCTAGGACTGCCGCTGTCCATCGAATCATTTGTTAAATATTGGAGATTATTTCAAAAACCAACTTTGGCAAACTAGTCCTAGGTTTTTGGCTCAACCTCAAGAACTCTTAAATAGCTTTAAAAACCATATATTTTCTGTATTGGCTGTAAATGGTCTTTTCCTTTTCCTATAATTTAAGTGGTTACATGCTTACTAAATAAAATGTAAAATCTTTTTGCGCAAGTGTTTAAAAGCCTGCTTGAACCCCGATAATTGCTGCTTGCAGCTATATTTTATTATGTCTTTATTTTACGTCTTTCAAAAACATTAAAAAAAAATCTTAATTCCAAACTTTTGACCAGTAGTGTATTTATTTACAAACCATTTTTGTGCTTTTACTTGAACAAGTAAAAGATGCATCAGGAATTGAATGGAATACCTGTACCTTTTTGGACCAGAGGGAAGCTACCTGCCACAGTTCTCTGATTTACCATTCCCATTTATGAAATCGGACTATTTTGGGCAAAACAAAACATTCTTCACCTCATACCTCTGCCAATGATGAGTTTGAGTGCAACTTGCATTACCTTGAATGAGGCAGCCTCGCGGTCGTGAGCAGAAAAAAAAACATCTCTTATCTGCTCATCTACTCTGTCCGCAGACTGTCGCCCCAAGTATCCAGTGCGTGAAGGATGTGAGGGTTTGTCCAGGAAGCAGGTATTAGGCTGCATCAGCACCTGAGGTGGTAGAACGGCTCGTGAGATTTGTGTCTCGCTGAGAGCGCAGTTAGCAGAAGCGCAACTTAATTGATATGTCAGAAAATGCTGTCATGGAAAATCAATACAAGTTCATCATAGAAATAAGATGTACCTTGCTCATGAATACCTTACGGGTAGAGCTACAGAGCCCAAATGGATTTCCCTTTTTTTAGGTTTATAGGCAGCATGTGTGCTGCAAGATCTGTTGAACACAATCCAAATGAGTTCAGCAGACATTCAGTTTTCAGCTCAAAGCAAATTTTTGCAGTCAACCTCACTGACACCAATTAGAGTCATATATAGATCACAGCAGACTGCTCTCAAATGCCCGGAGTGAACCAGGTGCTTTTGTTCCTTGTGGGCATTTACTTTGATCTCTTATGAAAAGTTTTTATGAGTAACTTGAAAGAGTTGATGAGTTTGTTATAATATGATTAAAGAAAAGTTATGATTACTAACAGTTTAATATATTGTTCAGTTGTGTTGTAGAACTCGAGACAGGTCTTGGTCTCGAGACTATTTTTTGAAGGTCTTGGTCTTGTCTCAGACTTGACCACATTTGCACTTGGTCTCGTCTCAGTCTCAGACTAAGAGACTTTTATGCAGGGATATCACTAAATTGCCAGTGCATTGTCTGAATTTTTTTTTTTTTTAAACATCATTCATTTGATTGGATGCAAAACTTCCTGCTTCAAATGCAATCAATAATTTATTTCTAATTTGATTTCTGACCCGACACAACAGTAACAAAAGAAATCAAATTAGAAATAAATTATGGCCTGGTCGTGATCTTGACTCGGTCTCTCCTAGCCTTGATCTTGGCCTCAACCCCTCAAAGTCTTGGTCTTAGCACACTCTGGTCTTGGTTTAAAAGATAATTGTTTATCTACCTGAACTCACATATCTAGTCGTGTTTGCTAAGACAAGTATCATTATCATTATTAACATTGCTCATACAAAATGCCAACCTGGAGTATTAATGCACAGTATGTGCTATAAGACATGAATGATACCTCAGAATGTGCAACTTGTTATATATGTGAATCACTTGTATTCCACAAGTGTCGTTCTGGATAAAAAATAGTTACTAGTAGCTATAGCATGAAATAAACATGAACATTAGAAGGTCTGTTGAAAGAAATGGTACAACTTACTGAAATGTGTCATCTCTCATGTAATCACTCAATCAAAATTTCAACCACAGAAGCAATTCAGTGTCCATAGCTCATTAGTCAGCTAGAAAAAAACTCTAGAGAGGAGCATTTTTAAAAAAATATATATATGTACTATATTACATATTAATTCAATGTTTGAATAAATCAAAAATGAAAACAGGTATTTGTATAACCACTGTTTAAATGTTTATATTTCAACAACGAATTGGAGTAGAAACATTGTTATACATTGTGAAACGTTGTTATAAAAACTGCAATTTATATGTTTTATTAGAATGTTGATTATTAAATAAATTTCTTGATTTAATTGATTATTAAATAAACTTTATTTTCGGTTTACACTTAAATTAAAACTTTAATTTTGGTCTTGGTAAGAAAATCTTAAATACATATTCACTCACAGCTTCTTTAACACTTGAGAATGTATACACTGACACAAGAATGTATTGGAAAAAAGTAGGAAATGAGTTTGTTCTTGTTCCACACGCATTTGTATGTGTATATCTAAAAGTACATGTAGTACACATACTTTTAAATGTATTTGAGTTATACACAAAATATATATTAAAAATCTTTTTTTCTATTATTATTATTTTTTTATTTGGAACATATATTTATTTCAACCATGTTGTTTAGAACATAAATTTATGATATGTTAAGTGTTCCTAATTTTGTTTTGCAGTACTCCTACAATAGGATTACATGAATCCAAGGTCAAAAAACACTTAAATTTTCTCATAATATACAAACCCGATTCCAAAAAAGTTGGGACACTGTACAAATTGTGAATAAAAAAGGAATGCAATGATGTGGAAGTTTCAGATTTCAATATTTTATTCAGAAAACAACATAGATGACATATCAAATGTTTAAACTGAGAAAATGTATCATTTTAAGGGAAAAATAAGTTGATTTTAAATTTCATGGCATCAACACATCTCAAAAAAGTTGGGACAAGGCCATGTTTACCACTGTGTGGCATCCCCTCTTCTTTTTATAACAGTCTGCAAATGTCTGGGGACTGAGGAGACAAGTTGCTCAAGTTTAGGAATAGGAATGTTGTCCCATTCTTGTCTAATACAGGCTTCTAGTTGCTCAACTGTCTTAGGTCTTCTTTGTCGCATCTTCCTCTTTATGATGCGCCAAATGTTTTCTATGGGTGAAAGATCTGGACTGCAGGCTGGCCATTTCAGTACCCGGATCCTTCTTCTACGCAGCCATGATGTTGTAATTGATGCAGTATGTGGTCTGGCATTGTCAGGTTGGAAAATGCAAGGTCTTCCCTGAAAGAGACGACGTCTGGATGGGAGCATATGTTGTTCTAGAACTTGGATATACCTTTCAGCATTGATGGTGCCTTTCCAGATGTGTAAGCTGCCCATGCCACACGCACTCATGCAACCCCATACCATCAGAGATGCAGGCTTCTGAACTGAGCGCTGATAACAACTTGGGTTGTCCTTGTCCTCTTTAGTCCGGATGACATGGCGTCCCAGTTTTCCAAAAAGAACTTCAAATTTTGATTCGTCTGACCACAGAACAGTTTTCCACTTTGCCACAGTCCATTTTAAATGAGCCTTGGCCCAGAGAAAACACCTGCGCTTCTGGATCATGTTTAGATATGGCTTCTTTTTTGACCTATAGAGTTTTAGCTGGCAATGGCGAATGGCACGGTGGATTGTGTTCACAGACAATGTTTTCTGGAAGTATTCCTGAGCCCATGTTGTGATTTCCATTACAGTAGCATTCCTGTATGTGATGCAGTGCCGTCTAAGGGCCCGAAGATCACGGGCATCCAGTATGGTTTTCCGGCCTTGACCCTTACGCACAGAGATTGTTCCAGATTCTCTGAATCTTTGGATGATATTATGCACTGTAGATGATGATAACTTCAAACTCTTTGCAGTTTTTCTCTGAGAAACTCCTTTCTGATATTGCTCCACTATTTTTCGCCGCAGCATTGGGGGAATTGGTGATCCTCTGCCCATCTTGACTTCTGAGAGACACTGCCACTCTGAGAGGCTCTTTTTATACCCAATCATGTTGCCAATTGACCTAATAAGTTGCAAATTGGTCCTCCAGCTGTTCCTTATATGTACATTTAACTTTTCCGGCCTCTTATTGCTACCTGTCCCAACTTTTTTGGAATGTGTAGCTCTCATGAAATCCAAAATGAGCCAATACTTGAGCATGACATTTCAAAATGTCTCACTTTCAACATTTGATATGTTATCTATATTCTATTGTGAATAAAATATAAGTTTATGAGATTTGTAAATTATTGCATTCCTTTTTAATTCACAATTTGTACAGTGTCCCAACTTTTTTGGAATCGGGTTTGTACATTGCATATCACCTCATTTCTCAAAGAGTCTAAAAACAGTTTGTTCGAAGATTCAGTCTCTCTAAACCTCTCTTTCCGAGAGATTACACTGCTCTGATTGGTCAGATGGCCCAGTCTGTTGTGATTGGTCTACCGCTTACAGTGCGTATTGGAAATGAAACGCCCATCTGAATTTCAGCTCTGGAGGCTTCCTCATCACTTTATGTACAGTGAACAGTAACGATGGCGTCAGTTTTACCATATCAATTCGAGCGTTAGTCCTCATCCTTTTGAAGTGCATGCGAAGTGGATTAGCAGCGCTGAAAACAGCATCTTCTCGACATGTCGACAAAACAAACCGAACTCTTCCAGGCCTCAGCTACAGTGTTTGAGGGTGGGTCAAAGTAGACGTCTTTCGCGGGTAGCCAATGAAAAGCATAGACTGGCATTATGCAAATTTAATCTTTAAAACTTTGCAGACCTTTTTACATTCACAAACGGCTATATTATACACTGCATGTATGATAATTTTTGAAAAAGCACAATAGGGGCACTTTAATATTAAATAAATTTGAATACATTTTGTCTAGAAACCAATATATTTTCAGCGATGCTTTAACAATACACTATAAACAACTCAGAACACCTTTGAAATCACATAACAACATCGCAGAAATCTTCCACAACATCTTGCAAGTTTTATATTGGTCACATTTTCTTTAGAATACATAAAAAACTCACTGCACAATACTGTGGCATCCAGCCATAAAGTATCGCCCATCTATTTTTATTCACAGATGCACTGTTTTCCTGTGCATTTTTCCTTTTAGATGTTTTTTCCCCCACATAGTTTTCACATACATCCTACATTCTGTTCTTTAAGCATTATATTTATGCCTTTGTGCATGATGTATCTTGGGACATTAAACAGTTCCAATGAGTGGAATGTAAAAGCTTGCTTTGCATGTATGTTTTACATAAACTTGCTGCATGATACAGCAATTATTTTTGATTTAAGCCCTTTTTTGATGTCTCCAGTGACATGATCCCTACAGGTGAGACCCTCTTCAAAGGCCCTGTCAAGAAGACAGGCCATTCCAGATAAGGCTGATTACGGCAGCTCATCCCGAAATGAATTCCAAAGGTCAAGTGTTCTGAGAACTGCCTCCACAACTACAGAGGAAAAAATGCAATGAAAACCTTCACTGTTGGTATCAAGTTATTCAGATTCAGATTAGTCACAGTGTCTGAGCACTGCATCGCAGGTTGTTTTGGTCTACTGCCAGGGAAGTTAAGACGGTAAGAAATCAGCCGTGAGGACGTTCCACTCCAAACGGGTAATAAATTGCAGCCAAGGTGTCGATTCTACTCATGCATTGAAATCATATAGATCTGATCCCTTTCAAATCTAAGCATTATCCTAGGAAGACACACACACATAGACCTGTTTGGGCCAGAAGAATTATTCAGAGTTCCGAATACACATGCTTTATTCATCAGTCATAAAATAATAATCAGGGAATGAGCTGGAAATTTGAGTATTTATTGAGTTACTTTCCAGTTAGCCACATTTAGCCATTATCGTCTCCGCTAGCCGCAGGGTTGATGCTCGCATCGCAGTTCTTCCCTTGTGTTGGAATATTAATCCAACCAGTAATTCTTTTGATAAAGTTACGCTTTCAAAATTCTTTGTTCAAGGCTCAAGGCTCCGTCTTTGAATACCAATGAAGCGATGCTTCCTAAATTGAAATAAAAACAAAGGAATGAAATGAGAAACGGATTGAATTGGTACAGGGTTTGGGGTTTGCGGCTAATCACAGAGCGTTTGGATGTAGATGAGGTTTGTGTGCCTTTGTCAGGCAAAGGTGAGGGTGACCGTGTGTTTCAGGGGGTTTTGGAGACAATGAAAACAATTCTCTTGATTTATGGGTGGAGGGAGACACTCTCCAGAGATGGTGGAGGAGAAAGGTCTCTCTAAAATTAGACCAGGTATTATGTGCTGTGTTATAGCTTTATCACACACCCTCACGGCGCAGAATAACTCTGTTAATCAAACCGAGTGTCATGTCACACCACCACGGCAGGTCTGCTCCACATACACAGATATGCATCCTGACCTAATATGTTTGCATGTTTTTGGGCAAGGAGGTTTATAATACCTGGAGAGAGAGCTATTCGTTAGCATTCCCATTTATCTCAATGGCAGTTGCAATGCACTGCAAAAAAAATCTACTGCAAAAAATTTACTTGAAGCAAGATTGTGTAAGCAGTGTGTGCCATTAAAAATATGCAGAATATTTGCTGCTTTGATGCAGCTTATATATTCTTGTTTCCTTTTTTACATTTACACTAAAATGTTTCATTTTTTATATTTAGAGATGAATATAATATAATATAATATAATATAATATATTATATTATATTATAATATAACATAACATAATATACATCCATTCTCCAAACCACTTGTCTTATAGGGTTTGCGGGGATGCTGGAGCCTTCTCAACGTCTCGGGCTGTAGGATAATATAATATAATATGATAATATATGTGATTAACACTGATGACTTGAATGAACAAACAACACTGAGACACTTCATCTATAAGTAGGGCCAAAGCTGAATGTACTTCCTGTGAAAGTTTTTCAATGTGTGTAGCTGCACATGTTCTTTCAGCCTGCCTTGTTCTGCACTGTAGTGTGCTGGGAGTAACAAGCAGATGAACAAGCCTCATCAAGAAAGCAGGCTTTTTTTCATTGGAGAAGGCCGGAACCATCTGGAGGTTGTAGAGAAGAGAATGATGTCCAAGCTGCTGGACAACATCATGGACAACACTCCCAACCCCCTCCATGACGTGCTTGTAGAAATAAGGAGTATGTTTTGAAGTAGGCTGATTCAGACCTGGTGCAACAGAGAGCACTACAGGAAGACAATCATGCCTACTCCAATGTCTCATAATTCATCAACCATGTGCAGAGGCACCATTGACCTTTAGTGAATTAGTCCCGATCTCAGTTTTTCTTGGTCATATCATAAAAAGTGTAAAATATTATATCACCCAGAGCACCATAGCAACCATCTAGCAACATCCTAACAAAGCCTGAGTGAACACCCATAGAAGACTCTAGCATCACCTTAGTGACCACCCAGAACACATTAGCAACCACCTCGCAACATCGTAGCTATTCTCTAGCAATCACCCAGAATATCATGACAATCACCTAGTAACAACACTCTGGCAACACCTAAGATACCACAGCAACCACCCAGAACACCTTAGCAACTGCCTCACAACATTCTAGCTATTCCCTAACAACGCTATTTCCCGTTTGCAAAGCCTGAGTGAACACCCATAGAACACCCTAGCAACCTCCTTACAACATTCTGGCATCACCTTAGTGACTACCCAGAACACCCTAGCAGCACACTAGCAACGCCTTAGTGACCACCCAGCAACCACCTCACAACATCCTAGCTATTCCCTAGCAACCACCCAGAATACCATAACAACCACATAGTGACAGCACCATAGCAACACTCCCAGCAACCACTTCACAACATTCTAGCAATGCCCTGTCAGTCACTTAGAACATGCTAGCAACCACACAGAACACCATAGCAACAACATTGCAACATCCTTGCAAAGCCTGAGTAACCATCCAAAGAACACCTTAACAACCGCCTTACAATATTCTAGCAATGTCCTGTCAATCACTTAGAACATGCTAGTGAGCACCTTAGCAACCACATAGCCACATCCTTGCAAAGCCTGAGTTACCATTCTAAGAACACCCTAGCAACCACCTTACAGCATCCTAGCATCGCCTTGGCGAACCCAGAACACCCTAGCAGCACACTAGCAATGCCTTAGTAACCACCCAAAATACCTTAACAATCACCTTACAACATCCCTAGCTATTCCCTAGCAACCACTCAGAACACCATGACAACCACCTAGTAACAACACCCAAGCAATGATCTAAGATGCTCTAGCACCTGCCTCATAACATCCTAGCAACACCCTGTCAGCCAGTTTAAACATGAGAGCAACCACCCAGAGCACCATAGCAACAACCTCACGACATTTTTGCAAAACCTGTGAATTCTTGAGTGCCTTAGCAACCACCTCATGACATTCTAGCTAATCCCTAGCAACCACAACCACTCATGACAACCACCTAGTAACAACACCCTAGCAACCACCCGGAACACATTAGCAACTGCCTCACAACATCCTAGCTATGCCCTGTCAACATGCCAGCAGCCATAGCATCCACCTAGCAACATCCTTGCAAAGCCTGAGTGACCATCCAGAAAACACCCTAGCAACCACCTTACAACATCCTAGCAATGCCCTCTCAATCACTTAGAACATGCTAGCAACCACCAAGAGCACCATAGCAACCACAGAGCTACATCCTTGCAAAGCCTGAGTGACCATCCAGAGAACACCCTAGCAACCGCCTTAGAACATCCTAGCATCACCTTAGTGACCACCCAGAACACCCTAGCAGCACACTAGCAATGCTTTAGTAACCACCGAAAATACATTAGCAATCACCTCACAACGTCCCTAGCTATTCCCTAGCAACCACACAAAACACCATGACAACCACCTAGTAACACCACCCTAGCAATGATCTAAGACACTCTAGCATCCCCCCACAACATCCTAGCAACACCCTGTCAGCCAGTTACGCACAACATGCTAGCAACCACCCGAAGCGCCAGAGCAACAACCTAGCAACATTCTTGCAAAACCTGTGAATTCTTGAGTGCCTGAGCAACCACCTCATGACATTCTAGCTATTCCCTAGAAACCACAACCACTCATGACAACCACATAGTAACAACACCCTAGCAACCACCTAAGACACCCCGGCAACCACCCAGAACACATTAGCGATTGCCTCACAACTATGCCCTGTCAACATGCCTGCAATCATAGCATCCACCTAGCAACATCCTGTTAAAGCCTGAGCGACCACCTACACAACACCCTAGCAATGCGCTAGCAACAACCTACAATATCCTATCATCTACTGTACCTTGCAGAGCCCTGGCAAATACCCAGAACAGCATAGCAGCATCATTGTAAATGTAACGGACACAGTCACTTGTTATCTCCGTGAGGCTGGAAAGAGTGTGAGTCTGCTGCGAGGGTCTTTTCGAGGGTACGCTATGATACCCACAGCAAACGCAGATATACAGTATAGAGACATATTTCAGCTTTCAAACGCATGCCTACTGTATCTGCGCACATAAAACTCATTCTCTGGTCGTTGATGGCCGTATTTCTCTCAGCTCTGACAATACCGGTGTGTTTCATGGCCCGTTTAAAACAAAAGCCATTTTCTTATTTCTTTATTGCTCAAATCCACAATGTCTGTATTATTGCTCATTTTCCTCATTTTAATAGTCCGTGGAGTGAACTGCTGCAGTCTTCTCTGGAGTTCTCATTAAATGAATACTGATGAATGAAATTCTATCACACTAATCATTACTGCTCTTCTGAAGTGTCGGTGTGAATGTTCTCACAAGCCTGCTGCAGAAATGTAAACTCACACCACAAATTTGCTCATAATGGTGAGCTTTTTAAAATTCTCAGCCTCCGGCGTTAATGCTGCATGAACCTTCTAACTTTAATTAAAGCTGTGAACTTCACAGAAGTTAATGTAGTTTAATGAAGAGTGTTTTCTAATGAAAAACCTTACATCTATGCTTGCTTGATTGCAGATACAGAATGCGGATGATGTTCTAATCACACCCTTGGAGAGATTCCGGAAAGAGCAGATCGGAGCAGCCAAGGTAAGTCATCCTATATCACTTTAGACAATAACCAAAAATTCCTTTGGTGTTTGGACTAGGTACCAACATGACTAAAATATGCAACTGATTCATGCTTGTGTATGTGCGTTTGGAAATGCGTTTGTGTTTAGACTGTGGACAAATCTTGTTTGCACAATATTCTGCTAAAATCTGCTACTGTGTTATTTATGACTTAAATTATTCCTTATAAGGCTTTTTTGCTGTTAGTGTGATTTGATTGATTTATTAAACACCTGAAGATAGTAATATTTTATGAATGTTTATCCATTACGAGAGTGCTAAAAATGTGTAAAAGTGCCAAAGGTATGACCATGTTTGCCCTGCCATGTATTTTTTTTTGAAATATGGTGGAATACCAAGTAAATACTATAGTATATTATGAATATGGTAATGATTCAGTATCTACGTGTACATCAAACTATATGTTATTTATGGTTTAAATTATCCCTTAAAAGGTCTTTGCTTTTAGCATGATTTGATGGGTATATTAAATACCTGAAGATAGTAATATTTTATTAATGTTCAGCTATTACAAATCTACCTTTGTACCAATGAAAAAGAAGTTGCAAAAAGTACCTTAGTTTTACTGTGGACTTTGGCCATTTTGTTAGTACCATATAGTATTATGTGAAGTACCATTTGAATAGCATCAAATATGAAAATGGCAATCATTCAGTATACTTTATATATTGAGAGCCATGGTAATACCATCACTATACTATGAACAGCTGTTCTTGTTTATCTGTTGCTGTAATTATGATAATTAAATTTGATTGAAATTGAGGCTTATAGTCCTTTCAGTGTGTTGTATTGTGTAGGACATCAGGCCAGAGTTTTTTGGGGAACACTTTTTGATGGTCCACTTCAGACATTCTAACTATAAGTAAATTTGCAACTATGCAATATCAACTAGCATTAGAGTATTAGTAGATTGTCTGCTTAAAGGGTTAGTTGAAAATTCTGTCATTAATTACTCACCCTTATGTCGTTCTACACCCGTAAGACCTTCGTTCATCTTCGGAACACAAATTAAGATATTTTTGATGAAATCCGATGGCTCAGTGAGGACTGCATTGCCAGCAAGACAATTAACACTTTCAGATGCCCAGAAAGCTACTAAAGACGTATTTAAATCAGTTCATGTGACTACAGTGGTTCAACCTTAATGTTATGAAGCGACGAGAATACTTTTTGTGCGCCAAAAAAAACTAGATAAGGACTTTGTTCAACAATATCTAGTGATGGGCGATTTCAAAACACTGCTTCATGAAGCTTCGAAGCTTTACAAATCTTTTGTTTCAAATCAGTGGTTCAGAGCATGTATCAAACTGGCAAAGTCACATGATTTCAGTAAAGGAGGCTTCGTTACGTCACAAGTGTTTTGAAATTTCAATGGTTCACCACTGGGGGGCGTGACTTTGGCAGTTTGATATGCGCTCCGAACCACTGATTTGAAACAAAAGATCTGTAAAGCTTCGAAGCTTCATGAAGCAGTGTTTTGAAATCGTCCATCTCGTTATTTTGTTTTTTTGGCACACAAAAGGTATTCTTGTCGCTTCATAACATTAAGGTTGATCCACTGTAGTCACATGAACTGTTTTAAATATGTCTTTAGTAGCTTTCTGGGCATCTGAAAGTGTTAATTATCTTGCTGGCAATGCAGGCCTCACTGAGCCATCGGATTTTATGAAAAATATCTTAATTTGTGTTCCGAAGATGAACGAAGGTCTTACGGGTGTGGAATGACATGAGGGTGAGTAATTAATGACAGAATTTTCATTTTTGGGTGAACTAATCCTTCAATATCTGCTAACACTTTATTTTGATGTTCCCCAAACAGATATTATACTGACTATAAATACCTTTGCAACTACATGTCAACTTATTCAACTAACCCTAACCCCTAACCTAACAGTCTACTAACAGTCTACCAGTGTTGGGTGTAATGCGTTACTGTAATTAAATTACTTATCCACTGAAAAAAGTAAAGTAAGGGATTACTGTTCATTTTTAGGTAAGTTAATTTACAGTTACTTATAATGTACTTGCGTTACATACTGTAAATTAGTTCAACAGTTCTGTATAAATCAATATTGAATTTAAAATCTAAATTTATCGTCTAAAGGTAAAAGTGAACGCTGCCTTTTTAAAATCGTTAGCTATAGTGCAGTTGCACTTGAGTTCGCGCCAGTTAGCTGTAGTGTTCGCTGTCTGAAGTGGAAGATGTCGGCAGAAGCAAGTGGCTGTTTTGCCAAATGGAAATATTCCAGTTACTTCACTTTTTTGACACAGGTAGACAAGAACATTATGGTAAAATGTAAGCTATGTCCTGGGGAGAAAAAACTATCGGCCGCTGTCAATAGCACAAGTTGCCTAATCTACTGAAGCACCTGACAAGGCAGCATCGACGAACACTTTTGAGTGATCCATGTTCATCGACAGATAACACTATGGCTACTCCTGTTAAGCAGGCAAAACTTGATTTTACATCGGCAGTGCAGAAAGTTTCTGAATGTGAGCTTAAAAAAAATATTGCAGGCTACATAGTGGAAGAGATGCTACTGCTGCGTACTGTAGAATCTCTGTCTTTTAGGCGCATAAATACCTGTGTGTGGCAAAAAAAGCAGCCCTGCCTGATCGTAAAATGTTTTCGTCTTATTTAGATAAGTGTTACACCGACATGGAAATTGAGCTTAAAAGGACATTCCAGAGTTTGAGCATACAGTATGCATGAAATATGGTGCTCATTGCTTTTAATATTTATAGCTTGATATTTTGCAGAGTAATTTTTTTTGTTATTCAGATATTGTGCAGAGTAATTCTATTTTTTGTTATTCAGATATTTTCTTCAGATGAATTCTGTCCATTAACTAAAGGTTACAGTGAATTAGAAATGAGTTTATTTTGTTGAAACACATGATGACTACATACATTATGAATGAAATATGGTACTCATTGCTTTGAAAGTTTCATAAGTTTCATGTTTACAGCTTGATACATATCATGTTTAACTTCTCTTTAAGTTAAGCTTTTTTGTTATTCAGATATGTTGCAGAGGAATTCTGTTTAACTAAAGAAGGTTACATAAGTATTATAGTATGTTTTAATAAAGCTAACATGTTTTAAAAAGCTAAAAGGCTACACTATTCCTTGTTTGACTCATATTTAAATTATTAAAAGAGTTGCATTTCTATTGTCTATCTGGTCAAGGTTTATAGGGAGTAATAATTTGTAATGAGTTAAATTACTTATTGAGTAATTAAATTACTTTTCAGACAGAGTAATTAGAAAATATTTTAAATACAACATTGATGATGTAATTAGTAATTAGTAATTAATTACTTTTTTGAAGTAACTTACCCAACACTGCAGTCTACTACAGTCTATGAATACTCTAATGACTGGTAGTTGACATGTAGTTGCAAAGTTACTTAGTTAGTAGAATGTCTAAAGTGGACCATTTAAATAAAGTGTACCCGTTTTTTGTCTCTTGGAAATTTGTAGAATATTGAATTTTGTAAGAAGCTAGCCGAATGATATGCCTTAAAGGGATAGTTCACCCAAAAATGAAATTTATCCCATAATTTACTCACCCTAAAGCCATCCTAGGTGTATATGACTTTCTTCTTTCAGCCAAACACAATCGGAGTTATATTAAAAAACATCCTGGCTCTTCCAAGCTTTATAATGGGAGTGAATGATACCATTTTTTTTTAAGCCCAAAAAAGCACATCCATCCATCATAAAAGTAATCCATACAACTCCAGGGGGTTAATAAAGGCCTTCTGAAGCGAAGCGATGTGTTTATATAAGAAAAATATCCATATTTATAACTTTATAAACTATAATAACTGGCTTCCGGTAAAGACCGTACGCAAGTCTAGTTCCAGTCGAAGAGTGACCTGTAACCCGACACAAGAAGCGCAGAGGATAGAGCAAAACAAAACACTGGTTCACAAATTTGAAGTCTAAAATGAGAATTTTTAATAAGAAATGTCAGAGGAGCTTGAGTTTGTTGCCCAGCCCTATTTGTTTGAACCATGAGAGGCTTCTACTCTCACCTAAGCTTACGCCACGCCTATGTCCGATATCATATGCTGGAACTTGACGGACGGTCTTTAACGGAAGCTAGTGATTACAGGTTATAAAGTAAAAAAAAAAAAAAAAAGTTTACAAAATGCATCGCTTCGCTTCAGAATGCCTTTATTAACCCCTTGGAGCCGTATGGATTACTTTTATGATGGATGGATGCATTTTTATGAGCTTCAAAAAAATGGCACCATTCACTCCCTTTAGAAAGCTTGGAAGAGCGAGGATATTTTTTAATATAACTCTGATTGTGTTTGACTGAATGTGTCATATACACCTAGGATGGCTTGAGGGTGAGTAAATTATGGGATAATTTTCATTTTTGGGTGAACTATCCCTTTAATTTCTGTGATGGTGCAATGTTTACTATTCCCAGCAGTCTTTCAAATAGTGAGTAAGTGAGATATACTGTGCTGCAAAGCATAAATAAACCATCTTCTCCAAAACTTTTTTAAATTATTATTTATTGTATTTTTTATACTTGCAGGTACCCTACAAAAAGTACTGTGACGGTACCTCAGTGCAGTAATGAAATCAGATATAAAGAAAAAAAAATACCATGATGCTTTGATGTACACTTACCTGTAGATACTGAATTATTACCATATTCATATATTTTGGTATTTACTTGCTATTCCAAGATATTTCAAAGAATACATGGCAGGGCAAACATGGTAATACTGTTGGCACTTTTAGTTACTTTTTAGTTAGTGGTATGAAAGCACTTTTGTAATGGCTAGACATTCATTAAACATTATTTCCATTAGGTATTTAATAGGTTTATCAAATCATGTTAACAGCAAAAACCTTATAAGGATTCATTGCAATCATAAATAACACAGTAGCAGATTTTGGCAGAACATAGTCCAAACAAACTTTGTCCACAGTCTAAACACAAACACGTTTTCAAGTACAGACACACATCTGGCTGCATCGCTGTAAGGTAGATACTTGTTATACATTACAATCAGCAACATCAAAATGTCCAGCAGTTTCACCCCTTTGGGGTCCAAAAGATCATACACACATATTCAGTCACGCGTATATACAGCTACACTCACTCCTACATAAATATACCTATACACACTCAAACACACATGCTGAGTGTCTTCTCAAAGCGAGTGTTAGGCTCACCCATCTGTACACAACCCAAACCCTCTGATTTATAGCCCTACCTCAAAGCCACTTTTGATTTATTTTGCATTAAAAGGGTTTGTGCTTGTGGCTCGCTCTTTGTGTAAGGTTCACTTGCAGGACCAGAGGACCAGTATTCTCTCTGCTTCTCAGCAGATGGGTGGACACAATGTAAGCAGGGACTGATTCTCATAAATCGAGATCAACCGCTGTGGTGTCGCGTTTGATTTTCAGTAAAAATATTTGAAAAACAGTTCATTTAAAGGGGTAGTTCACACCAAAATAACAATTCTGTCATTATTTGCTTTCATTTCCTTTCTTCTGTTGAAAACAAAATGAAACATTTAGCAAAATGTTGATGATTTTCCATAAACCGAGCATGTATAGGTTTTTTTTATTGTATAGTTTCAAAAGACTTGTAATACTGTATAGACTTGATATGCACAAGTCATATGGAGGTTGCTTTTATGGATATTTTTTGTTTGTGCCTTTTTATTGTCCTGATCTACTTCTCCCTTTCTTTTTTTCTTTTATGTTTTATGTTTTGTTTTGATTGTATTATGCGTTGTAGCCTGTACATCTCTATTATTGTAACAACTAAACAAAAGACGTCAGGTTTTTGACATTCACCTAAACCTCTCTCTGCAGAAGAGCACTTATTAAAGTCAGCATGAAATAATATTTTCTTCCCTGTTGTGATGTATATCTATGCAAGCTTGTTTCCGCCATGAAATAAAAAAAAAATTAAAAAAAAAGATAATTGCGACTTTTTATCTCTCAATTCTGACTTTTTTTCACTATTCCGAGTATACATCTTGCAATTCTTACTTTTTTTTCTCAGAATTGCGAGATATAAACTCCCAATTGCGAGTTATAAAGTCAAAATTACGAGATATAAACGGACAATTGTGAGAAAAAAAGTCACCAGCTTCGGAAAATATATATCCTTGGCGGAAACAAGCTTCCATATACAGTATATCCTTGTGAAATGGCTTCTCAAACAAGAAAAAATGTAGGGTGGGACTTGATTTTGTCCATCAGGAATTTATTGGATGGTTGGATGGTTGTGGTTTGCTATTGGTCGATCTCATGTGAGTGACAGGTTGCCCCGCCCTCGCGCCGGTAAACATGTCATCAGAGAAGAGAAGAGATGTCACTTCAACAGGGAGGGGAAGTTATTTTGATTAAAGATTATAAGTGCGCATTAATTAAAAAAGTAATGATGATGTGCACAGATAATGTTTATAATAAATACTGCAATATTCCATAAAAAACAAGATTTTGTGGTGACAAGATTTCATCACCCAAGTCTCTTCTTTCACCCCTTATCTCCTTTTTAACCACTTGCCTTTAATAGCTTATCCCTTTCTCCTCTACTATAAACACACTCTAAATTCAGATTGAATACTAGCTGTGGAGTCAGGAGCCGTACTAAAGGATTATGGGAATTTGGGGAATCGGCCAGCTGCCAGGCCTCCCCCTCACTCAAATTTAGTGTTCAGAGGGTTTGCTGGGAGGTATAGACGTCCTTATTAGGGAATTACAGCCTCACTGCAGCTCCAGCTGGTTAACAGAGTGAGGTCAGTGGCCGATGAAAGGGCTGCCCAAGCCCAAAGCCTGAACAATTTATTTCCTGTTGGCCAAGCCGCCCTACCCACCACCTCACAGGCACAAGGCTTTTACTACGAGGGGTGAGCACTTACATATGGGTCATCAGAGCTCAGAATCACAAGCTGTGTGACTTTAAAGGAACACAAGGAAAGATTTTGAAGAATTGTACTATTTGCTCTTTTCCATGCAGTTACAATTAATGTCTTTTTTTTTTTTTAAACAAGCACTGACTGGTATTTAGTATAGTTTTTCCACATTTGTCTTCGAGATTGATTTTGTTTTATTAATGATTTGGAGTTAATTCTCTTTTGCCTTTTGCCTCTGCAAATGTCACTGGCACAAATCTACCCCAGAACAGAAGTTAATGATCACAACTAATGGCAGTATAAGTCTGGCGTGTGTAATTCTCTGTGAGCCACGTCTCATAAAACTGCCCCCAACAGGCCATCAAATCGGCATTTCAGATCAAAAACTTGTAATAAATAAAGCTACACCCTCAAACTGGACCACAAATGTAACATATGCTGATGCATTTATTACCAACAATAACAGTATTATCTAGTTCATTAAACTAAAAACTGCAGCAAGCAATTCTTACCTTGGCCTTGAAAATAGGTTTGCATAGTTTATTAATAATATAAAATGGAAGCCAGCTGGGTCATTTGTGTCCTTCATATACTCAACTTTAACCATGACTAGCTGGTGCCAGCTTGTACTGTTAATGCGGCATTTTTCTACAGTTGATATTTTTGTAGAAGCATCACATGTAAATTCTCATTCTAATAAGCACCTTTTAGTTTCATGACCTCAAATTTGTAAAGTCAAATACAAACATAAAAGTCTTAAACCTATTTCCTTCAACCCTTTTACCTTCCTGAAGGCACAATTATACCCCAACAAGTATTAAAATGTATTAATTTAGCTTCAGATGGCAGTTTTTATCTGAAAAATGTACTTTAAAAATCACCTTATGAACTTTAAAAAGCATCCATTTGCCTAGCAGCAGTTAGATCATCATGGCCTACTGAGAAATATAGGGTAAAGATAGATGTGGGCCCGTGGTTTTCTGTCACAGTGACGGCTGGAGATACGAGGCACGTGTGAAGCCACCTCTGGACTGATGGTGGCTGGAGCAGGTGGCAAACGGCAGGGGGTAGATGAACATCTGCCCTGACCGGGACTTTGCTAATGAAACCTGCCGTTATGAGATTGACTAAGGTGGTTAGGCAGACAGATTGGCAGACAGGAGATCTCAAATGACATACATCTTCTAAATAGATTCTACAGTATATATAGCTAGATAACTTACTGTGGACTTCAACAAGGCTTCTTGTTATACAAATAGCTGAAAAGATGTGAAGGAGGAGTGATGATTAGGTCTGTGTGTTCAGAGAGTTTGTGTTGAAGCAGAGGTGTCATGCCCATTCACATGCCCCCTCAGATTTTTGAGCCAAATGGATTTGAATGCAGCTTCCAAAAGACAAAAAAATAATATTTTTACATTTGATGATTAACGCTTTGAAGTGTACACTCACACTGGTGTGATTAAAACGTTCAGTGTGTCACGTTATTAACTGCTAAATTTAAATCTTTTGCTGGCGCTGAGCCAGAGATGGACGTGCTTAGCGCTCGTCATGTTTTTTATGATTCTGACATTTAAATACAGATAAGTACTATCAAGAAAAAAAAACATTTATAGTTTGTAAAATATACTCTGATGTATATGGAAGTGGCAATAATCCTTTCAAATATAATTTGACAACATGTTTTATTGATATCCGATATTCTACTACACATTGTGAAGGTAACTATAAAGTTTACTCTAATCATAGAATGTAGGTACAAAATGAATAGTGCCCCAAAGTTGTCATCTTTTGGTGAAATTTCTTAGTTTTGAAGCTAATATGTCACACAGCTTAGGCAATTTGTGGAGAACCTTTGAGTTTTTCGCATGCGGGTGCTTGGGAGAATCCATTCAAAATTTTACAAAACATACTTTTTTAGCCTTCTGTTAAAATGACTTTTACCAATAAACCGAACTACGTAGCGTACACTAGGTAATTGAGGATGCTAGGTTTTAAGGACTTCAAAGAACAGCCTCTGATTCACAAAATGTTTTTTTTATAAATAAGAATAAAATAAAATAAGAAAAAACTACATTTTGATAATGTCTAACTATTGATTACCAGCCAGTGTCTCTCTTCAGGATTGACAAAAAAAATTAAATCATCCAAATCACCCAAAAATGAAAATTCTGTCATCAATTGTTCATCTTCAAAACACAAATGATGGTATTTTTAGTGAAACCTAAGAGAATTTCGTCCCTCTATCGAATGTCCATTCCACCAAACCTTTGACACTTCAAAAAGTTCAGAAAGACATCATAAAAGTAATCCATAATAATGTTTTCTAAAGAGAAACAAATGTTTTATATGATGAACAGATTTAATTTAAGCTTTTAAGTAAGCAGTAAGGTACAAGAGGCCCTTCAGCTGTGACTTATTCACGATACAGCACTAGCCTCGAGTACCTTATTGCTTTTATAAAATGGTTACCACACAATACAAATATTAAAGCCAAAAATATGTGTCAATGCAACTTTCATGAAGTCAAGTTTCACTAAAAGCCTTCCTTCCGCCGGAAAAAATAGTCCCTGACCGTGAACAGCAACAGAAGTTACATCATTACGCCATTAGATGGCGGCAAAGACTGTCTTTATCAGTGTGTCAGTCAGTAGCGAAGACTTTTACATTGAAAAGACAAGACGCAACTGACAAATGCTTTGACTAGCGCTGTCAGTCACGGGAAAAACTCTTAACTGTTAAAAGGACAAGATAATACATCGGACATTTAAACAGATTTTTTATTGTGAACATAGGACTGACCTGAAGGAAAATGCTAAATGTGAATGCAGGTAATAAACTCGCTCACTCGATCTCTTTCTCACAATACTCTTCTAAATAATACAGTAAGCTTCAATGAACAATATTAATTGAGAACATACAGTTTACGTTGCAAAGAGTGGTTGCTAAGGGTGTTGTGTAGTGATACACAGAACCGTTGGGTGAAGCGGTCATAGCCGTGTTTTATCGTGAATAAAACACAGCTATTGACCAATCAGAATTATACGGAGCCCCGCACATGACATGCAAGAAAAAAAACGTGCGCACGATTTAGTAAATTGAGGGAACAAATTAGTAAATCGTGCGCACGATTTAGCCTACTATTTTTTTCTACATGTCATGTCCGGGGCTCTGTAGAATTATGGACAGGAACTAACCGTTTTATAATCACATATAAACATCAACGCACATACATAGAGCACATCAAATATGGTAATTGGCAGCTCAAACATGCTTGCTTGACGCATGAGAAACGTTTGTCTTCATATTGATTACTTTTACAATGTCTTTATGAACATTTTTAAGTGTCAAAGTTTTGGTGGAATGGCCTTTCTAAATTATGGCTCTGTTCTAAAAACTAGGGAGTCACCTACCTAGACAACATTTTTAGGCATCAAAAGATGTGTTCCAAACAATAGGTAGTAAAAGATGGTGTTTTATAAGATGTCAAAAAAACTTTGTCAGCATTGTACTGTGTGGGTATCTTATCATTTGCAAACAAGGTGATCCCAGAATGCATTTCAAAGAGCACACTGACAGTTTTCAAGATGGTGAATGGATTTAAGGTTTATTTTATGTAACACTAAAAGTATTTAGAAAAAAGTTTCATCTAATTAAATTCAGTATTTCACCCGGTATTTGAGTGTGCTGTTTCTATTGAGATTATTATAGTATTGAGTCATTCGCTTAGTCAGACTCTTTGAAAATTAGCATTAGCATGCCTACACACTAGAATTTATATCAGAGATCCATTGAATGCTGCATTGTACAGACGTAGAGAGAATGAAAGTAATGAAACCATAAGTTGAGAAAAGGTCTCTTGAAGGTAACAATTGCACATTGCCACTTTTTACAGTGTACTTATGGTAAGTTCGAGAGACCATTGACCATTGAGTTGCTGGAGCATTTTAAATCAGAAACTTGTGAGGTTGCTTTTCAGTTAGGATGCCACAAGGTACAAAGTAAACAAAATGTCTCACTGAGATTGTAGGGCAGAGTCATTGGGTTCAGTTGTATGTGTATCTCTGAGACCTTGCATTTCCAGCTGGCAGGTCGAACTAACCCTAGTCAAAAACAGAGCTAAAGATTTGTTTGCATCCTTAACCACTCAGAGATCCACAGACTAGACCTTGCTTACACAAAAACTCACACAGTCAATCTCGACACACTCCCACTTCCCTAGACCGGTGCATATCTGATGACATTCAAGGTAACCACAAAACTCTGAACATTGTGCAAACATGCAGTTACTGAAAGAAGTACATTGTGAAAGGAATAACTTGTAATCATGGGCAAGAATTACACCATCCATTGTTTATGTCCTTTAGCTATTGTAGACGCCTGTCTTTTCATTTGTAGCTGCTTAAATAATGGATTTAAGCAACTAGTATGTCTTTTAAAAGGATGTCTACCATCTACATCAGCAACTGCTTTTTTTAAAAGTGGATAGATACGTTTTTATACATACTTTCCAGTTAAAAAAATAAACATCAAAATATTTATAAAAGAATATTTATACATTTTAACCTAAAATCTTAAAAAAAAAAAAAAAAAAAAAAAAAAAGTAGTTATAGGTCCACATAGATCTTCATTTGTGAATTTAATTTTCACCATTTTTAAACACCTTTTCTCATAAGCTGATTATTATTAATTCATTGAGCGTCAGTCTTTTTGACATACAGTAAGTAGCATTTTTAATTTATATTGATAATCACTGCTATGGAAGCTTGCCTAGAATTGCAAGATCACAATTCTGACTTTTTTCTCACAATTACGAGTTTATATCACACAATTCTGACATTATAACTCACAATTGCAAGATTATATCTCACAATTCTGAGAAAAAAAGTCAGAATTGCGGGATATAAACTTGTAACTTTACAACTCACGATTGCAAGTTTTACAACTCATGATTGCAAGCTTTCGAGTTGCAGTTGTGAGTTTTCTTCCATGGCGAAAACAAGCTTCCATACTGTCCCATAGGGTTGCATGATTATGACAAAAATCATAATTGTCAATTATTCCCTTGAAATTGTAATTGCGATTATTAGTTGCGATTATCACAATTTACATTGAATGATGTTTTGAATAGCTTTCTACCATTGTTTGAAGCAACTGCATGCCATATTTTTATATAAAAATAAAAAAAAAACAAGCTGAAAAAAAACTCTTCCTGATTTTTTTTTATTGCTTTTCTATAGCATTAAGCCTCAAATGTCAACTGTACATTCCTTTGGTTTCTTCTTTAACTAATAATAAAAAGATAAACATATGGGCCATTTCCTGGTTGCATTCGCACCGCCAGTAGGAACTCTGAAGTGACGTAAACTGCGCTTGTTGTTGTGACTTTTATTTTGACGGCGTGGCGGATTTTTATTTTGACAGCGCTGAGAACAGCTCAGCTAGATCCAGAGCCGTCTTTATTAGTTTACGATCTGTTTAACAGTCCTGTCTAATATGTTAATAGATAGAACTGTTATACAAAGAAAGTAAACAGTATATGAAAAAGTATTAGCTTTGCCGTGTGGTTGATGCCCAATGTCGCTAGCTGAGCAGAAATACAAAATCATGTTTCGCTTGGTCCACTCAAAGTCGCGCTGTATTTTCTCCTAAGGTTGAGAGGTCCATCTATCACTGTTTTCCATGTTTGTAGAGTTAGTTCGTGGAGTAAATATATAGGCTGTGTACACGGCTTTTTAAAAATGGCGGGTGCTGGTGTTTCGCATGCGTTCAACGAATCAGCATACACTTATGTCACTGATAGTTCCTTTTTTGCTGGGTTAGAACTTTTACATGCTTTTTTTTTTTGAAATCGTGGCATCTGTAATCAGAATCACGATTAGAAATTCGATTAATTGTGCAGCCCTACTGTGCCATAGCATAGTCAACATTCTTAAAATGAAATTACAGTCAAAAGAGACTCTTTGAGCTTTTCACAATGTATTCTGGGATTGCATAATCCGTGAAAGATACATACAATGCTGCCTTCTGTTTGGAACAGGACTATGGTGCCTTACAATACTGTCTAATGTTAGGTAGGCAACTTTGGAACCAAATTAATGATCTCTGTGGCTGGACAAGAGCTGCATCTAGTATCTGAGGTGTTCCTGTTGGGATTTTCTTGGGTTTTAAAATTCATGATGAATGGGTATGTGTCCAGGTCATCGTTGTTAAAGGCCCGTCTAATCTGGGGCACTTCCTGTCTGGTGCCAAGTGCAGTACAGTGTATTTTTAAATAACTCTTCTCAACAGGAGGCGGACAGATTCAAGGATTACTGCAAACCTTCATCAGAAGGAGAGCTGTGAGAGGAGCTTCTTGTCTCTAGAAATAGTTTCAAAAATAAGGGGTGGGATGTTGGCCTTTACCCTCATGTGCTTGGTAGGAAATAATAGCTTTTATGTCTTAGATGAAACGCTGAAGGAAAAACACGTCTCTTGTCTCTGCGACGCTTCTGTAAAGCAAGAAGTGAAATGTGCTGTGGTTTGTTAGTATTCAGTTCTGTGATTACAGAGCACTGATGTTTGCATAATAATGCTTAATAATAAAAAATGACAGCTTGGTAACTGTTGTGCTAAAGGTTTTTGAACCAATCATAATAAATTATTTGTAGCTTTCTTATGATCACAAATATTGCTTTTTTTAGGGTGCAGTATGTAATTTCTGCACCACTAGAGACAAGGTCTATAATAACAAAAAGCAAGCCATTAGCAATCCCATTCATCTCAATGGCAGTTGTTCAGCTATCGCTATTTCATGTTTTTAAGAGCTTTTCAAAAACTGGGGACTGGTGAAACATCTACAATGACATAATGAAATATTAGAGAATTTTATAGTGTAGCTTTCATCAATGAATGGAGAAAAAGACCTTTTGTTCACAAAATTATGTAGTTACCATAATCTACCAGTAAACTGAACCAGAATAATGCTAAATAATGATTATTTGCAACCAAGTTTCATGAACACTCCCACTGTCTGCCATTGTTCCCCAGTGGCATATTTGTATTTGTTTCTGCACCATGAATTGATTTGGGATAAAATATTTTAACATTGATAAATTGCACTTTACCTTTTTTATTTTGAAACTCTTTAAATGTTTGAAATGCTGTCTTGATTACCCTATTTCGTTAAAATTAGACAGTCAAGCACTTGCTTTGTATGACAGGATCATATGCTGATATAAAAGACTCTAGCTAGTAAAAAATAAGGTTCTTTTATTTAACACAGTGTTTATTGTTCAGTATTCAAATCAAAAGCCACAATTCCCGATGCTACAAGTGATGTGTGCATAGAATATTTTAACAGAATGTACTTTTTTTGTACTGTTTAACTGTTCTTATAGTATTTTAGTTAATTATGCAGTACCCTTTATGGATGTTTGTTTTTGTGTTTTTCTTTTTTATGTTTTTATGTTGTAGTAGGAATTTGAGAACATGCTTTGAGTGTCATCAAAATAGCTCATCAAGTTGAGGTGCTACTGCTTAATTATCACTGGACTCTGTGTGCAATTAGCCATGTGACACTTTGCCAAAAAAGAGCTGTTTCTTTCAAGAGCACTGCACTGCATCAGTAAAGCTTCAGATGTTTCCAAGCGACTGCTCAGGCACATGTAACATCCCACCTGCTCTTATCAGGTAACAGAGGACTGATTAACCCTTAATGAATGTAATTGAAGTGTTGTGGGAAGATGCTGAGGTTGTCACTGCTCATTATGATCCTCAGTTCTCTAGAGAGCAGCACAGGACAGGACTCTTCTCTTCTCTTTAGTCTCTACCTCTTCTCTCATTAGGGGTGTGAATCGTCACTGGTTTCACGATTCGATTCGATTACGATTATCATGTCAACGATTCGATTCGATTCCACGATGCGTCGTGATGCATCGCATCCTCAATTTTCAATATTAGTGCACATGGCTACATTTTCGTCAATGAATACAAGCAGTCAGATATATGAACTCCCTTTTTATTTTATCTACTCCAAGAAAGTACACTTCCTGAATGTAGCAAACATCAAACAAAATGTAAGTCTGAACACCATACGACAGGAGCATTTAGAACTAATAAACTCTAAATACTAAAAGCGCATGAAACTGTCAAGTAGTATATTTAAAGGGGACCTATTATGCCCTATTTCACAAGATGTAATATAAGTCTCTGGTGTCCCCAGAATGTGTCTGTGAAGTTTCAACTCAAAATACTCCACAGATCATTTATTATAGCTTGTCAAATTTGGGTGTGAGAAAAAACATGCCGTTTTTGTGTGTTCCTTTAAATGCAAATGAGCTGCTGCTCCCACCCGCTTTCCAAAAGAGGGCGGAGCTTTAACAGCTCGCACTTCGGTTGCTCAACAACAACAAAGCTGGAGAATCTCACACAGCCAAAATGACAATTGTCAGTGTTCAGCTTTACATTGTTCAAGTCTAACACTGATGGAGAGACTCAGTAAGAAGTTACAACTTTTTGAATGCAACTGGATATTTCTGAACGGTTAGTGGATAAATTTATGTGGAGTTGATTCAACTCATCGACTAGCATGTGCTGTCATGTCAATCTTTTGTGCACAACGGATGCCCACTATACATAGTGTACCTGTTTGCCAAACAGAGCAACACACAAGGCTAACGTTTATGATTGCTGTCAAATGCTGTGAATGGTCTAGTATTTTTTCCAAAATATCGTTTGGACAGAAACGCTCCTTTTTTAGCAATCGAGCTTGCCAGGGTCAACTTGCAGGCTATCCAAGCTAACAAGACTCTAAATAGTGTTCTGTGCTCATCTGTGCAGCAAACCACAGAACAACTAGCATGCTTTAATCGAACTTTTGCCATGGCGTTAGAACTGGTACACTGTTTTCGCTTGCGAAAACAAAATGGCGGCACCGTGGGTGGAAACATGCAGATTAAGGGGTGGTGATATAATAAGATCCCCTTCCTTTGTCACAAGGGGTTTTTTCACATGCTTGCAGAGAAAGGCTTGCAAAAACAAAGTTATTAGGTTGTCCTTTTTCACGTTTTCTGGGTTGGTAGATGCACAGGGGTTCCGATTATAGCACTTAAACATGGAAAAAGTCAGATTTTCATGATATGTCCCCTTTAAGTTACAATAACGCTTACACACTCGCACGCATGCACGCACACAAACGCACTCGCATTTTATTACTCGTTTTTGTTTCGCCTCCTTCCGCCATTTTACGCTAGCGCGAGAAGCGTGCATGCGACGAATGACATCAGACAAACGTCAGTGGGCTATAATCAATTATGGTCTATTATATTAGCCAAAAAAGCTATTTGAATCTATTACTGCATCGATGCAGAATCGCCCATATCTGCATCGTGATGTATCGTATAAACGATTAATTTCAACACGCCTATCTCTCATCTCATCTTCTCTTTCTCATTTTGTTTTCACCCCCATCTTGTCTCATCTCAGTTTTTCTCATTTCTAATCTTATCTCGTCTTCTTTTCTCTTTGTCTCATCTTTTATTGCTTATCTTGTCTTAGTTTGTCTTTTCTCTGATCTTCTCTCATTTTGTATCGTCTCCTCTCCTCTGTTCTCGTCTTTCTCCTGTTTTCACCTCTCCTCTCTTTTTTTCTTTTGTCTTGTCTCCTCTGTTCTTCTCCTGGTCTCATTTTGTCCTCTCTTCTCATCTTATCCTAGTTTGTCTCTTCTCTCATCTTGTCATGTCTCCTCTCCTGTCCTTTCTCATCTTTACCTCTCCTCTCTTTTTCTTTTCTGTTCTCTTTTTTTTCTTATCTTGTCTCGTCTCCTGTTCTTCTTCTCTTCTTGTCTCATTTTGTCCTCTCATCTTGTCTCGTATTGTCTCCTCTGCTCTGTTCTTGTCTCGTCATATTGTTTTCTCTGCTCATCTTGTCTCAGTTGGCCTTTTGTCTAATATTCTCTCATTTCATTTAGTCTCTCCTCTGTTCTTGTCTCTTCTCTTCACCTCTTGTTTCGTCTCGTCTTTTCCTGTTTTTCTCTTCTCAGTTTTTTGTCATCTCTTCTTCACTTGTGCTCTTTCATTATTGTTTTCTATCCTCTCCCCTCATCTTGTCTCCTCTGTTCTGTCTCAGTTTGTCCTTGCGTTTCTTCATATCGCCATTTTTCTTCTCTTCCTTTTTCTTCTATCATCTTATCTTGTCTCATCATCACTCTTTTCTTGTCTTCTCTTCTATCTTCTCCTCTTCAGTTTGTCTCTTCTCATCTCTCATCTTGTCTTGTATTCTCTCATCTCATCTCCTTATTGTCTCTCCTTCTTTCCACTCATCTAATCTCATCTCGTCATCTCTTCTCTCATCTTCTCTCTTCTATTCTCTTGTCTCATCTGGTTCTCTTCTTCTCTCTTATTGTCCTCCCCTCTCATCTTATCTCAGTCCTCTCTTCTCTCCTATTCTGGTACTTAGTAAGTTGATCCAATCATATTTTTTCATTGAACTTCTATCAGAGTGTAATAAACAGTAGCAAGACATTCCATCACAATTGTTTAGACTTGGCACCAAGCTCGCAAAATTGGAATATTGGCTAATGACTCCTAAAAGCAGAAGAGAGAAAGCATAAGAGTCTGGGCTGTTTGTGCAGTGCACCCCTGGGGGTGTTGGTTTGTTTCCCCTTGGAGCTGTCAGTATCTGAGGCAGTGATCACTCAAAATCTGTGCCATCAGCCTGTCTGGCCAGGTGGCTCCGCAGGCTCCAAGATTCTCTGTGAGTGTGTGTGTGCTCATGCACATATGTTTGTCTGCCTGGCTTTTTTGTCACTCTGTGGGGGATCTGAAGTCTGTCTGTCATGCAGGGCCCCCTCCATGGCACAGTGGTCTTTAACCTGGCTGCAGTTCAGACTGCCCCAATGAGCAGGAGAGGTCACGTGAGGTCAAGTCAGTAGAGGATGGCAGTAAATTGTTGAAAGTCTGAAACAAAGCCCTGATGGTCAGCAGAAGCCCTGCTGGGACAACAGAACAGGATCACACTGGGTAGCGTGACTTAGTGCCTTATGGGCCACCCTGCATTGATTCTGTTCCTGTAGAAGCATAACATTTCCACAGATTTTGAATGTGTGCCATTCACAAAGTTCTACTTATTCCCTATGTAGCTTTGGGTGCACTTTTTTCCTTTATTAGTTTGTACCGTTTGTACGATGAGCTAGGGATGCTAACGATTAATCGGTGATCGATTGATTGTCAATAATAATTTAATAGATAAAAATTATTAATGGTCGATTAAGCAAGGTCATCATTAGAGTCAAAAAGAGCAGACAGACAAGGAAAAAAATTAAGCGAGCGTGCCGTAGTTACGGATTCTAAACGTATTAATGTCTTCAAGCCATTCAATTGATTAGGTAGTCTAGCGGTTTATTTCGAAACATAATTAACGGGTCCAAAAACCCTACAAACAAGTGATTTGACTGAACATAAGAACTACTTGTGTAAACGTCACAATAAATTACATAGAACAGGGCTCCAGACTGCGCCTAAAACGGTCGCATTTGCGACCAAAAATATTAATTTGCGAGTGATATTTTTGCTGAGGTCGCCATTGGCGACCACACAAATTCACACCTTATGACTGTAAAATTATGCATGTTATTTGCATGTGAAAGTTTCACTCAGTTAGAGCGCCAAAATATGAATGGGTATGGAAAAATATCACACACCAAACCGACGCCAAAGAACTAGCTCTGATGAAAGCCAACTGTGTTGCCGCCTGCGTCGGTGCAAAAAAACTGCATTTGAACACACCGTTCTGCTCCTGCAAGGAGACAACTGTCTATTTGTTCATATAAATTTGTCTATATTCGTCATTCAAAATGGGAAACCGGCTCTACAGACTGCAGATAGACACACAATGCAGCCCGTGCTAACCATTTTGAATATCAGTCATGCTGATCACTTTCATTATTCCACTCCGCTCATGCTCATCAGATAAATTTAAGGTCATAAAAAGTCTTCAGTACCTTAAATGGTATTACAAGAGTATTATTGATCATTTTAAGGCGTCTTATATTTTGTGGATGGAAAAACAAATCGCGATAGTCCTTTATGTGATTTATTTCCTTAAATAAATGTGAGCGCTGCATTTTTTTAAAGTCAAAAGATGGCGCTGTTGCGCGTTCTTAAGGCTCTCGCAACAGTGCTTCAGAGCAGCTCGCGATCAATCATTAGCACACATTTGTCAACCGATTGCTTAATATGAACTAATGCTGATCAATTATTTATATTGTAATGTGTTGTAAACGGTTGTAACAACGTAATTTTTATCTTCCTCATCTGAACTTGAATGAGCAGCAAAAGTAAAGCACAGACATTTCAAAATAAGAGTCCCGCTGTATTTCGGCCTGTTCATTAATCAAAGTCAAGTAGTATGTATATCAATTTCCCCAGTTTGTTATTTGGTTACACAAACCAAATTTAATATATTTATATATTTATTTCCATATATTTATATTTATTTTCATTTGATTCAAAGTAAACTGTTGTAGCTTCAGGAAGGAAAGACTAACAACATTACTTGACATTATTCAATATAAAAATTTACTAGCATCAGGGTTATTATAGTTAACTAAAACCATTAAAAAACATTTTTCATTGCTTGAAATAAATGTTAATACTGAAATAAAAAATTATACAACCTAAAAAGACATGTTTAAATACAACAAAAAATAAAACTAAAAACAAAAAAAATATTAAAACATAACGAAAAATGAAAGCAGAAAATATAAAAATCTAATCGGATTCAAAATATTAACAAAAACTATAATAGTATTAAGTGAAAATAGTGACATTCATTTCCCAGAAAAGTCACTAGATGAAAATGCTGAAACTGTAAAGGGGAGATATATAAACACAACAGGATGACTAAAAGTAGGTGATTTAAAAATTTAAGTTCATTGTTGTGTGGCTCTTAAAAAAATTATTTGGCACCCGTTTTTTTCCCCCTATATGAGCCAATGGCTCCTTAATGATTTTTTTTGTCTGGAGCCCTGTAGAATAAAGAAGTAATAAGATCCTGGTGGATGAGTAATGATCTTCCAGTGCTGTTTCAGCTGTTTGCTCCTATTACATGGCGCATGATAAATCAAGGCCTGTCAATCTGAGCGATCAAACCAATCCAAGTGCGCTTCAGCTGCAAAACCGGGTCCGATTGGTCTCGACACATCGTCCCTACCCAGCACACCCAACATTCAAATGACGCTGGAAAACACTGCGTCATGAATGCGACGCGATAGGATCCCGGAATTCCTATAGCTTTAGCCAAGCAGCATGTCATGTCACTCTGTGATCTTCACATTGTCTTATGTTGTGTTTGGACTCGATCAAGACCACCTGGTCTAAATAAAGATACATGATCTACTATGGTTCACTAATGTTTTGCGATGTTACAAAATGTGGTGCAGAAGCATCAAGTGTATACTGTTTATATGTGCATCGGCGGAGTATTTTCATACAAATACTTGGAATAGTTTGGTCTCTAACTGAAACAAATATGCGAGTTGTATTTTGCTAGTTGAGACCTTTTCAACAATATATGCACAAGGTGAAGCCCTGGGTATACTTCGTTTTTTTACACGTACGCTAGTGTACGCGCAAAGTCGAACGCGCAGCCTTGGAAAGCATACTTAATTTGACTCATACGCATACACAGGCGTTCGACGCATGCGCAGATTTCCGGTCTGTTCTATTTATGCAGTTTTTCTTTGACTACCTTGTGAATCGACGGACCCAGGGCACAGCTGCTACATTGTGGATAAACTAATTACTGCAAAAAAAAATTAAATGCGTATGTGCGACCTGCGCGTACAAGTACACGTGGTTACAAAAATCCGGCAGTGCGCGTACTCTTCTGATGACGAAATTTGCGTCACGTGCACTGTACGCTGACCCTCGCGTATGCGTAAAAACTGAACTATACTTTGGGCTTTAAGGTTAACGATTAATTAATTGTTAATTTAAAGAACGATCGATTATGGTAATTCATGTAAATTGAAAAAATCTTTAGTGTCAATTAGGGGCCGTTCGGAACAGCTTTCTGAACTCCGAAACCATACCCAAGTCCGCTTTAAAAAGGTGGTAGTGTTTGCTGCTGATATGAACACAATCAGACTAAATTGTAGGCGTTAACTGCTAGTGATAACGTATGATTCAGTAAAACTGTGTGTTTGTTTGTGTTTCTACTTTCCTGACAAGCGATACTGACTCACTGCAAGCAAAGAGAATGTATTTCTCATTTCTGCAGAAATGAACTCCTACATTCTTTAGAATATTTTCAGTACATTTGCTGCAGACACAAGTGCCATTATGTGGTGCTTTGGAAACAAAACCAAATGTTTAAAAACCAATGTATAAAAGTGAGGCAAGGAACGCTATGCATTTTTGCCGCCTTCTCCTGCGTCGTTGTTACTGAACAACAGGAGTAAACTGCTGCTGCTTTAATAAAGCAAACAAACACAGTTCATAATCAGAAAATACAGTTTGAAAACAGTCCATGGGGCAATGGGGTCAAACTCAATCGAACCAAGTGTGAATGCACCCTTAATTTTGATCAAATGTGTCTGTGGCCATTGTGCCAAAGAAAAAATTTCAACCTCAATTGGCATATGGATTAAGAAAATTAATTAGTAAATGTGAAATTGTGATTTAAAAGTTGCACTATTAATTGTTTTATTGTTACATTTAAAGAAGCTTTTATTCATTCCAGTTGTATTGGATTTTAGGTTGACACCTGTTGGCATTCAAGCATGATACATTGGGTCTCATTCACTAAGCATGCGTACGCACAAATTTGTGCGTGAAATCTGCGTATGAGTTGGTGGAGAAAGGAGCAGTGCATTGAGAGCGGATGTAAAGTTGGGTGTCATCTGCGTAGAAATGGAATTTAAAGCTATGATGACGGATAATGTTACCTAATGGAAACATGTAGATGATGAAAAGTAAAGGTCCAAGGACAGAACCCTGGGGAACACTGTGTGTATGTTACTGTATGTGCTCGGTTTGCACATTTTTCTGTATGTTTTCTTTAGAAAATGTAAAAATCTAGTACTTCTGCTTGCATTTTTGGGCCTTTTTCCACATTTTTTTTATAGAAATAGTAGTGAGGTGTTAGAAAATTATTGGGATCGCATGGTTGAAGCTCCTGCGTTTGGCTCAAACAAACCAGCTTGCTTGTTTTGACAGTGGTCCAAACAAACCCTCTGTCATCTCCCATGCTCCCACTCAGAACAGCATTTGAGTTGCTGCAAAGAAATAGACACTTTAAAATTCACATATGTCTCTTCACTAAGCATGCGTACGCACAAATTTGTGCGTGAAATCTGCGTATGAACGTTTTTACAAACAAGCCAAAAACTTTCGTAACTGAAATTACACATATGCAGAAAGCATTTTTGGTTTGGTCTGGTTTTGAGAATGACACACTTGGCATTGCTCGAGGATCTGGCAAGAGTGCGTCTGCAGAGAGCGGCATATGTTTGACGAGTGACGAAAGGCTGTAAAGGAAAGGTTGTGTGGAAAGCACTTATATGGAGATGGTTTGTGCATGTTTTATGCAAATGACTAACCTTGTGCATGCGGCTGCTCATTTAGAATACTCCAAATTCACTAACATTAGAAGGAGATTAAGAACAAATTCATGTGCGTACACATGTTGTGAATCAGATTTTTCGTCAGAAGCTCTCCTGTGCGTATAAATACACAATTTTTAGTGAATGAGACCCATTGTTTGTTACTTTTTGTCTATTTTATTGTGTCTTTTACTACATGAATCTAGATGTACATTCCCAACATATTACATTGTGTCCTGCTACTTTGAAGCCGGTTTGCCGCAATCTCTCTCCATAACTCAGTGCAGTGTTTGTGGATGGAGCCGCTGTATGTTGGACTACTAAGGCATTTCCTGGTGTGGTGACTGTGGCTGTTGTGTGTTTGTGGAAGGCCCTTGAGGTCCTGTCGTTTATCCTCACTCTGTGGCGTGGGATCTACGGGTCAATGTAGTTTGTTTCTTTGCTCCAACAGGGACTGCTTGTTTGCAGAATTTATTTCCCCCCATACACTGGACTGTCTGGTCAATCAAAACCTATTTTAGGCCACTGATATGACTGGATTCCTCATCGCATGTGACTACACATTATTAAAATGTTTAAAATAGATCTAATTATCAATTTGTAAAATTATGTATTTACAATTTTTTTTTTTTAATTATTAAGAATTTGATTCCTCTTTATGGCTTTAACACATTTTACTATATTCAAATCAATTTTGCAGACTTATTTGAATGCAGGTACTCTATGAACCTACTTATAAACAAGCTCTAAAGTTATTTGTGGACTTTTTATGGAGTTGATAGTATTATAGTCTTTTTTATTGCAGATATTCTTATCAAATTAACCATTATCATTATCAAAATAAACAAACATGCTTGACTTTTACTGTGTGGTTACACTAAATTATCCATTGATTTGCTGAACAGTAATGGGGCAATCCCAAAGCATTTCAGTTTAATTCTCTTATTTTTTTCTGTCTCTGATTGTCTCTCTCTCATTGTATTTGTGTAGGAGAGAGAGAATTTGTGTGTTTCATCCAGTTGTTTTTGTGGTATTCAGCTCACAAAAAAAGTAATCAAGCCCAAAGATACAGTATATTGTATTCCACTGTCATCCTCATATAAAGTAAACAAACCCGAAGGGAAATTTATTGGCTGTCAACACACTATCTAATATATTTATTCATTTATTTGTCTGTTTTATTATTTAACTCGTATCCCATAGGAGTCTGTCAAGATATAGACACTACATTTTCCTCTGGAAAGGCTTTCTCTTTTTCTGGACACAGTAGAGGAAGCGTCTAAAGATGCAGTCATGAAATTATTTAATGATTATGGTCAGAAATTTGACAGTGCGAAGGATGCAGGATTGTGATTATTTTGTCACAAAAATGTTATTGTTATATAAGTGCACTGTTTAGCTATGTCATATCAGTAGCCGTTATACAGAGTCAGGGGTTAATGAAGAGCCATGGGAATGAAAATGCACACGAGGTCGAGTTTCACTGGCTGTTTCTTTTCACTGCATGACTGTGTATAACTACAACTATTGATATTTTCAGAATAGCATATTACCATGCTGTTTTTTTTTTTTGTTTGTCTTTTCAGTATGCAGTAATAATAATAAGTTTATTTTATATATTATTGAGTTTCTTTCTGCAAACTCAGGGTCGCTTTACAATATGATAACAAGTAAACACGAAAGCCGGCAAAGAGACAATACAGTTACACTGAGCGTAGATAATATAACATACATAACATGAAACCAATCATAAAGTTAGGGATCAGAGAAACAAGAAGCAAAAAGATATGTTTTAAGGTGGGTTTTGAAATAATGTAATGATGAGAGGCCGTGGATGTGTTGGGGAATAGAATTCCAGAGTGTGGGGGCAAAGATACAAAAGGCCCTTCCACCAAACAATGCTAGTTTGTGCCGTGGGACCAACAACAGATCGGTATCAGAGGACCTAAGCGTGCGAACTGGGGTGTAGGTATGAATGAGATCAGAAATATATGGGGGGGGGGGGCTTTGAATGTGATAAGAAGTATCTTGTGTTGAATACGAAAGTGAACAGGTAGTCTGCGTAGAATAGGAGTAATGTCGGAAGATTTCTTGGTATATGTGAGGATCCTAGCTGCGGAGTTCTGAGCTTATTTATTGTTGTGTTGGATAAGTCAGAGAAAATGGAATTATAGTAGTAAAGCTGAGTAATAATGAAAGCATGAACTATAGGATCTCACCATCATTGATATTTAAAAATGGATGTTAACAAGTGATATTACGGTGAAAGAAGGCAGACTTAGTAAGTGAGGAAATGTAAGGAAGGAAGGAGAGAGAAGAATCAAAGATTATTCCCAGGTTTTTAACAGTGGTGGAAGGTCGAACTAGGACTCCAGTGAAATTAACATTGTCAACACAGAAACAGGATGTAATTTGAGGAGAACCAACAAGAAGTAGATCTGTTTTATCAGTGTTGAGTTTGAGAAAAATACTGGTCATCCATGCATTTATGTCATCAGTACAAAGCGAAGCAGTGCGTTGAGAGCGGATGTAAAGTTGGGTGTCATCTGCGTAGAATGGAATTTAAAGCTATGATGACGGATAATGTTACCTAATGGAAACATGTAGATGATGAAAAGTAAAGGTCCATGGACAGAACCCTGGGGAACACTGTGTGTATGTTACTGTATGTGCTCGGTTTGCACATTTTTCTGTATGTTTTCTTTAGAAAATGTAAAAATCTAGTACTTCTGCTTGCATTTTTGGGCCTTTTTCCACATTTTTTTTTTATTTTTTTTTTTTATAGAAATAGTAGGTGTTAGAAAATTATTGGGATCGCATGGTTGAAGCTCCTGCGTTTGGCTCAAACAAACCAGCTTGGTTCTTTTGACAGTGGTCCAAACAAACCCTCTGTCATCTCCCATGCTCCCACTCAGAACAGCATTTGAGTTGCTGCAAAGAAATAGAGCACTTTAAAATTTACATATGACCTTTGAATATTGCGATAACCGTAGAATCCAAGTATTGCATCGCTGCATGAAAGGCCTCGGGCATACAGCTCAGGTGTGAAAACAGACTGAATGGAGCCAGGGCCTTTGGAGGGTTCGGTGTTGTGGAAATTCATCTCCTCTTGTGAAGTTAGTTATCTTGTGATTTGTGAAAGGGAATGGAGGGAGCAGATAGATATCCAAATTTTAAATTCAGAATTCTCCTCTTCATAATTCATATTTTTTACTCTTCAACCTCTTTGTTTTTATCTAAAGCTAGCCTATAAAACGTGCACTAGGTAAAGTTTTCCACTGAAAAAAACAGCAGTTTTATTTAAAATGTGGGTCACCTCCTTATGGTGGCTGCCATGTTGAGATCACATGACCGGCTAAATACTACTCACTTTATCTCAGTAACCCCTTTATTATCAGACACTACCTATTATAGTCATGTGTTACAATATGCATGTAAATATTTTTACTTTTTTACCTGTGTATTTCTACAATAGCAAAAAATCTTTCAATTTGTGTGATGGTGCCTCCACTCCAACAGGTGTCAGTGTAAAGTCCAAGACCACAGCTGTGTGGTAAGTGAAGCGGAAAAAAATTCTTTGAATACTGAAGGACTAGGCAGCTGACTTGTTGTCTCGCTGCTCTATCAGGGAATAACTTTGCAGGTCACATTTGCACACAAAGGTACCTCACTTCTGAGGCAGCATAATGGTTTAATGATCTACAACAAAATAGAGAGCTTTGATGATACAGTAACTAAGAGAATAATTACTAATTTTCAGCTAGAAATGACATCAAAAGTAGAGTAAAGTTGGTCAAAAACTTACATTTAGGGTGTGTTCACACTTGGCAGGTTTGGTTCAATTAAAACAAACTCTGGTGCGATTGCTCTGTTAGTGTGGTTCATTTGAATAAGTGTGAACGCTGCCATCCAGACCCTGGTGCAAACCAAACAAGCGGGCTGAGACCCCTGAAAAGGTGGGTCTCGGTCCACTTCCAATTGAACTCTGCTGCGGTTCGACTGAAATATGAATACAACACGGACCAAAGACATCTAAACGAACGAAAAACAGGACGTGATGTCACAAGATGCGTCCCTAAAAAGGACAGAATGCTCAAGCATACCTGTTTTTTCTCGTCAAAGTTGCCCATTACAGTTCATTACAGGCATCAGAACCACATTTTCTTCAGATCTTCGTTTGGGTGTGTAATGGAGGAATTTCTGGCGCTGTTTTGACTCCTTGACACATTTTATAATCTTTTTGTGAGTTCTCAGCTGGTAAAAATACCATCATATGTACGCATATACATTGAGCGCATTCAGGGGCTGTTTACACAACACCGTTTTTCAACTAAAAACTAAAAACTTTTTATGCGTTTTGGAACGTTCATTTACACGACAACGGCGTTTTGGTGGCCTTAAAAAACAAAGTGCAAGTTTTTGAAAACGGTCTCCGTGTAAACAACAAAAACGTGAATCTGTGAAAACGATTACGTCATGCACATGCGTATTACATGTTCAGTCTATAGTGTTTCATCGCCATCTAATGGCCTGCCAGCAGAATGCAGCGTTTTTAGTCGTTTTCACGGATTCGTATGAATGGGGATCGTTTTGACAATGGTGTAGTCTGTACGCAGAAAACTCAAAGGAAAAACTTCTCCATTTTAAGCATATCGTTGTCGTGTAAACATACCCTAAGACAGCATTGTTTTGAAAGCTCGGTAAGTTCTGTCGCAAAATATACATCATAAAAGCAGTTTTGTTTTAGTTTTGTATCTTTCAGTTCAGTGTTAAAAATCACAGTGTGAATTCTAAGTGAACCAGGACAAAATGTATCATTTTCTTTTTTGATCCGGACCGAAAGAACCAAGAGAAGCGAACTTCAAGTATGAACACAACCTTAAGGCAGGAACACACCAAGCCGACGGTCAGCCGTCGGGCAGTTTTTGTTCATCAGCCGACTAAGTTTTCTCAGTGTGTTCCGCATCGTCGGCTAAAGTTAGTCCTTCTTTTCGGGCGATTCAACATGTTGAATCGGCGTCGGAGCTCGTTGGTCCATCGGGCCATCTGATCATTCTGATTGGCTGTTCAGCTACTGCCACCTGCTGGTACGGAAAGGCATTTCTTCTTACGCAGGCACAGAACGGACGTGCTACTTGGCCGTCGACTGTCGAGCGTCGGTTTGGTGTGTCAGGCCAACTCTGGACCCAGACGCTGCCGACATGAGCCAACCCCGCAGTCTGCTTTCGTCGCCACTAGTTCGTCGGCGTCAGCTTGATGTGTTCCTGCCTTTAGACACAATCTGATCACCAACTGCAGATGCAATTTTTGTTGTTTAACCTCAGGAATCAAACCTAATTTTTACACATAGGATTGTGGGATATCATAGTCAGCAAAGGATACATCTATGCAGCCTTGAAAAATCGATCAGATGAAAGTATCTCAGTAGACAAAATGTTGCACTATCATTGGATTTGGACGTGCCTTGTTGCCTTCTTACCTCTGTATGCTGTCTGCAGAGGCAGCATTTTTTAGCTTTCAGACACAGCCAAGGGGGCAGAATTTGGCCGGGTAGCATGGTCCAGTTAGCCCCTGTTGTTAAATGGTGTAACTACACCATTGTGCTGCCAAAACAGCATATTTGCATTGATGGCCTTTCAAAAATGATAGTAATTTATGACAAAGTAACTTTTGCCATCTTGACTTTTAATACCCATGACATTGAGCCTACTTTGTGAGATTGTGTTGCTCTAATTTGATTATTTTGACTGAAAATTTTGATTTTGAAATATTCCACTCGTATGCTTGAGCGCACAGCTCTTGTGTGCAATTCAACAGAAGCCTGTCGATCAGAGGGTACAGAATATACTACCTGTGCCATTAATGAGTCAGCATTGAGACTAATGCAAACCTTTTCTGTTTGCATACATCTGTCAGGAAATGTTCATTTATTAAAAGCTGACTTTTCCAGAGTTGCATTCAAATGGCAGTAAAGGCATATTTTCAAAATGGACGGAAATAATGTTGTGTGATTTGCTCTTCTGTGTCTGCTGAGAACAGAAAGAGATTAATCTTGTTATCTTGTAACTATGATTAAGTATTATCTTTAAGCTTGGTTTGTGTCATTTCATTACAGAGTGACGATATATTTAATTATATGCAATATATCAATTATGGGCTAAACTTTTTCTATAGCACTACCTAAATATATCAGTAGGAGACAAGAACGGGCTCTCTGTGATAAAGCATTAGAGTGCCACCTAATGGGCTGAGAGGAACATCACAAGCATACGAGGGCCCCACTTTTAAAGAAAGATTTTCACACTTAACTTTTCACAAAAGGTTTGTTTGTTCATTTTTAAATGATAAACACCAGTGGTTACTCTGTTATGACACAGAGAACTGACTTCATACACTAAAAATCTATGTTATTAACAGTTTGTTCTTCATAGGAGGGGAAGAAGAAATTTGATAAGGAGACGGAAAAGTACTATTCCACACTGGAAAAACATCTCAACCTGTCATCCAGAAAAAAGGAATCAGCTCTCCAAGAGGTGAATCATTCCACAAATAAGTCTAGTTTTGCATTTTCCAAAGGAAATACCAGTGCTTGCAAGAAAGAATATTAGTAAGTTTAGAGTTTAGTCTTAGTTTGCTGCATTAGAAGTGTCTTACCATCATGATATCTTGCTTTCTGTCTGCTGTGCACAAGACTTACAGTAGCTATGTTTCCATACACCTATTTTTATGTACATTTTGGGATATTGCATATTAAACACTGGATGGAAATGTGCATAAATTCTAAAAATGTGCATAAAAAGTAAAAAAAAACTTTCCACTCTTTCCATTCAGTTACAATAAATGGGAACTAATTAATAACACAAACATCATATGAACTACTTTTATAACTTTTTAAAAAGCTTGAATTTCTCCTTTTGTGTTTCACAGAAGAAAGTCATATGGCTTTTAAACAACATATGAGAAAATAATGATCAAATTTCCATTTTTGGATGACTAATCCTTTTAAAAACATCAGTGCTTAAAAGCCTTAGTTCTTGTTTTTTTGTTGTTGTTGTTTTTCTTTATTCCTCTTTCCTGCTGTTCAGAGATGTTCCTGTGCGTTTGTTTAACTTGTTGTTACACAAATTCTCACAAAGCTAAGCCAGAAATTCTCACATGTAACGATTAACCAAAGCCCAAACACGTCCAAATGAGCGTACAAGCCTGGCAGTCATCGCTTTCTGTCTGTCTCTAGGGTAACAGCGCTCTTTGTTCATTTGCAGGCTGACGCTCAGATTGATAAGGAAAGACAACTCTTTTATGACGCCTCGCTAGAATACGTCTTCAAAATCCAGGAGGTTCAAGAGAAGAAGAAATTTGAATTTGTTGAGCCGGTAAGATCTGTTATACATATTATACCTCTTATATTTAGACATGAAGTTTCTGTCTCCAAACTGAAGCTCACAAATACACACAAAGCCTATGTACACAAAATGTTCCTGGAAAAAAAAAAAAAAAAAATCAGATGCCTATCATGCAGTGTAATGTAATAAGAGTCAATCCATCTGGTCAGTAATGGATTTGTAGCCAACAGGAAGTAGGTGGAGAGTTTGACCACTGAAGTCATAATCACATTATGCCAGCTTACTGAAACATCAGCTGTAATTTCCTGTCCCACAATCACCCCTGAGCTATTAAAGAGATAAATATCATAATTTACTCACCGTTATGTCATTCCAAACCTGTGTGACTTTATCTGTGGAACACAAGATATTTTGTTGAAGAATGTTGGCAAAAGTGTTTTGGTTACCACCCCCCCCAACCCAAAAAAAAAAAAAAAAAACACTGAGACATTCCTCAAAATATCTTCTTTTATGTTCCACAGAAGAAAGAAAGTCATACAGGTTGAAAATAATTGAAAAAACTTGGAAAAAAAAAAAAAAAAAAAAAAATCATTTTTAAATGAACTATCCCTTTAAGAGTCTATATAGTAACTGCAACCAAAAGTCAAAAAACTCAATATAATCTCAAACACGTCTCAGCAAATTTGTCCAATACCAAATGGTCTGAGATGCTATCCACGTTCATTTTTCCAATTCTTTTCTTTTGCTGGACGTCAACAGTATGTTCATTTGTGTCTATTTTTATTTCTTCTAATTAATTTTTGGGAGGAACTTGTAAGACAAAGTTAATCCTTTCTCTCAATATGAACCAATAATTGAAAGTTTCCTGCTATTAAACATAGAGAAAGTGCTCTTATTGTTCTTTTTTCAGTCCTCTTCAGTCATGTTTGTCATCTAAATCTCCACTCAGCAGATAGATCGCATAAAATACACAACAGCTGAACCTCACATATTACAGCAGTGGACAGAATTTACATGACTCATTCCTGCATTAAGCATATTTATATGCATAAGTATGAGCAGTAGAATGTGCTGTATAGATTTAGAGGGGCATCCATTGTTTATCAGCTGGCATGGAAAAAACCACTCTGTTAATCTCCCAGAAGCACTGCAGTCTGGTCTGCTATTGAGTTTTGGGGTGTGACATCAGCATCTTTGAAGTCTTGTGCTAAAGTCACTATCAGAAAGTCAAATTGTTGCAGTGGCCTTAAGTATGGGAGATATGGGAAACTGTAATGCTCAATCGATGTATAACTCAATGCACTTACTATAGCCACATCAGGTCTGTGCACTAACAATTCAGTAAGTGTTTTAAGTTAAGTAAATGTCTTCCTTAAGTAATTTGAGGTTGCAGGGTTGTAATCATATTTACAATAAATCATTTCCCCCCTTCTCTGAAGGAGCATTTACAACGCCATTTTCAACTAAAAACAGAAAACTTTTTATGCGTTTAGGCCGTTCATTTACACAACAATGGCGAAAACAAGTTTCAAAGTGTACGTTTTTGAAAATGATACCGTTATTGGGTATGTCTCAATCAGTTCCCTAGCTCCCGAGCTCGTGAATCAGTATATTGTGTACATGAATTCGGGCAATGGTAAGGACAGTAAAGGACGCTGGTTCACTACATATTGGGACACTGATGATGACACCGGCAACATGACAACATTTTTTGTTGACCTCACCATTACTGGTATTTATGAACAACAGCAAAGCTGATATCTTTCTGACATTACTTGTAATGTTATTTAAAGTACATTATGATAAAAACTTTGCTTGTTACATATACGTGCAACATTTCAGACGTAAATGAATTTTAGCTAGATTGTGTTCGTATTACCTGTCTAATGATGTATGTTTATGCTGAAATATAATAAAATAATGGTTTCTGTTTTACAAACATATATCACATGTCGTTATCAGTCGTTAAGTGTAGTGAGTTGGCTCACGTGATTTAAGTTTTGCGCTTCAGAACTTCCGTTAAGGGAACATAATGAGCATCGATGCACCCTTTTGCAGTGCATTGTGGGACTTTTTAGGGAGCTAACGATCCAGTGCACTGGAAGGATTCTGCGATTGAAACAGCCCTTAAAATGGCCGACTCCCTGATCAGTGCCCTGACTACTATAGGGAGCTGATTGAGACGCACACATTGTCTCCGTGTAAACTACAAAAATGCGAATTTGTAAAAACGGTGATGTCATGCGCATGCGTATTACATGTTCAATTTATAGAAGCATAGTGTTTCTTTACAAAGGACATCACCAACTACTGGCCTGGCCTGCACTATGCAGCGTTTTTAAAGGAACACTCCACTTTTTTTGAAAATAGGCTCATTTTCCAACTCCCCTAGAGTTAAACAGTTGAGTTTTACCGTTTTCGAATCCATTCAGCCGATCTCCGGGTCTGGCGCTACCACTTTTAGCATAGCTTAGCATAGTTCATTGAATCTTATTAGACCGTTAGCATCTCGCTCAAAAATGACCAAAGAGTTTCGATATTTTTCCTATTTAAAACTTGACTCTTCTGTAGTTACATTGTGTACTAAGACCAGCAGAAAATGAAAAGTTGCAATTTTCTAGGCCGATATGGCTAGGAACTATACTCTCATTCCAGCGTAATAATCAAAGAACTTTGCTGCCATACCATGGGTGCAGCAGGCGCAATGATATTACGCAGCGCCTGTGACCCCCTGCTTGCACAGGGAGCGTGCCTTGCAACCATGGAGACATTTGTGAGAGACGCTGCGTAATATCATTGCGCCTGCTGCACCCATGGTACGGCAGCAAAGTTCCTTGATTATTACGCTGGAATGAGAGTATAGTTCCTAGCCATATCGGCCTAGAAAATCGCAACTTTTCATTTTCCGTCGGTCTTAGTACACGATGTAATTACATAAGAGTCAAGTTTTAAATAGGAAAAATATCGAAACTCTTTGGCCATTTTTAAACGAGATGCTAACGGTCTAATCAGATTCAATGAACTATGTTAAGCTATGCTAAAAGTGGTACCGCCAGACCCGGAGATCGTCTGAATGGATTCGAAAACGGTAAAACTCAACTTTTTAACTCTAGGGGAGTTGGAAAATAAGCCTATTTTCAAAAAAAGTGGAGTATTCCTTTAATAATTTTCACGGATCCGTGTGAACAGGGATCGGTTTGACAACGTTGTCATCTGTACGCAAACAAAACGTAAAGGAAAAACATTGCCGTTTTTAGTTCATCGTTGTCGTGTGAACGTAGCCTAAGTCTGACTTGTACTGACGCCTAGTGGTGTGGATGCAGAAATATGCAAAAGAAAAAGTTTTCAGTTACCAATGCCATTGTAGAAATACAATAATTGCTGGCAGCCATCTTTAATTGATTTTTGTCAGAGAAAATCTCCAATAACAGGAAGATTTACAGAGATAAAGCTAGTTGTACTCGGCTGGTCATGTGATTTCAACATGGCCGCCCCCATGAGGTGACCCGCTTCATGTAAAATTAAACACTTTTTATTAGGCTACTGATATGACTGCAGTCTTCATCTCATATGAGTGTACATTGTTTTAAATATTTTACAAAAGTACTATTAATTTCTTTCTGTGTAAAACTTTTTAATGATAAAAATACTTAAAGAAGAAATACTATAAAGAATTTTGTGTGTAAGTCTTTTGATTAAGCAGAGAATTTAGAGAATTTACGAACTGACACAAATTATTGTAAAATCCCTGTTTGTACTGAGAAACAGGAATAGATAGACATGTTGTATTACAGGCATAATATGGAAACTTGTATTTACATCTTGTTTGGGTTGCAGCTCTTGGCCTTCCTACAGGGTCTGTTCACATTCTACCACGAGGGTTATGAGCTGGCCCATGAGTTTGAGCCCTACAAACAACAGCTACAGTTTAACCTGCAGAATGTAAGTGCACGTCTCCTGTGAGTCATCCAGCTTCTCTTTCACTTTTTCTACTTAGCCTCCATTTGACCGAAAATATGTTTTCACTTTTGAAAATATTTGTAAAGCGACATGGTGTTCAAAAAAAGGCTTGCACATATAAAAACCTTTTGCCCTCTGTTCTTTACACTGTAGCGTGCTCTGTGTGTCTTTGATCAATATTGGCCTGTTATAAACCACTTCCTGCTGCTCGTCAGCATCTCTGTGCCAGCGATCCATGACCTTTGACCTTTTCTTTGCATCACTGTCACAGTAAGCTCAAAGCTGATGTAGTGTCACAGAACTTCAGCTTGTTCTAAAGCACAAAAGACCTGTGCTGCAGCACTATGCCAGCACTGCGGCATATATACGCTGTATTAACACTGCTGCGAAAGTGTGAGATTTTAGCCTTAACAGTAATTCACTACCGCAGGACAAGCACCTTTAATATTGTAGGAATGTCATTGATAATTCACACTGATGTATTTGGCTGTGATGTCAGTACTCCAGAGGACAAAAGGAGGATATGAAGCCATTTATTTTCCTTTCTTTCCAGCAAACTGTGACAGACAGATTTTGAATGCATTTGGTGTACATACACTATATATAAGGGAAAATTCATGGCTAGCTGTGCATTAAAGGGTTAGTTCACCTAAAAACTAAAATTATGTTATTTATTACTCACCCTCATGTCGTTCCACACCCATAAGACCTTCGTTCATCTTCGGAACACAAATTAAGATATTTTTGATAAAATCCGATGGCTCAGTGAGGCCTGCATTGCCAGCAAAATCATTTCCTTTTTCAATGCCCAGAAAGCTACTTAATGTTACCTTAATGTTATGAAGCGACGAGAATACTTTTTGTGCGCCAAAAAAAACCCAAAATAACGACTTTATTCAACAATATTTAGTGATGGGTGATTTCAAAACACTGCTTCATGAAGCTTCGAAGCTTTATGAATCTTTTGTTTCGAATCAGTGGTCCGGAGCACGTATCAAACTGCCAAAGTCACGTGAACTATTGAAATTTCGAAACACTTATGACGTAAAGAAGCCTCGTTTACTGAAATCACATGATTTTGGTGCTCTGAACCACTGATTCGAAACAAAAAATTCGTAAAGCTTCGAAGCTTCATGAAGCAGTGTTTTGAAATCGCCCATCACTAGATATTGTTGAATAAAGTCGTTATTTTATTTTTTTGGCACACAAAAAGTATTCTCGTTGCTTCATAACATTTAAGGTTGAACCACTGTAGTCACCTGAACTGTTTTAAATATGTTTTTAGTAGCTTTCTGGGCATTGAAAAAGGAAATGATCGTGCTGGTAATGCAGGCCTCACTGAGCCATCGGATTTTATCAAAAATATCTTAATTTGTGTTCTGAAGATGAATGAAGGTCTTACAGGTGTGGAACAACATGAGGGTGAGTAATTAATGACTGAATTTTCATTTTTGGGTGAACTAACCCTTTAAGTAAGAAGTAAAGTAAATCCAGCTGGTTCTTATCAAAAAATAAACTCAGACAGGTTGATCAGGACAGGTCTTGTGTCAGGGTTTATTTTGCGATAATAACTGGCTGAATGTACATAATCTAGCATATTACACGCTACTTGCCACATAAGTAAACAACTGGACACAAAATATAGATTTTTATTTGTAAAGGCCATTTCACACTACAAGTCACCAGATTGTCAGATTGTCGACAGTCACACTGATCCGACAAAACCCAAGTGTCTGTTGCCATCTGTTGGCGCGGTGTGAATTGACCTTAAAGGTTCTGCGAAGAAAAACAGTTCCCAGCAAGCAGGTTTGATTTAAGGGAAAATGTACAGTCATACGTCTTATTACATGAATTTTCACAAAATTAATAATTATGCAAGTATGAAATATTGATTTGAGTTTAAAATGTTTTAAAATCTATTAGAGTGTACAAAACAATCATTGTGGCAACAAAGAAAACTCTAGTATTACAGTACTATAAAAACTGAAGCTTACCACCACAGTACTTTTGTAAAAGTCTTCTGATTAAATTAAATTGATGAGCTGCCTAGCTAGGCAATATTTTTAGGTTTCAGTGTGAAGACTGTTTCACATGATAGGCAGTATAACTATGCTCCCAAAATTTTGGCCAAAATCTAAGGCAGCATTTGAAGATAATGGAATCCTATAATGCGTATTGACGAGTGACTGAGATGGTCCAGTCAGGAGAAATGGCACCTATAAATATGCTGAGAAGCATTGTTAAAAAATCCATTTCAAATTGGACTGTGTCACCCAGAATTTGTAAGGTTTGTATTTTCTGTGCTTGGAGTATTGCATCGTTAGTATAGCACCAACAACCTACTAACATCCAATACTATTAAGCACAATAGTAACTGCAGACGTTTCAGCAGTCTTTCTTCCACAATCTTTCCCATTCATTTTCCCCATAAGGATTTTTTTTTAAAAAATCTTCGGTAATGAGTTAAGAGCTATATACTAAACCAACCAGATCTGAGATCAATTGCAACATTACAAACTTCGATTTGAAGCAAAAAAGTGTTCGAAAAGAATTAAATCAGTTTCTCTATGGAGAGCATGAATGGGATTTTTACCTCCAGAACCTGACTGTTGCTCTATATCAGGGGTGATGAACTCCGGTCCTGGAGAGCCTCAGTCCTGCAGAGTTTAGCTCCAACCCTGGTAAAAACTCACCTGCCTATAGCTTTCTAGCAACCATTCAGACCTTTTGATTAGGGTTGGAGCTGAAATCTGCAGAGCTGATTACAATATAGAGCAGGGATGGCTAACGTCAGTCCTGGAGAGCCACAGTCCTGCAATGATTAGAGAGTTGTCATGCTTTTCACTTCATACTGTTCCAAATATAGACAACATGGTGAGGCCCAGATCCGGCCCACATTTGGTACATGTGGATTACACGCGGATCAGATCTGGGCTGACACTATGTTGCTGTCAGGGTTACATACATTATGCATTATTCACATTAAGTATGAACATGTATATAGTAGTTCTTAGTAGTCCTCTTGGAGGTATGAAACATAGTAGTTATTGATTAGCTAATAGTGAACTATCTCATTCAGCTGAGCACTATTACTTACGAATTCATTAATCAGAGTTTATTGTTAGTTAACAGTAGTACTATAGTGTTAATATTGCGTTAGTCATTTGTTCCTGTGTAGTTATTCATTAATAAGTTATTCATTAATGACTGAACAGTATTCTAAAGTGTTACCAAAAAGTCTTTATTAATCAATAAAATGCCTCTGTAATTATAATTTGTGTGAAAAGGAATAAAAATTTGTTGGTGTCTTACCACCACTAGTGTTCATTACAGCTGGAAACTGCATTGAATTGTATGTATGTATAGGTGCGTTTTTGGAGTTTTGCAAAAATGTATGTAGAGGCCAATGAGCCTAGATTGCATGTGATGCTTGTGAGCATTAGAGTGTTACAAATCAGTCACATGCAGTATGTTGTATCATTTCTGTCACAATATTTTGCTTCCTATGCATGTTTATATACTGTAGATGTTTTATTACTTATTTCAGTGCCATATCTGGTTTTAAATATATTCTCATCTGTCAGATCAATTATGAAAGGCTATTTTAAAATGGCAGTTGCATTGCTGAGATATGGTTCCCATGATCTGTTTACATATGTGTGTTTTCTTGTTGGATGAAGACAAGAAACAACTTTTTGAGCACCAAGCAGGAAGTAGAAATGCTGATGAAGAGAGTTCGATCTGCAGATCAAGACCAGAAGCCCCCGGGCCAGTGGACTATGGAGGGATACCTCTATGTCCAGGAGAAACGTGAGTGTCATATGGACAGTCTTCAATCTTTCAGGCAAGAGCGGTGAGCAAACAGAAGGACAGACAGCCTGTAGCCTTCCATGCCAGACACTTTTTCAAAACATGGTGATAACAAGTCTAGAATTTGGTTTTCATGTGTCTTCATATTTATGTTTCCTAAGTGACCTTACTCTAGTCTTATCCTGTTTTTTCCTGTTCCTTCACACTGCAGAGGAAATGCCAAAATAAAATTGCTTTTCACATGTAAACATATTACTTTTGTTTTGATTATCATCAAATAATTTCAGATACAACAGAGAATGACCTGCTCTAGGAAAGAAAAACATTGCCATCTTGTGGACTGATACATAATACACAGTGAAGACTTTAGTGAAGTTATATGCAAAATATATTGCTATGCTAATATAAAATATATAGCTTTTTTACATTTCAAAATCAAAATATGTATCATCCAAAATATGTTAAATAATTTCAGTGAAAAAATGCAAAATATCAGCTAAAAATACTAATTATAAATACATATTTAGTACATAGATTTTATTTTCAATTTTTAACATAAATGTTCTATTCTAAACAAAAATAAGTAAAAGTTTAAATAAAGCTACTTGTTGCTACTTAACCCTTATAAAGAAGGAGTTATCTAACATATCTAACTTAAGTTGTTGGAAATATATTTCATTGCTTGTGCTTTTTTGTATTTGGGGGAACATCATTTTGTTCTATTTACAACATACATCATATTTAAAAAATATTATATTTTTGAGAGCTGCAAATGAACAATGTTTTCCCAAATACCTCAAAGCAAATATATCACATTTGCACTTTTCATGCGTGTGTTGCAGGGCCTTTGGGCTGCACATGGATACGGCATTATTGTACATATGAGAAAGATAGCAAGACCTTCAGCATGTGCAACACAGAGGCGAAGCCCACGGCTAAACAGGTACAAAGATGCTCATGTGGGAACAGAGGTGCTGTTTGCATCAGATCATCACTGTCTGTCTCTCTCTTTTCTCAGAATGGTGTCATGTCAAATCCCCCAGAGAAGTTCAGACTGAAGTCCTGTATTAGGAGGAAGACTGACTCGATTGATAAACGCTTCTGTTTTGATATCGAGGTGGTTGAAAGGTGGGTCTCTGCACTGACAGCACAGTACAGACGTTTTAAAATTTTAAAATATTTCATCCAAAAATGAACATTTTGTCATCATTTATTCATGCCATTCTTCCATGGATCAAAAGAAGAAGAAAAAAAAAAGATTTAAGAATGTCCAGGCCACTTTTTCCATTCAATGAAATGGAAATTGTATTTTTATTATATTTGTGATATGGCCAGGAAAAAAAAAAAATGTTGCCAAAGTAAAAAAGTCCTTATTGGTGAGCACTGACAAATCTAACAAGTCTTCAGAAGAGCTTGATTGATTGATTGATTGATTGATTGTGTGAAAAACAGCATAATCATTCTTCATAATACAACCTTTTGTCGTAAGAAAGTCATACAGGTTTAAAACTACTTGAGGGAGAGTAAATGATGACCGAATTTTAATTTTTGGGTGAATTCCTGTTCTTTAACATTTGCTATAGCTTCTGTTTCTCTGTGTGCTCAAATATGAAAGTTCCCTCCTTGTTTTAAGAGTGGCCTGCATTTATGTTTTCTGCTGCTACTTATGCCTTTTTTCACACTAACTGTGTAATCTGTCTTCTATATAATCTAACTGTATAATCTTCTTTTTTACCTGCATCTGCCTTTTTGGCACAGTCTTACGATATTAGGTGGCAAATATGTATGTATTTATGTGTATGTAAGCATTTATTACACTGTGCGCACACAGTAGAACATGCATGTTCTACTAACACTCAGCCAGACCTGTATGTTGGTAAGTAGCTGCAAATGTAACTACCTGTCTGTTCATGTACTTTGCCACCTATAGTGTAAGGTTGCACTGTTGTTTTCTGACAGTTTACCTTGTATGTGCCCATTTCCCTTGTCCCTTCTCTGTGTTTATTTCAATCTAGAAATACCATCTATCGTGGATCTCTTTTCAGACCACTGCAATTTTTCTGTAAAGCCCGGTATGTGACCAGCCCTGTGCCCTACAGCGCAAAAGCATGTTGTAGCGCATGTGTGCTGCTTGTGATCTCATGCATTTGCAATCCCACGCTGATCAAAGCTCATTTCTCACCCCAGAGGTTTTAAAGGATTGCATGTTGAAAATCCAACACATTTTCTGCACCCATAATTGGTGGGGTAACAGTTTGATTTGATTTAACTGGCTGAGTGATTCTACCAACTCATTTTTTATTTGGAAATCACAAACTATCACTTGACATCAAGGAGCAAACATCACAACATCAAATCAACATTATCTATACACCAGGCTGAAAAACGGTTGAACTAGGCGAAATTATTTAATATTTATTTCTAATAAGTGTTTTATTTTGATTGTTTTTATTTAAAAATTAATTATTTGAATTTTACATCTTATGATTTGATTTATTAATTGATTAGCTTTTCATCAACTCATGAACTCCCTTGATTCCCTCACAAACCCTTCTAATGCGACAAGTTCTGTGAAGAATCCAAAATAAGAAATGTTGAGAAATAAATATACTTTTTTTCAGTCAAAACTCAGAAATATCAATAAAAATAGCTTGTTTTACACAATATTTACACAAAAGTGTGTGATATGCTTTTATGCTTATAAGAGTATCATGTGTTGCTAACTTCAAACTATTGGAATCAAATTAAATTCATGTGAGGAAGGCAGTTTGTGTGATTTGTGGATTTGCCTGTGTATATTATTTTAAATCAGTCAGTAATGAAGTTTTATGACGGGTTACTTCAAAGGGATAGTTCACCCAAAAAGAAAAATTTTGTCATGACTTACTCACCCTCAAGTTGTTCCAAACCTGTATGAGTTTCTTTCTTCTGTTGAACACAAAAGAAGATATTTTAAAGAATGTTGGTAATTAAACAGTTGACGGTACCCATTGACTTCCATAGCAGGGGGGAAAAACTATGGAAGTCAATGGCTACCCTCAACTGTTTAATTAACAACATTCTTTAAAATATCTTCTTTTGTGTTCAACAGAAAAAAAGAAACTTATACAGGGCTGGAAAAACATGAGGGTGAGTAAATGATAACAATTTTAATTTTTGGGTGAACTATCCCTTTAAAAGTCTGCTGCCTATGTAGACAGCAAGGCAGCTCACTAGGTTTTAGAACAGAGCTGTACAGCAGTTTACTTAAAGGGTTAGTTCACCCAAAAATGAAAATTGTCATTAATTACTCACCCTCATGTCGTTCCACACCCGTAAGACCTTCGTTCATCTTCGGAACACAAATTAAGATATTTTTGATAAAATCCGATGGCTCAGTGAGGCCTCCATTGCCAGCAAGATAATTAACATTTTCAGATGCCTAGAAAGCTACTAAAGACATATTTAAAACAGTTCATGTGACTACAATGGTTCAACCTTAATGTTATGAAACGACGAGAATACTTTTTGTGCGGCAAAAAAACAAAATAACGACTTTATTTAGCAATATCTAGTGATGTGCGATTTCAAAACACTGTTTCATGAAGCTTCAAAGCTTTACAAATCTTTTTTTTTTTTTTTTTTTTCGAATCAGTGGTTCGGAGCATGTATCCAACTGCCAAAGTCACATGATTTCAGTAAACGAGGCTTCTTTACGTCATAAGCATTTCGAAATTTCAGTGATTCACCACTGGGGGGCGTGACTTTGGCAGTCTGATACGTGCTCCGAACCACTGATTTGAAACAAAAGATTTGTAAAGCTTCGAAGCTTCATGAAGCAGTGTTTTGAAATCGCCCATCACTAGATATTGTTGAATAAAGTCATTATTTTGTTTTTTTTTGGCGCACAAAAAGTATTCTTGTCGCTTCATAACATTAAGGTTGAACCACTGTAGTCACATGAACTGTTTTAAATACGTCTTTAGTAGCTTTCTGGGCATCTGAAAGTGTTAATTATCTTGCTGGCAATGCAGGCCTCACTGAGCCATCGGATTTTATCAAAAATATCTTAAATTGTGTTCCGAAGATGAACGAAGGTCTTACGGGTGTGGAACGACATGATGGTGAGTAATTAATGACAGAATTTTCATTTTTGGGTGAACTAACCCTTTAAGATTCTGTCTCAGAATGTTCTGTTTCTGGAAAAATTGGTGAAAGACGCTTCATTAAAGGCAGATAGTTTTAACTGTAAATTCCAATTGGATGAGCCACATTCAAAGTCACTGTAAATGATCTGATATGCATACACTTCCTGATATACACAAATCTCCTCCTCATACCATCACCTTAAAACTGCACTGCAGCGTGCTTGCTCTAACAAGCAGGATGGTAATAGTCAAAGCATAACTGAGCGTATAGCTCATTCATCCATGCACAGATATTAGTGACAGCTGTTGCACAGGCATGGCTGTATATGCAGCGGGAACCCATTAATAGCTATGAGCTCGCTCTAACGTTCACCTTACAGTTGCCGTTATCGCAAATGCTGTCACATCATGTGTGAAGAAGATCCATGGGCGATATTTATGGGTGAATTAATTGGTTCTTGTGATTCTAATTGCTGTGAAACCCAGAGTGCAGATATAGAATACGGTTAAATTGATGTTTATGTAAATGAAATAGTACTTTCATGCATATTTTTCCCCAAGAGTGTTAGTGTTGTTAGTGTTGCTGTGAAATTGAAATGTTTTAAGACCATCACACAACACGCTTTTTGATTTAATTTCAGACATTTAAGGGAATAGATTACCCACAAAAGCATCATGTATTCACCATCATGTCATTTCAAACCCCTGTTTCTTTACTTTCCATGAAATACAAAATGAGATGTTTTGAAGAACGTTCATGCTGCTTTTTTCCATACAACAACAGCATATAGTCATCAGGAGCTCTAAAAATGAGGAAAAAAAACTTGATAAAATTCTCCAATATGAATTATATGATATGCTTCTTAAAGGGATAGTTCACCCAAAAATGAAAATTGATTGTTAATTTACTCACCCTCGGGCCATCCAAGATGTGTTTACATGTTTTGAGATTCAAAAAAAAACATATGCAGACAAAACAAAATGAATACCCGCGGCTCCTGGCGATACATTGAGGTCTTAAGAAAGTCACCTGAGCATAAGTAACAGCAAATTTTCATTTTTGGGTGAACTATTCCTTTAAGTAATATGATAGTTTAGTGTAAAATTGAAGCTGTTATTCACTGAAATTTCCCCTTTTCACAAGATGTAATATTAGTCTCTGGTGTCCCCAGAATGTGTCTGTGAAGTTTCAGCTAAAAATACCCCACAGATAATTTATTATAGCTTGTCAAATTTGCCCGTTTGGGAGTGAGCAAAAACATGCCGTTTTTGTGTGTGTCCCCTTAAATGCTCCCTGCCGGCTTTCCAGAAGAGGGTGGAGCTTTAACAGCTCGCACTTCGGTTGTTCAACAACAACAAAGCTGGAGAATCTCACGCAGCCAAAATGACGATTGTTAGTAAAGGTGTTCAGCCTTACGTTGTTCAAACCAGAGTCAGACACTGATGGAGAGACTTTGTTAATCTTTTGTGCAAAACCCGTATGGATGCCCACTATACATAGCGGACCTGTTTGCCAAACAGAGCCATACACACCAGGCCAAAGTTTATGATTGCTATCAAATGCTGTGAATGGTCTAAGTTAATATTTTTTCCAAAATATCGCTCGGACAGAAACGCACCTTTTTTAGCAATCGAGCTTGCCAGGGTCAACTTGCAGGCTATGCAAGCTAACAATACTCTAAATAGTGTTCAATGCTCGTCTGTGCAGCCAACCACAGAACAGTTAGCATGCTTTACTCGAGCTTTTACCATGGCCTTAGAACTGGTACACCGTTTTCGCTTGCGAAATCAAAATGGCGGAGCCATGGGTGGAAAGGTGCAGATTAAGGGGCGGTAATATTATAATTACAAGGGCAGCGAAATCTGATCGGCTTGTTTTTTCACATGCTTGCAGAGAAAGGCTTGCCAAAACAAAGTTACTAGATGCACCAGGGACCCAATTATAGCACTTAAACATGGAAAAAGTCAGATTTTCATGATAAAATCTCTTTCTTGTTCATTGTATGGAAAAGAGCAGTTTGAACATTCTGCTAAATTTTTCCTTTTGTGTTCCATGTAAGGAAAAAAATCATACAGGAAGGCTGAATTACTGCTGCTCAATCTGATTTAAAGGGATAGTTTACACAAAAAGGAAAATGATGTCATCATTTACTGAAAAAAAATATATATATTTTGAGAAATGGAAGTCAGTAGTAACCAAAACTGTTTGGTTACCACCAGCATTATTCAAAATATCTTCTTTTATGTTCCACACAGAAAAGAAAGTCATACAGGTTTGAAACGACATCAGGGTGAATAAATGATGACAGAATTTTCATTTTTGAGTCAATTGTCGATGACGTTGCGACATTTAGTTTGTCTAAATCCTTTCATTTAGCTACATGCTTCAGTTTCTTTAAGCATTTACGAGCAAAGGCTCTATACAGGAACTATAGTAGGTGAGCAGGATATTTCAAAAGCATGTCAGACTTTAAAGTGCTGTGTTGTCTTCAGGCATGGCATTATCACGCTACAAGCGCTGTCGGAGTCCAACAGGAGACTCTGGCTGGAAGCTATGGATGGCAAAGAGCCGGTGAGTGCTGGAGAAACTTTCTCCCCTGATTTTATACAATTTTGACTTAGTTGTTATAATTGCTTCTGTATTGATTCAAGCTTCAGAAGATCCTCAAGTTCAGGTATTTTCTTCAAAACGTAAAAATTTATTATCTGCAATTTAATTGCTCAACAAGTAATTCATAATGAAATAAATACAATAAATAGAATTTTTCACTCTTTTAGATCTACAATCTTCCTGCTATTCTGAGCAAGAAAGAGGAGAGTAAGTATTTAAGTCTCTAAGCAGTGTATTGATATTTACCATGTAAAGGCTTTATTTGTTTTTACACATTTCATTTTATTGTATATTATGTTTTGCCTGTTTTTTTTTTTTGTTTTGTTTTTGTTTTGTTTTGAGCTGATTGAGAAAAAAAAAAAAAAAAACGTTGCTTTTTTCAATGAGCTTAATGTTCGAGTCTGACCTCATGCTCTCAGCAGATTAACTGTTTAACAAACACTTATTCAGATAATGTGTTCTGTTTCCCTTCACTACACCCTTTGTGTGTCTGCTCTCTCATTTCCTTTTACAAGGTCGATAGCATTACATTGAGTACAACCGGAGTAAGCTGTATCCCCCTGAGTGTGACTTAAGCTAAATCCATCTATTGAACATGTTGTTTCTTTTCACCTTTTGTAGCGTATTTAAACGAGGCTGGCTTTAATTTTGTGAGGAAGTGTATACAGCTGGTGGAGATGAGAGGTGAGTTTTGTGTTTACTGGAGTACTGATTTCCTCTTACCTTATATATAGGATATTAATTGTGGATAAAGCATTTCCTAATAATAATAATAATAATAATAATAATAGTAAAAATAATAATATTCCAAATCAGTAATATAAAATATTTTAAGTAATGTCAGTATGAAAGAAATATGTATTGTGTGTGTCTATACTCTGTGTGTGTGTGTGTGTGTGTGTGTGTGTATATATATATATATATATATATATATATATATATATATATATATCTAATAGTAGTTGTAATATTAACCTAAACACACACATAGTAGGAAAAAAAATACTATGGTAGTCAATGGGGGGTAGAATCTGCTTGGTTACAAACATTCTTCCAAATATCTTCCTTTGTGTTCAGCAGAACAAAGAAATGTGTACAGGTTTAGAACAACTTGAGGGGGAGTAAATGATGACAGAATTTTCATTTTTGGGTGAACTATCCCTTTAAGATGCTTTTAAAAGTGTAAAAGTGATGATCTTGTCTTACTTCACTTGTTAAAAGGTTTTTATGTGTTGTGACAGGTAATATTAACTTCCCTTGATTGTTTATGGTTTAAGTTTGAGTATACCAACATTCTGTATAAAAATACCTTAGCATGATTTGGAAGATTTTGACAGACAGTTTTTGACAGCCAGAAATGTACCTAAACTGACATTAGATTAATTAAATTATGTCATTTAGTTGCCCTCTCTGGGAATTTAGAGAGTAAGTGTTCATGTGTGTTGTTTATATATTTATGCATGTTCTGTGTGTATATATTCTTCTCTCAGCAGGGCTCAACACTATGGGTTTGTACAGAGTCGGTGGAATAAACTCAAAAGTGCAGAAGCTCATGATCACAGTCTTCTGTAAGTTACTTCACTCTACACAACTAATGCCAACTCGAGAACTAGACACAAAAATGTGTGATTCAGACCAGGGTAGCAAAAATCCATTGATCTGAAGCAGTCCACTCTTGCAAAAACATTGTCAAATTAATTTATTTCAGAGTTTAACTTCACATCTGGTGACTATTAATTTTGTTTTGAAAGATCTCAACAAATGTCTGGAATCAGTATGTCTATAAACCCCTTAATCAAGTATAAAACCTTCACAGGCCAACTTTAAAAGTCACCATGAAACCAAAATTGACAGTTCTTATTTTATTTATGGGATATTGCATTGTTAATTATAAATTATTTATCCATGCACATTTTAATATTCATGTGCCCTCAGAATCTTTTCTCAAGAATTTTCATGAAAATATTGTCACAATGCAAAAATCTCAATGGTCCTAAAAATCACCTAAATTTTCTTGCAACATTAGTTTCTTTTGTTTTGGTGTAAAATATGAAATTCAGCCAAATTACTTATATTGTGGATGAGCCATTTCCATGCGTCATAAATATTTAAAGTTTAATATCACTCCAGTATTTGCACACAATGTTGTACATGTGCTTTGGTTTCTCTTACAGCACCCAAAGCAGCATCAGATATGGATCTGGACCCAGACACATGGGACAACAAGACTATCACCAGCGGCCTCAAGAATTACCTCAGGTTAGTGTGTTCAGGCTGACATCACGGCTTCTAATGGAGATTTAAAATGGTAGTGGAAACCATACATTCAGGGAATTGCCCTAAAATAATGATTACCTTTCTCTGTTTGAGAGAGTTGAAAATAACCAAAAGCATTTCTGAGAGAAGAGATAACAAGATGTCATTCTTGTGTCTGTCCACTAGGTGTCTGTCTGAGCCGCTCATGACATACAAGCTCCACTCTGACTTCCTCATGGCTGTCAGTAAGTTATAAAGCTATTGAATTACATGTTAAACATATTTGATTTTTAACACACTCTTTTAGAATCCGGTTCAGATTTGTGTTGGGTTTGTGCTTTTGGTGTGTTGATGTGTTTGGTCTGTTTTCTTTCAGAATCTGATGATCAGAACTACAGAGTGTGTGCAGTTCACGCGCTGGTGCATAAACTACCTGACAAAAACAAAGAAATGCTGGAGATATTAATCAAACATCTACTCAAGTATGACTCAGTCCTGAACGTGTAGATTTAGATTTAAATTTTTACTGTTGAAATGAAAAATTTTAATTAAAAAATGACTTTTCTCTCTCTAAACTCACTTTCTTCTTAGTCTCATGTAACACTTTGTAGATTTATTTAGAACAAAATGTTATATAAAATGGTTGTTCAGCAGCGTACAGTATGTTGTTCATGGGTGCTGGTGTCTTAAAGGTGCAGTAAGCAATTTCTGAGAAATGCTGTTGAAAATTTAAATCAGCACCCATACAAACAATTTTGTGAATATTTGCTGGATGTCTTCTATGGAAGCTTGTTTCCACCACCGAATAAAAAATTAAAATAAAAAATGACTTTTTTTCTCAGAATTGCGTAAAATAAAGTTGCAATTGGGTGTTATAAAGTCAGAATTGCATCTTTTTTTCCTCTGAATTGGACTTTACAACAAGCAATTGCGAGTTTATATCTCACAATTCTGAGGAAAAAAGTCAGAATTGCAATTCTGACATAACTGACATGAGGAAAAAAGTCAGAATTCTGAGATAAAAAATCGGCAGGAGTTTGATTGACAGGTAATCTAACCAATCATAACACCGAATCCGCCATTTTGTCCGACACAGCAGTCAGGGGAGTTAGCAGATTAACATAGGTGGACTTGAACTTGAAAAATGGTGTGTACTGACGTCTTTCCGCGACTGAAACAACATTCCTTATGATGTTCATTCCTGTTTATTTGATGCTATAAATTAACTAGTAGGAAGAGATGATCAGTTCACGAACCGCTTGAACTGAGGCGATCTGTCACGACACATTAAAGAGCCACAAAACGGTATTTATTGTTTAAATTTCTTTAAAAATGACAAAATTTAAAATTTGAGACTTTGTTTCATATCAAAAGTAACCTGCTCTGTCTTGCCTGTCGACGCATTGTCAGTGTCCTCTTTGCTCCGCGATGTATTTTTCACTGCGTGAGAACATGATCTGTGGCATGGCTTGTCGGACATAGCAACAGTAACTAAAGGGGGCGGGTCTTTGCGAACTTTTTATTCCGTGGCTGAAATAAGCTTCCATACTTTTCGGTGTGTGTGCAGAAAAAAAAATAAATACTGTGTTTGTACATAGTCCTGGCTGTGTAAATAGGAGAAAAAGTGGATAGGACCAATCAGACCAAGCATCACAACACTCTTGTAGCCAGTCAGCAATAGGGGGCGTATCCTCTCATGATGGGGGAGGAGAGAGAGTGAGCAACTTAAACATTTGTAGAAAGACTGTTAGTAAAAGACTGTTGGTCAAAGAAAGATTACGATCAGGCAAAAGCTAGAACCCACATTAATATTGGAAAAGCTTTTCAGTGTTGGAGAGACGTTAGAGAGCAGGAAGGCCTGAAAATGGACACAGAGGTTGCTTTGTTTCTGCTTGATACGTGAGTAACTTTTTCGCAAGATATGCGATTTCAAATATCAACAGTGTTTCTCAGAAATCACTTAGTGCACCTTTAACTACCTTAACCAACAAGCTTTCTTGTCAGTGACCTTCACCATTTAAGATTTAGTGTTAGACAGCATGTCCACTAGGTAGCACTAACAAGCCTAGCCCAGTCTGGTCCAGAAAGTATACGTTTTTGTTGGTGTAAGTAGATTTTGTGGGGTAATTATTATTTGAATTTTGATATTGGTTAAAGGATTTGACTTGACATGTGTCCCTGCAGTGTGTCCACTCACAGTGAGAGTAACATGATGACGGTGTCCAATCTGGGAGTGATCTTCGGCCCTACGCTCATGCGCTCACAAGAGGAAACCGTTGCCGCCATGATGAACATCAAATTTCAAAACGTTGTGGTAGAAATTCTCATTGAAAATTTTGAAAAGGTAAGTAAATTCAAAGATAATTCGCAACAATCTCCTGTAAAAAAAAAATATGCATTCATATCTATATATAACTGTGTAAATTACCGTTCAAAAGTAAGAGAAGAGCAGTAAGATTTAAAAAAGTTTATTTTGCTCACCAAGGCTGTGTTTATTTGATCATAATACAGTAAAAACAGTAATATTGTGAAATATTATAAATTTGCAATAATATTTCACAATATTACAGTTTTTACTGTTTTCTATTTGAATATATTTTAAAATGTAATCTTTTAAAATGTAATGGCAAAGCTGAACTTTCAGCATCATTACTCCAGTCTTTAGTGTCACATGATCCTTCAGAAATCATTCTAATATGCTGATTTGCTGCTCAAGAAACATTTCCTATTGTTATCATCATTTTCAGGAGTCTTTGATGAATAGAAAGATTAAACAGGATAGAAATGTTGTTTTTACATTTGGCACATTTGATCAATATAATGAATCCTTGATGAATAAAAGTATTATCTAAAAGTTTATTCTTTATTAATGGTAGAATGTGTATATATGTTTATATGCTTTTTGGAGCTTGCATCCCACATCAAACAGAAACACTTTTCTCATTGGCTATCATCTTTCATATTTATTTGGGTGGGTCTTCACAGATATTTCATCAAGCGCCGGACCCTAATGTTCCCCTGCCGCAGCCTCAGTCTCGGCCGGGGTCTCGCAGGAGCAGAGCCATCTGCCTCTCATCTGGACCGCGCAAACCCAAGAGCCTCTACACACCCCCAATGTGCCTGGCTGACGCAGACAGTGAGTCTCACACTACCAGTAATCCTCACATTCTCTGTTGACATTCACTCTGTACTGTGTTTCATTATTACATAAGAAATTAGTTTAATATTTTGATGCCAGTACATTTAACACCATTACTTACTTTAGTGGTGTTTGCTAAGGCTTCGATAAAACAGGTGGAAAAAAAATCCCATATATTTTCATTAAAGGAGGGACTAAGTCCTATAGTGACCAGAATAGAGACATTTATCTTGGGCCAGTAAGTAATCACCTAGCAATGCTGTAGAATAGGGTGACCAGTCTCAGTTTCTGATGTCTTGTCCCCAACTAGAGCTGTCCACGGAAATGTCTGTTTTATACCAATATATCCTGCTGGTTAACCTGCTTGTTAAATTACTGTAATACTGTTTGTATGTACTATATAACAGGGTCTGAACAGGGTGTGAGATTTGCACACAATTTAAAACGTTCCAGAAAGATCCAACACCACAACGCAGTAATTTATACACACACATCAAAACACATGGGTGAAAGTACACCCCGATATGTATGAAAAATAAAAAAGTAATAATCAACTAAACAATTACATTTGGAAAAGTTGACTTACTTTGTTCTCTAAAATGCAAAATAATAAGCCCAATTAAACAAAAAAATAATTTGAAAAGTTGTAATTACTGGAAACCTTATATTTACAGGTTGTACAATATTAGTTATTTCAATTAGAAAATGTTACAATTATTTGTTAAATTCAGTTTTGTTTATCATATTTTTCTCTTTTTTGTCATTTCATATTTCAATATTTGAAAAGACATAAATTTGTTATAATATTTCTTTGATCTGTTTGCTATACTATTTATTGTTTTTCATAGTGTAATTTTTGGTGCAGATAGGATTTTAATACAGACATCATAATAATAATTATAAATAATAACAAATAATAATTGTTACAAACATAATTGTTTTTTGTTAAGAACATATATAGGTCATATTTAATCTAAAATCAGAAGCAAGAAATATGAATTCATATTTACTTTTATTTTATATAGAAAAAAATATTCTTACTTTTGTGTGATTTATTTTTTTATTATTATTATTACTTTTGTTGTTTATACTTTGTGATAGCATTTATTTTACATCCTTATTTATGCTGATTAAAATATAAAATGGTCACAATCTAATCGCTATTAATAAGAATAATGGGATTTAGTAAAAAGTAAAAACGCTGATACATTACAGTAAATCTGCTTAATTGTCATGAAAATCACACATGACACAAAGTCATTACAAAGAAAAATTGGCTTATAGACTCTTTATTTATTTATCTTTATATTTATTTATTTTATTTTCATTTTAAAGTGGACTGTGACATGGACAATGTGACATTTTCATGTTTCACCTGTATTTGCTGTATAAATCTATGTAATAAATCTTATTTTATCAATTTAAGATATTTAGTTTTTTAGCTGCTGTATGTCTTCTTACTGCGCCTGCAGGCGATACGTTCAGCAGTAGTTCAGGCAGCACTCCAATCGGCAGCATGGACTCCCTCTCCTCCCACTCCTCAGAGCAGAACAGCTCCTCCAAAACCTGCTCCTCTCCACAGCCTAAAGACAAGCCCCCCTTCCCCGGCCTGCGGCAGACCCCTTCCTCCCTGTCCTCCAGCGAGCCGCAGGGCCCCACCTGCACCAGCAGTCCAGACTCCAGCTCCAGAGAGGACACGGCCCGTGTGGAATGGGACTCCTGTGGTGTGAACTCAGCTGCCAGATCTTCACCAGCACCCACAAAGGCTCCTCACTTAGCAGGAATCAGATCAGCACAGCTTAACCGCTCCAACGCCCCATCTCTAAGATCTTTACACATCATAGAAGGTAGGAGCATACTGCTTGGAATAATTAAGAATTTGAATCTTCAAGTCTCCATTTATTCAGTCAAAATACAGTAAAACAGTAATATTGTGAAGTATTATTACAATTTCAAATTGTATCATATTATGTTTTAAAATGTAACTTATTCCTGTGATGGCAAAGCTGAATTTTCAGCAGCCATTGCTTGAGTTTTCAGTGTCACATGATCCTTCAGAAATCATTCTAATATACTGATCTGCTGCTCAAGACACATTCCTTATTATTATTATTAATGGTAAAAACAATTTTTGCTGCTTAATATTTTTGTGGAAATTTGCATTCCCTACCATTCAAAAGTTTGGGTAGCACACATTTAATTGACATTTATAATGTTAAAAAAGTTTTATATTTCAAATAAATACTTTTTTTACTTTCTATTCATTAAATAATCCTGAAAAAAAGGATGAGTTTCAAACATCAAAAATATCAACCAGCAAAAAAAACTATTTTCAACATTGATAATAAGAACTATTATCAATACTTGAGCAGCAAATCATCATATTAGAATGATTTCTGAAGGATCATGTGACACTGAAGACTGACAAAGAAACCAGCATTTAGTAATTTTGTACTTTTCTGTTTTGGGCTATCTGGAGGTCTTAAGAGCTCTGTGGGGTCTGTACAGAGTCTAGCATGTGTGGAGCATAAAGACGGCACCAGACCCGCCACCTACCATGATCTGCCACCTAAAACGATCCTGCGGCGAAAGCTGGACAACAGCAGCTCTACCAACGGCTATCAGAGACCAGGATCGGTGTAAGTGAAACTTTTTATCAGTATCCAAGCCACTGATGCTAAACCTCACCCTGTGAGCAAATCAAAAGTTTATGGTTCAGTGACAGATCCCAGGCTACATTTGAGGATGAAGATGATGAAAAAAAAAACATGCCTTTGAAATGAATGTACTCTTTGTATTTATGTTGTCAAACACGTCATGTGTTGTTTTTTTGTGTTGTTTGGTTTTTGTTTTTTGTTTTTTTTAAAGTGAATGTCCTCATCCTCAAGTTTTCAGACATATCAGACATAGACTAGTTTTTTTTTTTTTTTTTTTTTTTACAAATATTAATTTGAACTGTTTTCTTTTAGGTAACATTAAATAATAAATAAAAATAAAATAATGTCCTATTAGTTAACATTAGTTAATGCATTAACTAACATTGATAATGAGCAGTATTTTTTTTTTTTACAGTATCTATTTATCTTTGTTTACATTTGTTAGTAAAAATACAACTGTTCATTGTTAGTCCATTAAATAATATTAACAGATAATTTTTTTTATTTTAATCATGTGTTAATGAATGTTAGCATTAACATTAAGATTACTAAATGCTTAGAAGTATTTTTCATTGTTAGTTCTTGTTACAAATGTTACAAATGGATCCTTTTTGTAAAGTGTTACCCAAATTGCCTTTCTGCATGTTGATTATACCACACTGACTTTTGAAGAAATTGATTTGACAGGCAAATGTTTTAAAAAAAAAAATACTAGTAATAATTTAAAACAAAACAAATAAAATTACGATCTCAGTGCAGTTGATTTGGTCATGTAAGCTGTATATTGAACTTAGTGTTTGTGTGAATTGCATTTTCAATGCGTTTAAAATTAAAGGAAACGGGTATAATTCACCTGAAAATGAAAGTAATATCATATACTCATCCTGAATAAATTTCTGCGAATACCTCATGTTTCACAGAAGAAAGAAAGTCATACAGGTTTGGAATGTCATAAGGGTGAGTAAATGATGACAGAATTTTCATTTTTATGTGAAAATCTCTTCAGTGAAGGATGGTTTGACCTGTCAATTCCATTACTTCATTGACAGCTTTTATATGTTTCTGTCAGGTTTTGGAAAAACATTACATCATGAGAAACGTAAAAGCTTTATTAAAAGTACATAGTGAGGGAACATTGTGCAATATTTTGTAGTGTAGTTGCTGGCTGGGGTGGACGCTGCTGAATGGAGATTGATTGCAGTTGTTGTTTTTTTTGGCACAAGTTTTAATTACACTGCAGAAAGGGTTGATGTGACCCAGCATTGGTTTTTAAAACCTCTCTGCAAGGAAGGATATATCATTTTGTTTGAGTTATCATGACAGAGGAAGAAAAGAAACATCACGACACTAAAGTGGACTTGATTCAAATACCCTTTTTGCTTATATAAGCTGTACAGCTTCAACATGTTGATTTGAAAAATGTTTGCCCTGAGATGTGTAAGTTACTTTAACAGTTATAAATTGTACATAAATCACTGCTTTAGAGGTGATCCTCACATCTGTATACTATGCATTATGTGCATGTCCTTATTCTTTGTTTGTTGAGCTGAACTCCATATCTACCAGTACTGAATGTAGAATTTTGGCTCACATTAACATTTTATTTTTTACTTTTTGTGTAACTCACACTGTTGCCACCTGCCTAGTTAAAATGGTTTGTTTAGCCAGCCTAATTCTTGTGACGTCAAATCATGACGTCCATAATCATCCTGAAATTTGGCATGGTTTTATGTTCCAGGGTGGCTGCCAGAGCGTTGCTTTTTGAGAACCCATCAGCTTTAAAACCTCCTCCCTTGGGAAGGTAAAAATGGGCACACTGCATAAAAACATAACTGTTTAATTTATATATATTTGATGGCAATCATCTTTATAAAACCAACAAATTGTCTTTTAAAACAGTGTATGAGCACATCCTTGAATTTTATAATTTCATGATTTTAATCCACAGAGATGCCAAAGCCATATATTCCTGTGAAGCCGAACACAGCAATGAGCTGAGTTTCCCACAGGGGGCTCACTTCTCTAACGGTGAGTCTATCTGTCTATATATCATTCCGTCATTCTATCTGTCATTCCGTCATTCTATCTATCGTTCTGTCATTCCGTTCTATCTATCTATATCTATCTATCTATTAGGGGTGTAACGGTACACAAAAATTATGGTTCGGTACGTACCTCGGTTTTGAAGTCACGGTTCAGTGACGTTTTCAGTACAGCAGGGAGGAAAAACTAAACTCTTTTTTTTTTTTTTTTTTTTTTTTATTAAACAGTGGTTTACTGAACAAATCGTGGCTTTTAAATGTCTTTAAATAAATAAATATTCAAGGTTATGAGGTGCATTATGTAAATGCTTGGCTAAAGAGATGTGTCTTTAATCTAGATTTAAACTGAAAGAGTGTGTCTAAGCCTCGGACATTATCAAGAAGGCTATTCCAGAGTTTAGGAGCCAAATGCGGAAACGCTCTCCCTCCTTTAGTGGACTTATATATCCTAGGTACTACCAAAAGTCCAGAGTTTTGTGACCTTAAAGAGAGTGATGGGATGTAGGGTGATAGAAGATCGGTTAAATACACAGGAGCTGAACCATTTAGGGTCTTAATCGATATGGAACTTAAAGGGTTAGTTTACCCAAAAATGAAAATTCTGTCATTAATTACTCACCCTCACGTCGTTCCACACCCGTAAGACCTTCATTCATCTTCGGAACACAAATTAAGATATTTTTGATGAAATCCGATGGCTCAGTGAGGACTGCATTGCCAGCAAGATAATTAACACTTTCAGATGCCCAGAAAGCTACTAAAGACATATTTAAAACAGTTCATGTGACTACAGTGGTTCAACCTTAATGTTATGAAGCGACAAGAATACTTTTTGTGCCAAAAAAAAAAAATAACGACTTTATTCAACAATATCTAGAGATGGGTGATTTCAAAACACTGCTTCATGAAGCTTCAAAGTTTTACGAATCTTTTGTTTCGAATCAGTGGTTCGGAGCGTGTATCAAACTGCCAAAGTAACGCCCCCCAGTGGTGAACCATTGAAATTTCGAAACACTTATGATCGTTTCCTGAAATAACATGACTTTGGCAGTTTGATAGGGAAACCAGTGTAGAGATGATAAAATTGGGGTTATATGATTTGACCTGGTAAGAACTGCATCTGCTGCATTTTGGACTGCATTTTGGACTAAATGTAGTTTGTTTATTGAGGATGCAGGACAACGACCTAGTAGTGCATTACAGTAATCCAGTCTAGTGGTCACGAATGCATGGACTAGCTTTTCTGCATCAGAAACAGACAACATGTTTCGTAGCTTAGCGATGTTTCTGAGGTGGAAGAAGGCTGTTTTTGTAACATTTCAAATATGATTAGGTCCTTAACTGTAGAGGAGGAAGTAACAGTACATCCTTCTAAGTGAAAGTGACTTGACATGTAGCCAAATATTGTTGTCCCATATTTGGAATTTGTGCTCTGCATTTCACACACCCACACCCACATTTACTGCCGGTACTGAGACTCAAACCCAGTCCAACTCTCTAACCATTAGGCCACAACTGCCCTGCAAATTATATTCTAAGAGATTCTATATACAGTCCAATAAGTAATACCTCAGTCTCAGTCTAATTTAATAGAAGAAAATTACTGGTCATCCAATATTTTATCTTTAACAGACTCTGTCAACTTGGATAATTAAGAGATTTCATCAGGTCATGATGAAATATATAACTGAGTATCATCAGCATAACAGTGGAAACTAATTCCATGTTTTCTAATAATATTACCAAGAGGCAGCATGTATATTGAAAATAGCAGAGGGCCTAGAACAGACCCTTGCGGCACTCCATTATTTACTGACGTTAACTTGGATAATTCCCTGTTTAAATAAACTAAATAGTAGTGGTCAGATAGGTTCGATCTAAACCACCCTAAGAGTATTTAGTCTAAGAGTATTTCATCATCTATAGTGTCTAACGCAGCACTAAGATCAAGTAAAACTAGTATTGAGATGCAGCCTGGTCATTAGCTAGAAGTAAGTAATTTGTATTTTTAATGAGCGCAGTTTCTGTGCTATGATGGGGCCTGACTGAAATTTTTCATAGATATAATTTTTTGCATGAAGGAGCACAACTGAGTGAACACAACTTTTTCTAGATGGAAGATTTGAAATGGGTCTGTAATTTGCCAATTCATTTGGATCTAGTTGTGGTTTCTTAATGAGAGGCTTAATAAATGCCAGCTTGAACGGCCTTGGGATGCGACCCAGAGACAAAAACAAGTTAATAATATTAAGAGGCTCTTCTGCTACAGATAACAACTCTTTCAGTAATTTAGTGGGTATTGGATTTAATAAACATGTTGTTGATTTAGATGCAATGGTGAGTATATTTGGCTCTTCCTGTCCTATAGTTGTAAATCACTGCAATTGTTCTTGAAAAAATGGACAGAATTTGAAAGATGAGACTTTGTTTCTTATTGAAAGTAGCCTAACAAAACAAAGTTTATTGCGATTATTTGACGGGGGCGCACTATGTAATGTCTAGAAGTTTTATTCACGCATCAACTGAAACATAGACTAAAAGATTGATCTTGGGATTTAAGAATCGATATCGATTCGTTAAAATTAAGGTATATAAAACTAGGAGTTTTAGATGAAGTTCTTTCTATCTATTTTTCCATTGTTGCATTTATTGTTCTATCATTTCCGTTGTTCTATCGTTCTGCCATTCTATCTATGGTTCTGTTGTTCTATCTATTGTTCTATCTATCTATCAGTCCGTCATTCTGTCGTTCTCTCATTCCGTTGTTTTATCTGTCGATTTTAGCCAGCGCTTGTCTTTTTTATGTGTAACAAATGGTCAGTAAATGGACTGAGTGGTCTGTGGGTAGGCTGTCTGAGGCTCACATAATTTCTCAAGTTATCTAGAACTTCACTTCAGTTCTTGAGTGACTTTTTATGAACTGCAACTGCAATATACACCAAGAAACATGCAGCAATGTTGGTCGAATCATATATCAACTCTGAGAGGTGTATTGCTGTATTGAGAATGTGGTTTGGTGGATGTTAAAATATGCAAGTCTTTTATGACTTGCAGTGACTGTTACAAAAATCAAAGAAAATGAATTATGACTGAACTGGTGCACTTTGCTGCATACCAGGGCATTAATATTGATAGAAAATAATTGTTCCTGTGTCTGTTCTATGGAACAACCATCTGTTGTTGTTCCTCGTACATGTCAGGACTAGGAATTTATTGCTGGATGTATTTTCCGCAAGGAATCAACTTGGCTGGGCACCAGGGCATTGAAACAGGTCACAGTAACCTGGTGAAGGCAGGTCTTCCCCTCTCTAAAACTCAGCAAACACTTGGCACAACATAAACCTCCACTTACCCATTAAGTTCTCACTGCTGACATTTGAGTGTTCTGCTTATAAAAACGATTTACAAACACTTTATTTTGCGATCCCATCTGCCTAATGCTTTAGTCTAAAAACAGATGCTTTGATAGTTTAGAGTATGTTGATATGAGTCATTTGTGAGGTCCTTTTGAAAGCTTTATGGGGGTAATTTCTCAATTACAGACAAAGTCGGGTCACTTTGCACTAATTACTTGCATATGTGGTTCACTTGTGCCTCCCTTTCCTGAGGCTACTATTGTTTTGTATAGATAATGGTCAAACAAATCACTTTATGAACGGTCAACTTAACTTAAGGCTGAACAAATGAAACTAAATAAAAGTGAGACTTTAGTAATGTTTGCTTATTTTGGTCTATATACATGTATTTTTTCAGCTGTTTTATCCACCAAGTGAAAAAAAAAGTACATCTGATTACTTAGAAAAATAATAGCACACCTCAGTAAACCATGTGATTTGAGGTAACATTCAAGTCTGTACCAAAAATGCAGGACAGCTTTCATGCCAAATTTGATGCTTAGGGGTTGGAGGGTTTGGAACAATACACATACACCACACACAGTAGTGCTAAAAGTAATGTCCGGCCAAGGAAAATTGACATCTTCACACTTTATTTAAATATTATTATAAACTTTATCAATTAAAAAGCTAATAAACATTCATTATCACTAGCGAAAAATTAAATAACCTGTTAAACATAGGGCTGCACGATTTATCGCACGATACGAAAAATAAATAGTAAAAGTGATTCTTAGTGCAATTATAAAAATTGCAAAGGCGAAAATTTTTTTTTTTTTTTTTATGCGCAGCTTGTCAATGAAGTATGGCTCAAAATGCTAATCCATCTGAAAGCACTGCGATGTTTTTCTCTGCGTTTGAGTTGCTTATAATGTACATTTGAAAAAGCAACACATCAAACATCTTTCCAGACATGAGAAGCATTTATTAACATCTTGTCCAACAAAAGACAACATTTAATAGCATGTTTTTACTCCAAACTCACTTCATAACGACAGTTGAGCATCCTTCTGTGAGATAATGTGGCTTCTTACACAGAATAAGGCAGTCGTGTGTTTAATAGTCATGTTTAATCAAAGCGTTTCAATCTTCTGTTTATTCAGCTACAGCAATACAATGCGTGTTTTCTTCTGCGGCAGGGCATATTTGGAGTTTCTGCGTGAGAGCGCCCTCTGGCTTCCAGATGGGGAAGCATTTACTACTTATCACTGAACCGTACAGCTCTGACAAGCTGCGCATTAAATAATCGCAGCCTTTGCCAAATCGTGTGCGGTTTAATCGCGATAAGTTGTGCAGCCCTAGTTAAACATGAAAGTATTATGCAATAATTTAAGACATTTCTCCTTATATAGAACCTTTTGGGCGTAAAGTGTTCTTTAAAACGGTGTCAAGAACCCTAGAGTTCTATATAGAACACCATTTAACCTTTTTTTCTAAGAGTGGTCTTATTGACGAAGTCATTATTTTTACTATAATAATTACATTGGTAACATAAAATCAAACAACATACAATTTAATGCAAGATACATACATACAACATACAACATACAACATAATACAACATACAACATAATACAAGATACAACAAATATAAGCTGCTCTGACCCAGTGATGGTTCTGTCATTTGTCCCAAAGCTCTCATACTTGTTTCGTGTCACATATCCGTTGTTGTGCCCCAGTTTATTCAAACCCCCAAGTATGAGCAATAATACTATACTATTTTTATAGTATAGAAGTATTCTCCACAGTTTAAACCTTCTCATTTTCTTCTTTGTAGTGTATCCTTCAGTGGAACCAGGCTGGCTCCAGGCAACATTTGAAGGCAAAACAGGACTCATTCCTGAAAATTATGTGGTGTTCCTCTGACAGCGTCCAACCAGGAGAGGCCAAGCATTTCATGGTATCCATGGTAACATGAATTTTAGACCAAGAGCTTAAAGTATATATCAAACATTAAATGATGTGTAATGAACTGTATGGATTAATCAATATGACACTGAATATTAAGAGATAATGTACGGTACACAAACCTCAATGATACAGCACAAGAGTGATTAAAGCCTGAATCGCAGCTGTAATTCTAGATAAAGCTTTTGCTGAGGCAGAAATGTTGAAATGGACATGATGTGCTTCTGGTGGAAGCCGAACTGAAATCATTGAGTGTAGATACACAAATTTACATACACTGAGGTCAGGAGGTGCGATGTACTGCACTGAATGGTCTTTTTAGGTCTACTGTGTGGTGGAATACTGCAATGAACTTTCAGCTTATAGGTCTAAGAGGCAGGCTTTCTTTTATTTTAGCTTAATTCTAATTGTTTTGAAATTAAGGGAAAGAATGTTAAACCTCACCATTATTTTTTTTGAGCTATGAATCTTTGGCATATTTAAAGGGTTAGTTCACCCAAAAATGAAAATTCTGTCATTAATTACTCACCCTCATGTCGTTCCACACCCGTAAGACCTTCGTTCATCTTCGGAACACAAATTAAGATATTTTTGATAAAATCTGATGGCTCAGTGAGGCCTCCATTGCCAGCAAGATAATTAAAACTTTCAGATGCCCAGAAAGCTACTAAAGACATATTTAAAACAGTTCATGTGACTACAGTGGTTCAACCTTAATATTATAAAGCAACAAGAATACTTTTTGTGCGCCAAAAAAAAAACAACAACAACAACAAAATAACGACTTTTCAACAATATCTAGTGATGGGCGACTTCAAAACACTGCTTCATGAAGCTTCAAAGCTTTACGAATCTTTTGTTTCAAATCAGTGGTTTGGAGCGCCACAGTCATGTGATTTCAGTAAATGAGGCTTCGTTACGTCATAAGTGTTTTGAAATTTCAATAGTTCACGTGACTGGCAGTTTGATACGCGATCCGAACCACTGATTCGAAACAAAAGATTTGTAAAGCTTCGAAGCTTCATGAAGCAGTGTTTTCAAATCGGCCATCACTAGATATTGTTGAAAAGTCGTTATTTTGTTGTTGTTGTTTTTTGTTTTGTTTTTTGGCGCACAAAAAGTATTCTCGTCGCTTTATAATATTAAGGTTGAACCACTGTAGTCACATGAACTGTTTTAAATATGTTTTTAGTAGCTTTCTGGGCATCTGAAAGTTTTAATTATCTTCCTGGCAATGGAGGCCTCACTGAGCCAACGGATTTTATCAAAAATATCTTAATTTGTGTTACGAAGATGAATGAAGGTCTTACGGGTGTGAAACGAAATGAGGGTGAGTAATAAATGACAGAATGTTCATTTTTGGGTGAACTAACCCTTTAAGTCAATTCAGCAAAGTGTGCTGTGTGTGTGTGGTTTCTCGTTATAAAATTACTTACTTTTAAATGTTCAAAAGTCTGAGACCACATTTTTAGGATTTTGAACATTTTTAACAAAGAGAAACTATAAGAAAATGAACACAAAATATCTCAGATCCTGCATTATTTCTAGTCAGTTAAGTAAATTTGTGATCTTGACCATGTGGTCAAACACTGAAACTCAAGATTTTCTGTTGGAACATTTTCAAATCATGCCAGAGAATATGATCATAAGGTTTTGTTTATGTAGCTCAAGTGCTGTGGACATAAATTCAGGAATTTCCTTTTCAGTTATAATATTCATATTCATTTATCACATTATGCTGTTTATATAATTTTTGAAAATATAAAGGAATAAAAAAAAAATGCTAAATATTTTTACTAGTGGTCTCAGACTTTTGGACCCTGCTGTGTTATTGACAAATAGAATTCTACATGCAGTACTGAAATCAGCCATTCAAGCACAAAGTTTTGATGGAAAATTTGAGAACAGTGAAATGTTCCAATTCTGTGCTTGAAATTTCAGCATCCTTGGCACACTGCTTATTAATCGCATTAGAAGAACGGAACTAAGTGTTCTAGTTATTTATAACTGAAATGTCTAATATTTTCTAATACACACAAAATTATTCCTATACCTGAAAAGTCTGGAAACCACTGGCTTGGCATAGCAGTGAATGATGCCTCAGTTTTGCATCCAGGTCATGTCAGTCTTTACAAATACTAATGAAGCATGTCCAGCTGTAATAACTTCATTGTACAAGATGTTCTGGCCGCATTATTCCTTCTGAAGTTTAAAATGACAGCAACTGTCAATGCCAACAACACCAACACGGTACGTTGGTTGATGAACACGTCTTATTGTCCCCATAATGAAACTTGTATTATGAAGATAACTGATGAAATGCTAGATGATAGAAATTTATATATGGATGATTATTTTGCAAATCAAATATTTTTCTTCTTAATTCATTTTGGTTCTGTCAATAAATTTGTTTACAAAATGAAACCCACTTCTTGTCTTCCATTTAAGAAAAGATGCACAAGCTAAATCATCAGAAGTAAATCTCAGACATTAGTGACTTCTTTCCAAAAGACTTCTGACGCCATTTCTCCTCAGATCTCTGCAGAAAAGGAGGCGATTGCCAAGATCCCAGTGTTCTTTGCCAATTAAACACATGAGAATGCTCTGTGCCTTTGACTGCTGATGCTGGACCGATACTCCCTTCAGATAGGCCATCAAGGTCACAGGGAGGAAATTACAGGAGCTCCAAGAAATGTTTTTCTCATTTATTTATTTATTTATTTATTTAGTTTTTGCCTTCCGATAAAACATTTAATATTCTGCTTTAAAAAACAAACCAGTCTGGATCCAATTTTAGAGTGTTCCTTTACACATACACTGTGATCTCTCACCCAATGTACAGTTGAGCTCTTTGTCTTTCAAGCATTGTTATTGTATGCAATCAATGTTTTTTATTAGATAGTTCACATGTATTTTTCATTTGACGTGAATAGAGCGGTTACTGTGTAAATGTAAGTACAATCAATGGTGGCTGGCATTGAGAGTTTATAAAATCTGACCATGAAAACTGTCCTTTTGAGACCGATAAGTATTTCCTTTTCATCACACTTAAACACATTTTCCAGAAAATCTAGGATTTAAAATAAAAAGAAAACTGAAAAAAAAAGAGTATAAATTAACCATAAATGACAATCTTAACAGTCTAAAAAAATTAACTTAGAAAATTAGTTAAATCCAAGCATCACATTTTTGCACAGTTATGTGTTCACACTTGTAGTTCGCTTCTCTTGGTTCTTTTGGTCCGGACCAAAAAAAAAATGATACATTCTGGTTCACTTAGAATTCACACTGTCATTTTTAACACTGAACCTACAGATACAAAACAAAACAAAACACAGCTTTTATGATGTATATTTTGCAACGGAACTTTGCAAACATTGTAAACAATGCTGTGTGCTGAGTTTAATGCACTATATGATGGTATTTTTACCAGCTGAGAACTCAGGAAGAGCTTATAAAATGTGTAAAGGAGTCTAAAGCTGTGCAAAAACAGTTCATTGTGCAGCTAGATGTTGTAAACTGGTATTTGTTTTCAAATTAAAATAATTTATTAACAAACTGATAAACACACTAGTTTGTAGAGCATTTTTTACAATTTACTGCACTTTAAGTGTGTCAGTCACACATCAAAAGTGAAGCGCCCAGCTGCGCTGTGGCTAATGAATTAAATTCTCGTACATACACAGAAAATAGTCTCTTTCCAAGAAAACTGAATTGAAAACCAGAATATAGTTGCTCATATATTGAAACAAATTAGGTTAAATATTTCAAGAGGGTTACCAACTGGTATGTTTAGATTTAGGGGTTGGTTAGGACAATATATCAATTAATTTTTTTACAATTAAACTAAATCATTCCTGAAAAATAATAATTAAAATCTGGTCCTGAAACTGTCTCCAGTACTGCAGAAATACCGTTCTTGAGTAACTTGAAGTACTCAGTTAGCTAACTCATACATTTTGATAGCAATTAACATAAAAGATTGATAATTCACTTTTTTGTTTTGAGTTCTTGCAAATCAAATGAGTTATTTACTTCACTGTAAACCCTAATAAGTTGTCAGACCTCAATAAAGTTGAATGAGAATTTTTTACGTTAAGAAACTCAAAGTTTAAGTAAGAATTTTATTTTGTACTCATACATTTTTATTGTTCTAAAACTAGAAATATTTGAGTACACTAATGTATACATTTAACTTAAAATTATCAGGTTCTCAACGTAAATATTTTGCTAGTTATAACAAACTAATTCAGAAAATGCCAACATGCTAATTTGCTAACATGTTAACAATAGCATGGTATAACACTTAGTGAATGAGTACAGCAACTTAAAACATGTAACTTACCTGCTCTCAAACCAAGCAGCATGCGTCACTTGTCACCATGATAATAACTCTCCAAAAACCCACATTAACAGAATCTCTTCTAAATTAGCATAACAAAACATTAATCACTACTAAATCTCCCTTACCATTAATCCTGCACAAAAAACATTATATAACACTTAATTTTAGCATTTACTCTCCCTTTCGAGTGCCATGGGCAAAGCATGCTGGGAAATAGAAATCCCAGCCCAGTTTCAGTTAAACTTAAGTTAGTCTAAATTAAAAGAAATGAGTTCATACAACTCAAAACAATGAAACAATTCAATTTACTTGAAATATGTCAGTGGTGTGAACTCAAAAGAAAAAGAAAATACTCAACAGTTAATTTAACTGAACTAATTTGTTTAATTTAAGTTTGTCCTACTCAAACCAATTAAGTATTTTGAGCATTAGGGTTTACAGTGTGTTTTGGTGTGCACCAGAGTTCATTTTAATCTATCCAAACTGCCAAGTGTGAACACAGTCTTAAGTTATATGCTGTGTATTTATCATAACAATGTTCAGAAAGATTGTCATGTTTTGTAAAATGCAATAGCAGGTTTAATAATATAGCAGAGTATATTCTTTCTTTACCATTCGACTGTGAAAGATTGTTTTTTGTTTTGTTTTTCTCCTATTGAAACTTATGACTATTAAAAGCAGAGGAATTGTATATGGAAAGATGTGTGTCTACATTAACTAGATGTGATACACGTACACCAGAGACACGTGGAGTCACAGACCCAAGCATACTGTCTGGATCACATGGCTTCACTTGTTGTGAAACAGGAGGGGTCTGACCATGCCCGCCAGCACTTTTGGCAGCTGTGATGCAATGACCTCTGACATCATCTCTGGAAACTCCACCTTCATGGCGTCCGCCTGGATGTATGTGCTCAGACAGTAGAGATTGACCTTCTTCGCAATCTACACAAAGATAAAGTCAACGTCACACTTCAAACTCCCCTATCACGTTTTGCGCATTCTGATATATAACAAGTGATGGCGTGAATAAAGCCGCTTCATTAGTAATGTGACCTATTTCATATCGTGTATTGCGCTTGTGCGATGAACTATTCGTTTGATGTATTTTACGCACTGACATCACACAGCTTATCTGTGTTCTGAAACAACAGATTAACCCTGTACAAATTTCTAAGGCCTCTAAATCTGTTGTACACAATCTTTTACATGCCTTCTGCCATCTGATACTTTTTTAGGAAGTAAAAGGCCTTTTAGTAATTCTAAACTTGGTACACGTGTCATTTTGCTATGAAATCTTTACTGATTTTTAGGTAAGTAAGCATAAGAATTACTTTTCTATTGTTGGTAATATTTCAAGATGAACACTTATTGGACTGAAGAAACTTGGGTTTACTTGAGTATCCATACATAATTTCTTAGAAAAATCATGTTAAAATGAAAAATAATGTTGAAATCAGGCTTTATCGGAGCTTTAAAGGATTAGTTCACTTTAAAATGAAAATTACCCCAAGCTTTACTCACCCTCGAGCCATCCTAGGTGTATAAGACTTTCTTCTTTCTAATGAACACAATCGGAGTTATATTAATAAATATCCTGATGCATCCGAGCTTTATAATGGCAGTGAACAGGTCCAACGAGTATGAAGCTCAAGAAAGTGCATCCATCCATCATAAACATCCATCCATCATAAACGTACTCCACAACATACTTTTTGGCCATATAAACTTATGAAACAGTTTTCGTAAATTGAATACGGAAGGCGCAGGGCGTAGCGTAAGCGTTTTGAACTGCGAGAGGCATTACACTTAAGTTGAATATGGAAGGCGGCCTGGTGGAAGCTTTACATTATAACTTGTTAAATATAGATATTTTTCTTACACAAATGCATCGCTTCGCTTCAGAAGGACTTTATTAACCCCTTTATTAAAGTTTATATGGCCAAAAAGTATGTTGTGGAGTACGTTTATAATGGATGAATGTGATGGATGCACTTTCTTGAGCTTCATACTCGTTGGTCCCGTTCACTGCCATTATAAAGCTTGGATGCATCAGGATATTTATTAATATAACTCTGATTGTGTTCATCAGAAAGAAGAAAGTCATATACACCTAGGATGGCTTGAGGGTGAGTAAATCATGGGGTAATTTTCATTTTAAAGTGAACTAATCCTTTAATTGTACATCTCTCAGTCATCATTGTATTGCATTATATGTTTTGCCCCCCATAATAAAAACTACAGAGCTTTGATCATAAAACTAAGCATTTAAATATCATCTTACTGTTATTATTACTATGTGTTATTGGGAGATACAAAGTGACAAATTATATTTATATGCAATTTATGTAAGTAGTCTGCTATTCTGTTATAAAATGTCATTGATTTACGTTACAAGCTATCAGAATTTCATCTTACTTTTTGGCCATATAAATATCAGCATTGGGCCTGAGAATATTTGCACATTGAGCCTGAGAATAAGAAAATAGGATTTTATGAGAAAGCTCAGCAGCTACCTTTTTTTTTTTTTAAATCCTGAAACTAAGCATTTCCTGAGAATGACCAATGTATATTAAGTCTATAACTCCTGCTGTACCTCATGCATGGCGTCCATGAGTTTGGTCAGGTGGTAGAATCTCTGTGAGCTGGCCACCACTCCTTTCTCCTTCAGCTGGATGGCTTTCACCAACTCACAGATGTAGCTCTGTCTCATTTCATCAAACTGCGATTGACTCTTCAGGCCCTCCAGAGGAACTGTCACAAACACATCAATGTTGAAACATAATAGATAAACTACTGCTAAGAGTCATATTCGAATTTACCACAGTATTAGTGTCACAAATAAATCAAAGCTTCTGTAAGCTAATTCACAATGCATAAAATGTCCCTCCTACTGTAAATCACAGAAATGACAGCTCTGTAAACGGTAAAAAAATCTCTTCAGTGATGACAGCCTGCATTTGTGGCAGTTTCACAGTGTTCTATTAATACAATAATGTTGCAGTCAGCACAATTGAAAAGCTTCTTTGGCATTAATGTTAATCTAATTTGAAAAATGTTAGCTTGGAACTGAAACTTAGTTTGGATTTTCATGGTCTCACAGTCTGCCAAACACGTATCTCTGTCTATCCATGTGGACTGGCATGAAGCCATTGGTTTAAAATTGTCCAGATTGTTAATATTCCATTCTGGAACACCAATCTGACCTGTAGAGGGTCAGACAGTAAGAGTTTTATGGGTCCGAGAGAAAACACAGAGGAATTATTACCAGTGTTGAGGAGCATCAAAGCCTTCATGCACAGAAACTCTTCCTTGGTCACTTGCAAGTTAGCGAATTCTTGTGGAACAAACTGCATAGCCAAGCACAAGTCGTAGATCGGAGATCTCCTCATTTGATCCCTAAAAATTTAAAGAGCTCTACTGAGTACATGCATATTTCAATGTCTGTCAGTTAATGCATATATACTGTATAAACACCTGTTTACTGAATGTAGCTATTAAATCTGGCAGGCACTTTCCACAAATAGGGTATGAAATAGTTCTCTTATTTTGTCAGTGAAAGGAGGTACATAAACATCAGAAAATGTTGTATGTTGTTACAGTGCTCAGCGTAAATGAGTACACCCCCTTTGAAAAGTAACATTTTAAACAATATCTCAATGAACACAAAAACAATTTCCAAAATGTTGACAAGACTAAGTTTTATATAACATCTGTTTAACTTATAACGTGAAAGTAAGGTTAATAATATAACTTAGAGAACAAAATTTTCAGTTTTACTGCAAAAATGAGTACACCCCACTGAAAGTCTCTGGAGCAAAGCTAAATTTTAGACTACAAATGTCTAATTTAACAAGAATTCAACCACAGGTGAGTCTAATTATTCATTATACAGGTGTCCAGCAGACAGCTGACTATAAAAGGGTGTTAAAACCCTTTCCCATTTCATGCTGTCAGCAATGGCACCGCATGGAAGAGAAATGTCACAAGACCTGAGAAAGAAAATCATTTCTTTACACCAGAAAGGTGAAGGCTACAAGAAGATCAGCAAAGCTTTACTTATCAGTCAGAATACTGTAGCAAAAGTGGTACAAAAATATAAAAAAGATGGAACTGCAACGATCTCACAGAGACATCCAGGTCATCCATGGAAGTTAACAGTTCGACAGGAGCGTCTTCTGATGAGAAGGGTTGAAGAAAATCAGCATGCAAGTTCACTGCAGTTATCTAAAGAAGTAGAAAGCCAAACTGGGGTGACTATTTCCCGTGACACAATATGGCGTACACTGCAGAGGAATGGCACGCATGGGTGCCGTCCACGAAACAAGCCTCTCCTAAAGCCCAGGCACAAAAAAGCCCGCCTAGAGTTTGCCAGGGCCCTGACAAAGATGAAAACTACTGGGACTCTATACTCTGGAGTGATGAGACCAAGATAAATGTTTTTGGAACTGATGGCTTCAAAACTGTATGGCGTCGCAAAGGTGAGGAATACAAAGAAAAATGCATGGTGCCTACAGTGAAACATGATGGTGGCAGTGTCCTTATGTGGGGCTGCATGAGTGCTGCTGGTGTCGGGGAGCTGCATTTCACTGATGGCATCATGAATTCACAGATGTACTGCTCTATACTGAAAGAGAAGATGCTACCATCACTCTGTGCCCTTGGTTGTCGTGCACTTTTCCAACATGACAATGATCCTAAACACACATCTAAGGCCACTGTTGGATTTCTGAAGAACAGGGTGAAAGTGATTCAGTGGCTCCTGATCTGAACCCAGTCGAACACCTATGGGGAATTCTGAAGAGACAAGTTGAGCATCACTCTCCATCCAGCATCCAGTCTCTAAAAGAGGTCATTCTTGAAGAATGGAAAAAGATAGATGTTGCAAAATGTCGCCAACTTGTTCATTCCATGCCTAGAAGACTTGGTGCTGTCATTAAAAATCATGGAGGCCATACAAAGTACTAGATGTAGTAGTTTTTGTTGTGGGGTGTACTCATTTTTGCATCACCCTAATTTGATTAAAACTGAAAAATGTGTAATCTAAGTTATATTATTAACCATACTTTCATGTTATAAGTTAAACAGATGTTATATTAAACTTATTCTTGTCAACATTTTGGAAATTGTTTTTGTGTTCATTGAGATATTGTTTAAAATGTTACTTTTCAAAGGTGGTGTACTCATTTACGCTGAGCACTGTATGTGTCAAGTTAGGTATTAAAGCCCCTGATATACTCACAGCGAAGTTCTTTATTGTTCTTTGCTTAGAGGTAAAAAGAAGTTTGAAAAACCTGAGCAGAGGTATACTGTTAGCGAACATTATATGTAATATATATGCTGTGCACTATCCTCTTCATAACAATAAACACAACAAAATGACAGCAGTGAAAAAAACAGTTATGGAAGCATTTTAGCTATGTGGATATTAGGGGTGTAACGGTACAGGTATTCGTCCCGAACCGTACGGTACGGACGTCACGGTTCGGTTCATGCAGTTAGACAAATACAGTCAGTCACAGGCGATCCACACTCCAATCCAGAAGAGGGTGAGCGTGGTAATGCATTGTAGCCTAACTACTTTAAACCAGCATTAACCACCAATAATCGCAATAAGCTCTGTTTTGTTACTTTCGATAAGAAACAAAGTGCCATTTTACAAATTCTGTCGATATTATCACGAAATTCAAACAATAAATGCCGTTTTGACGCTTTTTGATGTGGCGTAACACAGTGGTTCCCAACCATGTTCCTGGAGCCCCCCACATTCGTAGCCGTGCGATATGGCTCTATATCAGCCGTGATTACCTAAGGCCGAATCACAGCCGTGCTGATATAGAGTCATATCACAAATCTACTTGTGAGATATTGCTTATATAGCACTTCATACAATAGATTGCAGATTAGATTTACAGTATTAAACATGAAAAAAACAGTGTCAGTGTCACTTTCAATTAGAATTACAACTTCTATTTCTACCATAAAGCAGCTCTCCAGTGGACGGAGCCTTAGAGCCACACCTACCTATTACATAATTGCCACGGACCAATGGTCAAGCTGCTTTGAACTCTCGAATGAAATTTGTTTTGGCCTGATTTTGATCGAAATGACGTCACTCCAGTTCATTCTTCAATTTTGCTTGAAGTATATCAGAGCCTTAGCATTTGAAAAGACGTTTTTAATGTTACTTACTGGCTCAAGACAAGATCGGGTGCAAAGTACAGGTAATCAGGGGTGACATTCTGGAATGTTCTCCAACCCAGCGAGAACAACATTAAACCCATCCAGGAGTACTGGATTAGCGTCATCTGGTCGTTGATGTGCAAATTGCGAAAACCTTTTAAACACAGATGAACAAGAAAAGTCTTTAGTGAAGCCTTAGAACTCATTGTAGCATTGTACAATTATGAAGAGCTCCATTGTTTGTGCTTTGGTTTGATCTCATAGTCATTCAGTAGGTAATGACTCATGAACGCTAGTCTCTCTTAGCCTAAAATGTTTGTTAGGCTGATTGTAGTGGTGTTACCTGGAAGAGACTTGGACCATCTGACAATCCAGAGCAGCTGCCTCTCACAGAGTCTGTTGAGACTGTTGAGGAGAAGGTGGGGAAGCTCTGGTTGCGAGCTGTCGTAGCCAGAGTAGACCACCTGTGGCTCAATGCTCTCCAGAATGCTGAACATCTGCGGGGACAGCTGCAGCTCACGGATGGCTGGCATACCGGGCAGGGAGGACACAGTTTGACCATCAGCCAGCAGAGTTAATGGACCCTGGAACATCAGTGATGGACTCAACCCCGTGACCTTCAAACTTGCAAACCGCTTCATCTTACGGCCTGAAACACACAAATGCACTTTAATGGTGGTTCATCTTGATCATCTTGTTGCTCTTATTGAACTTCGATATGCTACTGCACATTAAAATACTAATTACTACATGTGATTCTTTAGGGTGGAAGCAAGTGTCTTGCTTAATGATCTTTAAGACGGTCACTATTTCAATTTATTTTTCTTCAAATTAAGGTATAGTTTACCCAAAGGTATCCTTTACTCTTCTGAATGTCAATCAAAACCTTATGGTTTTTTTGTTTGTTTGTTTGTTTGTTTGTTTTTTGTGGAACACAAAAGGAGAAGTTTAGCAGAATGTCCAGGCTGCTGTTTACAAGTGAATGGGGACTGAGGCTCAACAAGCATCAAAGAGATTTGAGAAGATTTCAGTCTGTTCCTCACAAAAAAATTAAAACCTAGTGCACCTAGTGCAAATAGCAAATAGTTTGCAGAGGCTATTTACACTAACTCCGCCCACCATTTTCTGATTGAGCAGACAAAATTACTAAAGAAATATATCTGATAACAAGATCATTGGCATGGAAAGTAAGGTGGGTAGCGTTAGCTTTTGACACAACTGACCCGAGCTTGAATCCACTTTTTTGAGATTTCAATCTGTTCCCCACAAAAAATTACACCTAGTGCAAATAGCAAATAGTTTGCAGAGGCTATTTACACTAACTCTGTCCACCATTTTCTGATTGAGCAGATAAAATTACTAAAGAAATCCATCTGAAAACAGGATCTGTGGAGTGGAGAGTAAGGTGAGTAGTGTTAGCTTTTGACACAAACGACCCGCGTTCGAATCCGCTAAATCCAAACTCATTCCTCTCCCTTTTCCCATAGCATATCAGCTTGAAGAGGCAATTATTTAAAAAAAATAAATAAATAAGAAAACATTCGAAAAGTGGAAATGAAGCGCCTAATGGGTATAAAGTGTAATTAGCATCTATCGCTATTTGCACTTAGTGCCATAGCCGCTGCTAAAAAATTATTATATGACTTCAGAAGATTTTTAAAATGCACGAGTCATATGAACACCTCTTATGATACTTTAATGGCACGTTTTGATTTTGAAAGCCCAAGTCCCCATTGACTTTCACTGTACATAAATAAGCAGCTTGGACATTGCGCTAAACATCTCCATTTGTGTTTCACTAAAGAAAGAAAGTCATTTGGGTTTAGAACAACATGAGGTTGAATAAATTATGTCAGAACTTTCATTTTTGGATAAACTACGGTAACACTTTTACAATAAGGTCCCATTTACTCACATTGGGCAATACAGTATTTATTACTCTTTGTTAATGTTAGTTAATAAAAATACAACTGTTTATTGTTAGTTCATGTTAGCTCAGGTCCTTTAACTAATATTAAAAAATACATCTTCTGATTTTAGTGATGTATTAGTAGATGCTTAGTTAACATTGCATTACCTAAGATTAATAAATTATTTAGAAGTATTTTGCATTGTTAATTCATGTTAACTAATGTGATTAACTAATGTTCACAAATGAAACCTTATTGCAAAGTGTTACCAACTATACTTAAGATTGGCCCTTTAGAAAATATTCAACATTTTAACATATAATGACTGTCCATTAATGTCCATTAAGTCCAAGAAGCTTGAGAAATTATGTTTTTAATATATAAATACAAAGCTTATATACAAAAAGTGATACCTCCAAGCATCATCCCTGCCTGGTAGCACTTTCTAAGACGACATGCGGGACAATTTTTTCTCCTGATTTTATCAACAATGCAGTCATTTCGTCCCGCACACAGGTAGTTATGGTGACCTAGACAAAAGAAAAAAAAATGATTAAACTTATGAATGACTGTGCTTTTTTTTATTTTTTAAGGAAGATGATTTGGAGAGTACAGCGAGAGAAAAAAAGAAAAAGGCACAGAGCGAACTGGTTTGAAGCAAGGCTGACAGGGCATAGTGACATGGCCATGGTCAGACATAGTGGCTCTTACATATCTGTCCTCAGAGATAAGAATAACAAGAAAGAACACTGTGAACATTGGTCCAAATAATAATTACCATCTTCTGGGACACTGTATACACCCTGACTCATGCTCTTCAAAACATGAAATAAAAAATTCTGTTTGCAACAACACTTCACAAAAAACTGATATTAAAAATCTTTAAAAAAAAAAAAAAAAAAAAAAAACATGCTTAAACCTTTTTTGTGGTTGTTTTGTGGTTTGTAGTCCACATCGGTTTACTTCCAGGCATTCTACTATATTCTAGTGTATGCCTTAAAAATGCCAAAACTAACATTTAGAAAATGTGCACATAGTCTTTCTCTACTGGAAAAATACTTCATTCAATCAAATTTTTCAATTAAAAATGCTCTCAAGAATGAGATTGTCCCACTCCCGATACCATCTAATCGTGCTCATGGCTGTGACATAACTAAAGCCTATTGGCTAGCCCTTAGATATGTCCCGCCTACACTTCCTGTTTAGGAAGTTTCCCATTTACGAAATACATCAACACAGAAGAGAAACTGCAGTCTGTAGAGTTCATGGGGTCTTCAATATACTCTAAAACACATTATACTATTTGGTAACACTTTATTTTAAGGTGACGTAGTTACACGTTACTACATGTACTTACTATAGTAATAACGTAAAAAATGCATAATTACAAGTAACTAACCCTAAACCAAACCCTAACCGTAACTCTACAGTAAGTACATGTAGTTAATTAATATTACTCAGTATTTATTTGAGTAAGTATACTATAACTACGTCAACTTAAAATAAAGTGTAACCTACTATTTTAACAAAATGATAACAGTTTTAGCACAATGTTGCTCACCCTCAACAGCTCTCTTGAAAAACACCTTGCAGCTTCCACAGGTAACAACTCCATAGTGACAACCCGAAGCCTCGTCTCCACATATAACACACAGTCTTTGAGATGGAACCCTGAATATAAGCAAGACACAATGTTCTCTGGATGGTATAACCAAAACACATTCTAAATGACAGTGGCTTAAACATGTATTTGGACCAGATGGTTTAAAATAATTCTAAATGTAATTCCAAATAGCTGTAGATTTGTTTTTGTCTAATACAATAACATTTCCACAAGTGTCCACATACTAAGATAGGCCACTGTACAGTATGTTCTGACCTTTGACCTTCTGATTAATGATCTTTAATGAATCTTTAATGGTTCGCTCATTCAGTGCTAAATTATGTGCTCAGGTTCCAGCTCACTTCAAGTGGATCCCAAAATCTTGATGTGCTGGTTCTGATGTGATGTAAAATGTGCAAGAAGAAGATAGTTTTTAGGAGCAGAATTAAGCACCCTTGATTTAGATACCTGATTAGAGAATAACTAAAATATGATACCATATTTTTTAATCGTTTCCCATTCAATAACACATAAAGGAATTCAAACTGAATTGGCTACACCCCATGTGTCAATATAATAAATAAAAAAATGGGCAAAACAGATGACTTCTTAAATCTTCTGTCTCCATCTTGTAAATGTGCTTCGTGTTCGACTCCATTTTGAAAACTTTGGGGTGAAATAGAGCATTCTTTATTCATTTTGTTGTTCCATCAAAATGAATAAAGTGAATTTATTAAATATATATATATATATATATATATATATATATATATATATATATATATATACAGGGCTGGAAATGGCTGAAATTGACTGGGGGGACTCTAGTTGGGAAGTTTTTTTTTTTTTTTTTTTTTACTTTCAATGACTTTTCAGATAATCTATAATGACACTAAACATGCCTATTCCATGTTTCCTCCAAACAATATTTTCTTAATTACCCCCCATACATACAGCAGGTCCATACATTAAAGCTCTTGATTCTAACTTGTATTTGGCCTTATAAAAAGTAGTTCTTGTAATTGTTTAACCATTTGTTACAATAAGAATATAGGCAAATTACAGGTAAGACCATTGATGGCTCCTCATTTCATGCTTAAGGCAATGTTAACTTTTTTCTTTCTTTTTTAAAATCTATTCCCTTAATATATTATATATTATAAATTCTTCAACAAGTTAGTTAAAATGTACCACAATAAATACATTAGAACGTGATAAATTATAGTAAAGGTGGTCATGAGAAGTTTAAAAAGCTCGGAGGATCATCATCATGTTTCCCCTCTTTTCATCAGTCTTTTTAGTGGCTGTTTTTAGATCATGTTTGACTTTCTCCAGAGCGTTTTACAACATTCTCAATAGAATTCAAATGGGTTTCACATTTTATCATAGGAACGGCTCGCGCAAATATTAGCCTATCACACTTTTGGAGCGCGCTGATGAACGCGCCTATGGTGATTCGCGTGTGGCGCGCCACTCATGGTTAAAAGCTCCGAACGCGCGATGTATACAATTAATTAATAGCCTGATTATATGTTTCGGTGTGGGGGTTAGAGTACCGGCAACATGTGAGAAGTGCCGGTACGCAAGAAAAAGCGAGGTTACGCTACAGATTAAACTATAGCTAGAAGTGCCGGTGCGTAGCAGCCCACTTCGAGCACTGAGTAAGATAAGATCGCGTCGGTGTTGAATCCAGATCGCGATCTATTAATGATTAATCATGCAATTTTATTGCGCTATGTTTTTGTGCTGAATTCGTATCGTTTTCGTAGGCTATTGAGAGAATAAATACAAAAATCCTTCATTTTTTCTAAAACAAAAAAACAAATCGAACCAATTCGAACTGGAACGCCGTCCCCCCGTGTTACCCCCCATTTCCACCCCTGTATATATATATATATATATATATATATATATATATATATATATATATATATAAACATTTCATTCCAAATTTTGTGTAAAACTTTTTGTTACCAGTTATTAATTTTTAATGATAAAATTCAATCTACACACATCATTTCATTACGACTTCTTTTAATTCATGCACTTCTGCGTTATGTTGCTTAAATTCAATTCTGAATGGCGCACAACATCGTTCTTACCCTGAGAAAGCCGAGTAGACTGTATGTGAGCGCGGGATGACGCCATCTGCTAAAGAGTATCCAGCGTGCTCGTCATTCACATTAGTGGACTGATACCAGAACGGGGAGCTCGCGGGGGAAACCCATTTTGAAATGTCCGTTTTGGACATCATGGGAACTGCGCTTGTTCCATCGAAATTCAGCATACCCCCGCCTAAAGAAGGTGATGCTCTTCTCGGAGGTGGCAAAACCAATGTAGATTGATTCATGTCCAACTGAAAGTTAGAGGAACTGTCCACAACTACCTGTTGGGCAGCTTGAGATGAAAGTAAAACTGAATACTCTTCAATAAACCCACACTGCTGTTTCATTTCGGTAGAGTCGTAGCAGCTTTCTAAGGCGTTTATGTCGAAATCAGTGTTGGGTGGCTCCATAATGAGAGACTGTTCTTTCTCATCTTTGATAAACGAACTCTCCGGAAAATCTGTCTCCTTCGGCAGAAACGTTTTTGCGCTCCACTGTCCGGTTTCGAATTTCAGAAATTCATCCATGTGATCAGTATACGTGTTAGTACCGAGAGGCAAGTCAAGCATAGATAGTTGATCCAGAGCGTCGCTGCTTGTTCCAGGCGCGCAGCCGCGTAAAGACTCCGCGTGTCCAAAATTACGCACGGAGACCCTGCCGTGCCCAAAACTCCCGTCCGTATATTTCTCCATTAAATTACTTACTTCCGTCCTCATCTCTGTGGAATCAGCGAGAGAAGTGTTCACAGTGTCCATTCTACTATTAGTTTTGGTTTCCATAATCACAAATCTGGAGATGCGTCCTCTCTGTTTGGTTGGAAGTTGTGATCTGTGGCTATAACCGTCTCTGTGTATTACTCCTTGTGGTGAGAAGCTGTACAAAAATGTCCAAGCAACTTATTCCTAATATGAAACAACAACCACTCTAAAAATATATGCTTTATTAATTATAATGTTTATTTTATAATATCTGTAATATAAAATATATGCTATTTGATATTGCCTTAATGTATAAATCATACTATATTTAATTAAACTGTTAACAAAGTGCCTTTGAACTGTGCTGCCTCTTATTTTTAATTTATAAGAGTTTTTGAGTAAAGACTGTCTATATCAAAACAAATTAAAAGTTAATTTCTTACCTTTTGAGTACAAGTCAATGACATAAAATTAAATATAGTCTCATGTAAAAGTGTGATGGCTGAAGACACCGAAATATCATGGTAGTGACCTGGTAGTCATGGATGATGTAATGAAATAAAATGCTGAAATATTATCCAACATGCTCCAGATACATGCTCCACAGAATGTGTTCAACACGAATGGGAAGAAAGATGTCCTTCTAATTTATCTACACAGATGTTTGACAAGCAATTTGTTTCCAGACTGAATATGAAAACTATGTACTAAAGTATCTGTCTGCTTCATAATTCAAACTGAAACCGTCTGTGATGTCTGAACTTCAGAAGAAGAAGAAAAAAACAGACTAAGAATATAGGCTGGTTTTATATTGTAAATAATCTTTGTTTGCTGTGACTCATTAATGTGATGTGAACATCCTGTACTTGTGTGCTTGGTTCCAGAAGGCCGGTTAAAAGCTCTCTTTGAAGCTCATTTCCTCACAGCAAAGCATTATTTAATCATTTTCACACCAAATGATTTTCCGCTAAAGCATTATTTAGTCCAGGTGTCTAATGCTACAGAAATAAAGTTTAATTATCTTTTCAAAGTGTAATTTTGTTAATAATCTTTTTTTTTTAATGTTTGACGAATAAAAACAATGTTCTGTGACATCCTGGTTGTCGATTTACTTAAAAGAGTGAATAATTGACAAGTGCCAAACACATCAAAGTTTGTTCAAATCCTTAATCTTAAAGTCACCATGAAATCAAAATGTACTATTCTTATTTTTTATGGAACATTGCAGAATTTGTTATAAATGATTTATCTGTGCACATCATTATTTTTTAAAATTCATGCACCCTCATAATCTTTAATCAAAAAACTTCCCCTCCCTCTTGCAGTGACATCTCTTCCCTTCTCTGATGACGTGTTTACTGGCTTGTGGGCGGGGCAACCTGTCACTCACATGAGATTGATCAATAGCAAACCACAATGATCCAATCAATTCCTGATTGACAAAAATCCTACATTTTTTTCTTGTTTGAGAAGCAGTTTCACTCTGATACACACTGCTCAAAAAAATTAAAGGAACATTTTGAAAACACATCAGATCTCATTGGGGAAAATATCATGCTGGATATCTATGCTGATATGGACTGGGAACTGGGAACGAAAGGAACGAAAGGATGCCACATCGTTTGATGTAAATAAAAATGATCAACCTACAGAGGACTGAATTCAAAGACACCCTGAAAATCAAAGTGAAAAAATGATGCAGCAGGCTAGTACATTTTGCTGAAATTTCATTGCAGCAACTCAAAATGGTACTCAGTAGTTTGTATGGCCCCCACGTGCTTGTATGCATGCCTGACAATGTCGGGGCATGCTCCTAATGAGATGACGGATGGTGTCCTGGGGTATTTCCTCACAGATCTGGACCAGGGCATCACTGAGTTCCTGGACAGTCTGAGGTGCAACCTGGTGGTGTCGGATCGACCGAACCATAATGTCCCAGAGGTGTTCTGTTGGATTTAGGTCAGGCGAGCGTGGGGGCCATTCAGTGGTATCAATTCCTTCATCCTCCAGGAACTGCCTGCATACTCTCGCCACATGAGGCCCGGCATTGTCGTGCACCAGGAGGAACCCAGGACCCGCTGCACCAGCGTAGGGTCTGACAATGGGTCCAAGGATTTCATCCTGATACCTAATGGCAGTCAGGGTGCCATTGTCTAGCCTGTAGAGGTCTGTGCGCCCCTCCATGGATATGCCTCCCCAGACCATCACTGACCTACCACTAACCGGTCATGCTGAACGATGTTACAGCAGCATAATGTTCTCCACGGCTTCTCCAGACCCTTTCGCGTCTGTCACATGTGCTCAGGGTGAACCTGCTCTCATCTGTGAAAAGCACAGGGTGCCAGTGGCGGATCTGCCAATTCTGGTGTTCAATAGCAAATGCCAGTCGAGCTCCACGGTGCCGGGCAGTGAGCACAGGGCCCACTAGAGGACGTCGGGCCCTCAGGCCACCCTCATGAAGTCTGTTGCTGATTGTTTGGTCAGAGACATTCACACCAGTGGTCTGCTGGAGGTCATTTTGTAGGGCTCTGGCAGTGCTCATCCTGTTCCTCCTTGCACAAAGGAGCAGATACCGGTCCTGCTGATGGGTTAACCCTTTCGCAAGTAAGTTTAAAATATTCTGGCTGACCCCCCAGCGTGAGTTTTTTAAGGCGACCGTTATTTAGAACGTATCACTTTATTGTTGCCATGGTGACGCGTCATTGCTTGTCACGTAACACAGCACAGCGCTGTATGACTGATGATCTGCTTTTATTTCATTTTTCCTTTTTTATTCAAAATATTCACAAATTTGTTAACTATAGCATGAAATATCTGATATTCCGATTGTCAAATATGTGCAAGTGGATGTGTTTTGCTGTTTAAACACCTTTATAACGATCGCATTAGTTGAGCTACATGCGCAATGGGCGCCGCCATGTTTGTTTGCGCCGCACAGAGAATCGGATCTGTTGGATTTACAACACGTGAATTCATCCACTTCTCCCGAAATACATGAAAGTAAGTGAGCCAGTGAACTGGGGAAGAATAGAGTAGGCTTTAAAGTTACTTTCACAATGTGTAACTGATATGAATAAATTATTATGGAAAGGATTATTTCCGCTTCTATAGACATCATTGTGTATTTTACAAACTCTAAATGTATTGTTTTGTTAGTACTCATGTGTATTTAAATGTCTGAAACCTAAAATAAACGTTATTTGGTTGAAAATACTGCATAAATGTGATATATGAAAAGTGCTGCGCGCGTCCGTCTCTGGTTAGCGCCAGCCAAAGCGCGCACGCACGCACATTTGAATTTGGCAGTTGATCACGTGATGCGCTGAACATTCTAATCACACCGGTGTGATCGTACGAGTCAAAGGGTTAAGGACCTTCTACGGCCCTGTCCAGCTCTCCTAGAGTAACTGCCTGTCTCCTGGAATCTCCTCCATGCTCTTGAGACTGTGCTGGGAGACACAGCAAACCTTCTGGCAATGGCACATATTCATGTGCCATCCTGGAGGAGTTGGACTGCCTGTGCGACCTCTGTAGGGTCCAGGTATCGCCTCATGCTACCAGTAATGACACTGACCCTAGCCAAATGCAAAACTAGTAAAAAACAGTCAGAAAAGATGAGTGGGGAAAAAAATGTCAGTGGCCTCCACCTGTAAAACCATTCCTGTTTTGGGGGTCGTCTCATTGTTGCCCATCTAGTGCACCTGTTGTTAATTTCATTAACACCAAAGCAGCTGAAACTGATTAACAACCCCCTCTGCTACTTAACTAACCAGATCAATATCCCAGGAGTTTAACACTTAATGCTATTCTCTGATTAAAAAGTGTTCCTTTAATTTTTTTGAGCAGTGTACTTCACAAGAAAAGGGAAGATTATTGCAACTTCGGTTTCATGTCGACTTTAAGTATAAGCAATAGTGATGCTTTTCTAAATACCACTAATTAAATCATGTTCCATTTTTCAGTTGTCACTGATAACAATTGAATAGCCTTGGCTGTATGATATCACCCACGTCACAAGTAAAGCACAATCACTGTGTCATTCAGCAGATTTTTTAATAGCAACAGCCCAATCTAGATAAAACTTTCATGTTCCCCAAATCTAATTCAAAGCTCTTTTCTCACACACTTCTTATAGAGTTCTCGGTTGAGAGGGTCAGAGTGACCAAGCTGGTTTTATTCTTCCCTTTCCTGCATTATTTTTTATCACCTTGGCAACCATGCTTCAGTGAGCTGTGACAGTCGTGTGATCCCGCAAACCCGCCATTAAAAACACCCAAATTTGATCTTGTGCTACCATAATTAGAATGATTAGCGTATGATAATGTATTGCATGTATCTCTGGAATACTTCATTCTGACTGGTGAACCTTTTTTTGCATAATGATTGGCTTATATTTTTTGCATAATCAGTCCCTGGCTATCATTCTACTACATTGATATGCAAATTTTGTGTCGCTTTTCTTACAAAATAATTTTAATTAAAAATCAGTATTTCATATCCTTTTATTTACTTATTTGGCCACACAAATATTTTACTGCTCAATGCTGTGACTGGCCAATCAAAATCAAGTATCCTAGAATATCCATACATTATTAGAAAGTTATTTATGAGATTTATGAGCTATCAATCTACTTTAGATATGCTAATTTTGTGTTGTTTTTTTCTTACAAAATAATTTTAACTCAAATCAACATTTCATGTCCTTGTATTTACTTATTTGGTCATTATACAAAAATATTTGACTGTTCAATGCTGTGATTGGTCATTCAAAATCAAGTATTCTGGAATGATATGCAAAAACTGGAACACTTGCTTCTGATTGGTCAATAATTGGTAACACTTTATTTCAATGGTCCACTTTAGACACTCAACTATAAGTAACTGCAACTACATGTCAACAAACTCTCATTCGACTATTTGTAGACTGTTTGCTTAATATCTGCTATCACTTTATTTTGATGGTCCCCCAACACACATTCTGCTGACTATAAGTAGCTTTTCAAGTACGTCAACTTATTCTACTAACCCTAATGCCGAGTTCACACTGCACGATTTTAAGCCCGATTTTCACTCGCCAACAGATTTTGCGAAATCACCGACCAATGCCCGAAATCAGAGGCAAATCGGTGCTCATTTTTGCGAGTGACAATCACGCAATTTTGAATGATCAAAAACGCGATCTAAGAGAATCGACAATGCGTTGTTGACGCCCGTGAGATATTTGGCATGCTAAATATCTGGACCTGTCTGCGATTCAAAATCCTGCTGCGAAATGTGTTCTGACTGAAAATAACATCGGCGATGACCTACAGCCAACGAGAGAGCAAGATACAGGGCAGCAAGAAGTTCGGGGAGGAGTTATAGACCCGCGTCCCCGCAAATTAACTCGGCATGACCCTAACCTAACAGTCTACTAATACTCTATTGAGAGTTATTTAGTTGAAAATTTAATGAGAGTTTGTTGACATGTAGTTGCAAAGTTACTTATAGTTAGTAGAGTGTCTAAAGTGGAGAATCAAAATAAAGTGTAACCAAATAATTGAATAAAAAATGTCAAATTCAATCAATATTTCCACGTATTTATGTTTTGGTTAAAGGGTTAGTTCACCCAAAAATGAAAATTCTGTCAAAATTCAGTCTCACCCCCCAGTGGTGAACCATTGAAAGTTTGAAACACTTATGACATAACGAAGCCTCGTTTACTGAAATCACGTGACTTTGGCAGTTTGATAGACGCTCCGAACCACTGATTCAAAACGAAAGATTCGTAAATCTTCGAAGCTTTATGAAACAGTGCTTTGAGATCGCCTATCACTAGATATTGTTGAATAAAGTCATTATTTTGTTTTTTTGGCGCACAAAAAGTATTCTCGTCGCTTAACATTAAGTTTGAACCACTGTAGTCACATGAACTGTTTTAAATACATCTTTAGTAGCTTTCTGGGCATCTGAAAGTGTTAATTATTTTGCTGTCAATGGAGGCCTCACTGAGCCATTGGATTTTATCAAAAATATCTTAATTTGTGATCCGAGGATGAACGAAGGTTTTACAGGTGTGAAACGACATGAGGGTGAGTAATTAATGACAGAATTTCCATTTTTTGGTGAACTAACCCTTTAAGTAGCAGTGTAATAATAAGCTGGATAATGTACAATGAGATGGACTGTGATGGAAAAAAAGTCATTATGCATTAAAACACAATTATGCAAAACCTCTATGCTCCATGTTGGGATATAATTTAATTGATGTAGCTAAACAGGCTGTTACTGAGGTCAGAGCACTGGTAGTCAAGTCAACCAATGCTGATAAAAGCTTTTCACTTCAGCTCTCTATTTCTGACTCACTTCCAGGCAGAGTAGCACCTGGTGAATTATATCTGGATGGGCCGCACTCAGCATGCAGCTGGTGGGAATAAAGGTTTACTGAGTCTCCTGAGAGGTCAGGTTGAACTATGGGAGAAACATCCGTGCCTGTTACTGTGAGACCTGAGTTTAAAATATGTGTAAAATATCTATAATTAGACGTCTATTACAGAAACCTCTAGGATGAATAGCATAACAGAATTGATTGTGTGTAAACTACCTGTAAACCCTGTAAAACCTGACATGAAACATGAAAGAGACAGTGCAAAAGAGGGAGCAAATTAGTTGAAAGCTCAACTTACCACTTGTGTTAAAGAAACATTTATTTTTTAATATTATTTTTATTATAAATATACCATTGACTGACACTGTCAGACTTCACAAAATGTATAATTAATAATTAGGGTTAATAAAGCATGTTTCAAGGGGTTGCAACATATTTGTAGTGTACCCTGATTCTCAAACATAAAATCATGACATGCTAAAATATGACACATTTCCACATTGATTCACATCAATACCACCATGCAAAACAGTAACTACACATTTACAGTGGTCAAAAATTAGAAACATTTGGTCTTAGATTGTTCTGCTCTGTAAAATAAGTTTGACTCCACTATGCTCAGCTTCACTGAAAACAGTGTAATGAAATAAATGAAAAATTACCATAAATAAAAAAAAACTTTGAAGCTTTTTTCTTAGTCTTGCTGTTACTGTGTTTTATATGTGTAACGTTGCATATTTAGAATATGATACGGCATGGCAACACAATGGCAAACAGCAGCATTATTAGCATTTTCAGAAGCAAAAACGTGACTTTCAAAAAAATGTATTCTGAAATATAATAAAATATTTTAATTAATATATTTATTTTTTTTTGTTATTTTTTTCCGCAGAATTGGTGCTCTCCAGAGGAAATGTTGCTTATAAAACAAGCAACTATGGTTAAAATCTTTAATGGAAACTAGCTTGTATAAAGCTTAATTAAACAATTTAATAATCAATTAAAAAGGAATTTATACCTATATGATATTACACTGTACCCACATTGGACCAGCGGTTTAAAAATGGATGGATGGATGATTCAGCTGCGGGCACCATCTTCTGGCAAGATACAGGAATTCATTCAACACGCAACTCTCACAGTGCATTATGGGTATTCTCATCAGTTGTACACTTGTTCCTGCAGTGCATTGTGGGATTGAATCAGTGCACTTGATAACATCGGCTATGGTTTCGGACACCACTACAAATGGCTGTATATAAGGGTATGGGGCGATTTTGGACACAGCCTTAGTCTTTTTTTTTTTCTGTAAACTTCTATTTAAGTCATTTGCATAAAAACTTTGATCGGTCTAATTAAAAAATAAAAAGTAAGACTTGGCTATCTGCTAGTTGGTCAGAGTATTTCTTAAGACAGGGGTTTTCAATTTTTAGATGCCACGTACCTCTAAATATGAAACATGAGAGGGACACCCATCCTAAATATTAAGAAGTATCTAAATAGTTTCTTGTATAAAGAACCAATTTGTACTGTGAAAAAAAAAATCATATTAATAATGTCAAAATATAATGTGGAAAATATTTAGTTTCTATTAAGTTACATTATATTATGTACTCAGGATGGTACTGTACTCACTCATTTACTGTACTCTACTCATTTACTTATTTTAATCGAATATTTATTTATTCATGTTTATTTATTTTACCCCCCCCCCCAGCACTTGTCATATTAAAAAAAAAAAAAAGGGAAAAAAAAAAAGGAAATATTCTGCTTTAAGAAAATGAAGCCTGTTTTTAGTACTATTAAAACTTTTACAGTATGATATTTTCATGAATTCAGCACCCCAGGTCTGATAAGTTTTTAAATTATATTATTTAAACTGTATTTTTCAAGTATTTATGTCATAGTATTTGTTGTACTACCTTTAATACATGATATTTTAAATAGTCAATAGTGTAATACAAAATTAATTCTATGATTTTCTATCTAATAAGAATCCTTTGAGTGTTCCTGTTGAGAAAAACTACAGTTTCTGTTGACTGGCGAGCCTCTCTCCCAGTCTCCTGACCAGTTCTGCTAGCTCCTCTGTCTGACGGGACTTCTCCTCCAGGAGCTCATAGCGTAAACTTGAGATGTCCTGCTTTATCTCCTTTAGTTCCCCTTTAAGACACAAAGTCAAGAGAGTGATAAAGACCTTCTATGACCAGTGACATGCTCACATAACATGACCAACACGTAACCCGAAGTTCATCCACCTAGAAAGGTAGTTCCATCTGAAACCACATTTTAGATAATAAAACTTTTTTTTTTTCTTTTTTTGGCTAAGTGCAAACTAAGGGTTTCATGCAAAGTTGGCATGCATTTCTCCATAGGTTTGAGTCCTTGAAAAGCCCCAAAAGTTTCAAACACTGTGAGAAAAGAAGTGATGCTGTAATGTATATTGTGAGAAAATTTAAGTGTTTTTTGACCTTAGATGCATGTAAGCCTAGGAACTTTTAATACAGCACAAAATAGGGGCAATTTAAACATCAAAATTAATCAGTTTTCTCTTTCTGAACTCAAACCCCAATTAACTAGTTATACTCAGTGATTAACATTCTCATTCACAATGTTTCCTGTTTGATTCATTTCGCAACAATCTCAATGACTTTGTGTGGATGTGTGCTGAAACACAGATATGTCTAGTGCATCATCAATACAACAGAAATTCACACTGTACCTTCATTAACTTCATCTCCCTCTTTGTCAGTCTGTGCTTTGATAACATATCGTTTGATTAGCCGTTTCATGATCCTCTGTGGATACAAAAAAAAAAAAAAAAATAGCAGGAAATCTACACAGTTGTGCTAGATTGTTGTCTCTCATATTGCTTACTTATTTTAGTAAGTAGCTATGCAATAATCAGGCTAGTGTACAGGTATCACAAAATAAACCCCTTCAGCATGAAATAAGACTGGTCAGAACTGCGTGTATTACCTGGTAGCGACTTGTATGAGGCGAATTCTTCTCACTGGACTCTTTTTGTTTACCCGACTAGGGGAAAAAAATATTTCTTTGTGAATATTTAACCAAAAATATTTTGTTCTTTCAATAAATGAAAAGCTCCTCATGTTGTCTGGCCATTAGAGGGCACCAAATACCAATAAAAGGATATCATTTTCATTGAGAACCCCACAGACAGACCATCATTATATAAATAAAACTGAAAGAAATGTGAGAAAACTCTCTCACACATCAGATGCATTTTGAGTCATTTAAAGAGTCTACCCTTCATCTTACCACATTGAGCTCTGTGTCCTCTTTCAGGTCCTCTTTGTGTCTGTGAAGGGGTATTAGCAGGAGCTGTTTGAGTTTTATAGCCAGGCTGATGACTGATTTGGGGCTGGGGATGAGGTTAAATGGCACAGGCAGCGTCCCTCCTTCCTCAAAGTAAGAGAACCACAGCTTAGCCCTGGCAAACTTCCACTCCACATCTGCATCATCCTGTCAAAAAGACATATTTTATGGTTTCATTGGAAATGGCATACACTTTGTCACAATAATATCAGTGTATTTCCATGTAGATACATATAGAGTGGCCCCAAAAATTATGTGGACATAATTAGGGGTCCAAGCACCAGAGGTGCTGGAACCCTATTGTGTTTGTACTGATTTTCTTCTTCTTCTTCCCTGTTTTTCTGCCCTAAAAGTGTATGGGTGTCAGAGACCGTAAATCATAGAGACTCCACAATTGGCAGGATGGTCCCAATCATGCACCGCTACGCAGGCGCACATGCACACCCGTCCGACACTACATGGTGCTATAAGGCAATTTGCATTTTTGATCATAACTTTAGAAACCCTAAGGACGTTTCCCCTAGAATCCATTGAGTCAATTTTTCTAAAAACTTACTTTTTCAAATTCCTCCTAGAAAAAATTCTGATTCGTCAAAGCATTGCAAAGTTATAATTTAAATAATTGGTCAGGCAACGCCCATTTTTACAAGTTAACCTATAGCTGCTGAAAGCAATGTCCAAGCTTAACAAAACTTGACACAAAGACAACAGGACATTCTGAGGACGCACACAAAGTTTCATAAAATTTCGCCCATAGGGGCCGCTACAACTAAAAAAACCATTATAACTCCACAACGTATGATCCATAAAGTTGAAAACTGGTATGCATCTTCTTTGGTGGATGTCCTAACATATCCTCAAACATGACTCGATACATAAAACTAAGTCGCTTTGGATAAAAGCGTCTGCTAAATGCATAATTGTAAATAACAATAATAAATGTAGGAATATTATTGCACTAAAGAAAACAAATCAAGTAGTATTTATAAAGATAAAGATAGCACAAACACACTTTTAAGTAAACCATTTTACAAAAATAAGTTTAAAATTTAGATTTAAAATGATAAAACAAAGGTTTTATAATATTGAGATTTTAGTTTGGATGACAGAAATCACAAAAACAATCTTAATTTAATTAAAACAATCTTAATTTTCAACTAGGTGTTTGAAACCAACATACAAATTCACTGGTAGAGAAAGCATTTGTGTAACTGGATTTTTGACTCAAAACTGTCACTGATATATAGAACTTCCCCATGTGACCACTAGCCCCAGTCTCCCTGTATACGTAAGGAATAAATGACATGGAACTGGAATTTGTAGCTTCTGTAAATGCACTGATAAAACCATAGCATGCTAAAACAGTAAGGGGCAGTATGATTTGAACAGTTAAGTGTGTTGGCATATTAGTAATGGTTAAATAACGAGATCCCCAGATGGCAATAAAATGCATCAAAAATAACTTCCTCTGTTTCCTGTTGCCTGATCAGTCCTCCCTCCCTCTTATTATTAATGACGTTCTTACTTTGCAGCTGTTTCATTCAATGCATGAGCAATTTATATTTCATTGTTGGATGCTACTGTAATACATTGTGAACAGCCAGTTTTGACAAGTTTTTTCTGCACAGTGTACACAAACAGGCTGCAATTTATGAGATAATCAATTTCTACTGTGACTAAAAAGGACATCCAATTGCATTTTAACAAATGTAACAGTAATATAAAGGATCTGTATCTCATTTGAAAAGGACTATGAATGGGAAATGATGGGGTCTGGACATTTACCCTTGGCCTGTACTCTCCTATCCTAACGTCTGGTCGTTTCACAGATCTCATTTCATAATATGATTACCTCAATTTCCTGGAATGAGTTGTTGATCATGGCGATGAGCATGTTGAGTAAGACGATAACCATGGTAACGTTGTAGACTCCATAAAGTACATAGCCAATATTCTCAATGAATTTGTGCCCGTTGTTGATGACGACAGACTTGACCTCAGAAAGTCCAAAAATAGCCCAGAATAAAGTTTTAAAGCTCTCCTCCACACTGGAGAAGAAGAAGAAGAAACAAATGACTTCCTTTAGGTCTGGGGTGTGTTATATAATAGTATTTCATTCATCAATGTCAATTAAAAAAATCAATAAAAGATTTGCTGTGGTAAGGATAATTATTGCATACACATAAACATATGAATGTTTAAGAACATATACTGTATGTTTATGCCAATTTACTTCAATCAAAATTTGGTAACACTCTACAATAAGGTTCCATTTGTTAACATTAGTTAACCAATGAAAAAATAGTTCTAAAGTGTTTAGTAATCATAGTTAATATTAATTTCAGCATTTACTAATACATTATTAAAATCAAAAGTTGTATCTGTTAATATTATTTAATGGAACTGAGTTAACAAACTAACAAAAAACAGTTGTATTTTTATTAACTAACATAAACAAAGATTAACTCTTTAACAAATGTATTGCGCATTGTTAGTTAATGCTATTTAGTGCATTAATGTTAACTAATAGGATAGAATAGAAATGCTTCTGCTGAAGACAATAAACTTGAATATGTTTATATCTATCTATCTATCTATATATATATATATATATATATAAAATCAACATTTGTAAATGATTTGTAAACGAGTTTTTAATTTGATTATGCTGTTCGATTATGCTTCATGAGATTGTAGTTCTTTCCCCTCACTGAAGCCGTAAAGTACACAGTCTTGTACCTTTGTATTTTTGTCCGATTTTTCGAATACTTTTTTGCTTCAAATCAAATTTTGTAGTATTGTGATTCTCTTGGTTCATGGCTTATAACTCTTTAACGAAGACTTTTTTAAAGTCCCTATGGGAAAAATGAATGGAAAAAACACTTCTGGAACCAGCGCTGCTGAAAAAGGGGCCAGGCGCTAATGCACTCTGTCTGTAAGCTTCAAGAACAACTCTTATAAGTTGAGAAAATATACTTTTTGCAAATGTACTTTCTCATCTGGGGAATTTTTTGATGACTCATCTTGTAGTCACAGGGGTATTTTGACCAAATCAAATGCTCTCTCAAATGAATCTACTTGTAATATTTTGACTAAATCAAATGCTCTCTCAAATTAACCTACCTGTAATATCAGTTGCCTTTGACTAGGAATAGAAAGTAACAAATGGTTCATGGCTCTGACTAAAGACTACAGTATGGTTTTTTTCTTTTTTTTTTAAAGAACATGTTCTTTAAAGTCCTGCCCAAACGTGATGTTTTTAATAGGAGAAAAAAAAAAAAAAAAAAAGCTTTGCTACAAAGCTAAAAGTGATCGCTCACTTTTTCAGAGAAATATTTTTCCATTAATGTTCTCCGCTGGCATATTTCCAATAAACAATTATAATATACAAAACTGATGGTGGTAGAATGTCATTCAACCACAAGTTGTGGTATGATTTGAACACAGATGGTGATAGAGAGTCCAGAAGCGCAGTAAACGGTAGAACTATTCGCTCTATTTGGAAATTTGCTCTTGAGAGCCCCAATCATCTCTGAGAGTATCAGAAAAGGCCAATGAAATTGGCGTGCAGAATTTGCATGCCAGGCCACGCCCGTTCATATGGGTATATAAGGCCGGCAGCATGCAAGCTGCACTTCAGCTTTGTTCTTCGGAGCCTAAGCAGCACGTCTCTTTGTGAGAAGCAGCATACCATTTTCTACTGAAAATCCACTGGATATATGGCACGTTCAGCAGTCTTCTCCTGTGTGTACGGATAAGTGTGAGACGATCCCCTGGGTGCTTCAGTGATTTCTGAAAGAGTAAAATTTCCTATCTGGAAAAAGCAAATTTCCTCTAAAAGAGCTTACACGGTGCCATTCCGTACATGGCCTACTGGATGCGGGCGATTCCTCTCTCCCTCTGACGGCATGATTGCTGTGTTCAGTGCTTGTGCCATGCCCATGCTGAAGCAGCGTTTGTGGGTGGCTCATGCTCTCACTGCTAGAGCATAACCATCAGAATGTTGCGGTCGCGGCTCTCGTGTCTTTAAAAGACAGAGAGTCTCTTCAGCCGCTTCCTGTCCTGGTCCTTCTACCTCCGGGTATGAGGCCTCGGCAGCAAGCACTGAGGGTGAGCAGGGGAGCAAAATGGTAGTGCTTTCGCCAGGTAAATCCCCACGAACCTCCCATTCCCCAGCACGCTCAGTTCCCCCAGTCGAGTTCCTGGATGAGTTTGATGCTGCATCACTCGACGTTGCGTCTCATCACGTTGCGTCGCAGGGTGCATGCGCCATCTCATTCGAGGCTTGCAGAGATGATGAAGTTTTGCTTGCAGCATCAGAGGGCAGGCTTATGCTTTCAGACGCTTAAGACTCAGCTGGACTTTGGGTGTGTTGCCTCATTCTGAGTCTGACGCTGAGTAACGCTGTCACCTGGCGAAATAGGCCATGTCTTCCGTCCAAGGCGTGTAAGTTTACCTCGTCCCTGACGGCGAAGGCTTACACTGCTGTCCTGCGGCAGGAAATCGCGAAACTTCTAGCGAAGGACGCGGTAGAGCCTGTCTTCCCGGCCGAGATGAAGAAGCCCTTACTTCATTGTATAGACCTGAAGGATGCATACTTTCATGTTTCGATCCTTCCTCGGCACAGACCATTTATTCGGTTTGCTTTCGAAGGACGAGCATACCAGTACAAGGTCCTCCCTTTCAGGCTGTCCCTGTCTCCTTGCGTCTTCATGAAGGTTGCGAAGGCTGCCCTTGCTCCTTTGCGGGCATTCACATTCTCAACTACCTCGACGACTGGCTTGATCGACTACTGGACTCGGTCACTATGACTGTGCAGCTCTCTCTGGACTGCGCTCAGTTAATGCTGCATTTCTTGAAATACTTTCAGAGGCTCCTGGGGCATATAGCATCTACAACCGCAGTCATGCTGCTCAGATTGTTACATCTGAGACCGCTGCAGCATTGGCTTCAGTCTTGAGTCCCGAGATAGGCATGGCACCATGGCATATATTGCATGGCCATCAGGGCAGGAGTTCTCCTAGGTCAAGTGTCCAGGCATGTTTTGTCACAACCAACACCTCCAAGACAGCCTGGGATGCCGTGTGTAATGGGCATGAAGTTTTGGGCCCCTGGAGAGGACCCCATTTGCATTGGCACATCAACTGCCTAGAATTGTTGGCTGTGCTATTGGCCCTGAGGAGGCTTCGGCCATTGATTCAGGGGAAACATGTGTTGGTCCACACGGACAACACAGCGACGGTGGTGTATATAAATCGCCAGGGCGGGATCCGCTCTCATCGCATGTCACAACTCGCCCGCCATCTCCTCCTCTGGAGTCAGTAATGACTGAAGTCGCTGCGTGCCATTCATATCCCGGGCAACCTCAATTGCACAGCCGATGCGCTCTCGCGACAGGTCACGCACTGCGGAGAATGGAGACTCCATCCCCAGATGGTCCAGCTAATATAGAGTTGATTCAGAAAGGCACAGGTGGACCTGTTTGCCTCCCGCGAATTCTCCCATTGTGCTCTGTTGTGCTCCCTGACCGAGTCCCCCCCCCACCCCGGCATGGATGCACTAGCGCACAGCTGGCCCTGGGGTTTACCAAGTATGCGTTTCCACCAGTGAGCCTTATCGCACAGACTTTGTGCAAGGTCAGGGAGGACGAGGAACAAGTCCTAAGTCCTACCCATACGTCAGTTTTGACACACGTTGAAGTGACCGACAGAAAGGGAACGTCTCGGTTACGTGTGGTAACCCTCGTTCCCTGATGGAGGGAATGGAGACATGTGTACCTCTGGCCACAACTCTGTACTGACCGCTGAAGTGGCCGAGATGCTACCTTGGCTCCTCAGAACAAAAGAGAAGCGCAGCTTGCACGCTGCCGGCCTTATACCCGTATGAAAGGGCGTGGCCTGGCATGCAAATCATGCACGCCAATTTCATTGGCCTGTTCTGATACTCTCAGAGGTGATTGGGGCTCTCAAGAGCGAATCCCCATTTGTCAGTTTCAACACACATCTCTGTTCCCTCTGTCAGGGAACGAGGGTTACCATACGTAGCCGAGACGTTTTCTCATGAGACTAGTTTGGTAAAACTCACCTATATGGCCTAAAAGCTACTGTATGTACTAAATGGCAGTCCAATTTTGATTTCACATTCTTTAATGAATTCATTTTGAATTTCAATTAATTACTTATCTATTTCATATCGACCTGAGGCTTTTTAAATATCAAGAGCATGAAGAGTCCAAGACTCTTATTCACTCTCATGTCCACATGGACATGGTCGTGGTGTGGCAGTCATGATAATTGAATTTGCCAAACGCCTACTTCCAGTATGTCCTAGTGCATTGCTGCCAAGGCTCTGGGCATTTTGTAATTTTATAACGAATAAAGACATTGATGTGATACCATTACCAAGGAAGAGATAAACAATCATCAAAGGAATTAATGTCAATCAAACAGATATGTTCATTGCTTACGTTGTGAAAGCACCGTTTTGCTTTGCTCCACGATAGTATGAGTAGAGGTTAAACATTCCAATCATGAAGGCCACAAACACCATTATAAAGATCACCATGAATTTAAATATGTCTTTCACAGTCCTGCCCAGAGAGATCTGCAAGGGCCCAAAGCTTTCATTGGCCGGCAGGATGTACGCAATCCGAGAGAAGCTCAGAACCACTGCGATGGCATAAAGGCCCTCGGAGATCAGCTGAGGGTCTGAAGGAACCCAGTGGACACGAGCTGAAATATATAAAAAGGAAACTTGTAAAGGCTGAGAATCTGGCCTTTTCTACAGGTCTTTCAAAAGTCAAGCTGAAGGTATTCAACATGGAAAGTCATTGGTAGAAAAAGTGTGATCTGCTACATTTATGTTCCCACTTGTCTCCCATTTCATTAAAGGAATAGTTCAAACAAAAATGAAAATTCTGTCATCATTTACTCACCCTCAAGTTGTTCCAAACCTGTATGAATTTTCTTCTGCTGAACACAAACGAAGATATTTTGAAGAATATGGGTAACCAAAGGGTTTGGTTTTGGGCCCCACTGACTTCCATAGTATTTTTTCTTTCTATACTATGTAAGTCAATGTGGTCCATCAACTGTTTAGTTACCAACATTCTTCAAAATATCTTCTTTTGTATTAAGCAGAAGAAAGAAATTCATACAGGTTTGGAACAAGCTGAGGGTGAGTAAATGATGACTGAATATTTGGGTGAACTATCCCTTTAACTCTTTCCCCGCCAGCATTTAAAAAAAAAAAAAAAAAAAAAAATTTTAATCATTTTTACAAACATTTCATGGCCCCCAGAATATTTTGCTGAATGAATATGTGAACATACAATATATCAAAAGAAAGAACAGAGCTTTTGCTTTAAAAAAAAAAATTCTTTTATTCTAGCTTCATGCATTCTTTTTTTTATCAACACTTAAATGTGGACAAGTTTTATAAAAAAAAAAAAAAAGAACATAGATTGAGTAGATCGAGTCCATCAACACCCCCCAAAGCTTCAGTCTTATACCTCTTTGTAGGTCGACATTTCATTCAATAATGTGAGGCAGTTTTGATATGCTGTTCAGTTTAAATGCACATTCATAATAAGGAGGCCAAGACAGATGGTGAAAGAAGCTGCATGTGCCACAAATTTTAGGAAAGGACCATGTATGGTCAACATTGCATAAAACAACAAAATTATCTTTTGCAAAACTAGTTTTTGCATTGTTGAAGTAATGTTGTAGAAATCATAATCATCAATTATTTATTTGGCAGTTTTGATGCTCCATAGACCACATTCTTGAGATAATGTCAAAACAAAGTGATTTTAAAAGGGTTGCTATTGTTGTTTTTTTGTTGTTTTTTTGACGTTCAACTTTCTTTAGTGTGTAAAGTTGCTGTTTGAGCATGAAAAAGTTTTAGTGAGTTGCGTTGGTAGTGTGTTGAAACTCGACCAATCAGAGCACATTGCACTATTTGGAAGGAGGGGCTTCTTAGAGACAGGAATTAAACAGAGCATTATAGACAGACTGGGAAGAGAGGTGCTGCAGTAAAGTAAAATATGTGAAAAACAATGTGTTTTTTGAACATTCAAGCATGAAACCCTAGTTAAGACCCCAAAAACAAAATCAAGACTTTGAAAAAGGGCATAATAGGTCCCCTTTAAATGGACAAAGCATTATTTCTTCAGTAAAGCTTGACAGCAGTACTCACCAAGACGATAGTATTCTATCTCAAGGGGCAAGGTAATGTTTGATAGATCTGTGTAGTGCTTGTCGACGTAACTCTGAGCAACATTTGCATGCCAAAATGCCATAAATCTGGCAATGAAGGAAGTAACAAAAAGGGCCAGCATTCCAAAGTCCAGCAAATTCCAAGGCTCCAGCAGATATTCCCGAGGACCCTGAGACCATATTTCTTTACATTCAGCCCAAATCATTCCTTTAATCAGAAGAGACAGATAATTAGTTTTATTATAAATATATTCATGCACCCAGTCATTCAGTGTTTGATATTTTTAAGCAAATGGCTAGAGTCTGTAGTGAAATTATTTTTTTCTTTTCTAATTGAACAATATCACTTTTACAGATCATTTTTACAAATATTTCTAATATATTTTCATAGGGCAGATGTGACAGATGTTAGACAGCTTGAAGAGTTGTGACCCTTCTGTGGATCATTGTGTTCTTGCAGCAGTCATTTGGGATTTATTTTAGTACATAGCTGTGGGAACTTTCCTTAATCTTGATGTCTAATGTGTCATCTTTTACTCACCCTCATGTCATTCCAAACCCATATGTACTGGTCATATGGACTACTTTCATAGTGCTTTAATGATGCTTTATTGTCTTTTTTGGAACTTACTCACCAATTGTCATTCTGCAAAAGTTCTCCTGTTGTGTTCCAAAAAAAAAAATATATATATATATATAGGTTGGGAATGTCATGTGAGCAAGTAAATTATCTGATTTAGAATAAATGTCTGATTTGTTATTGCGTAACACTGTGAGAGGTACCCAACCTATGACCCAGGAAATGATCAACATTTCCATCCAGGTAAAAGGTGTGGTCTTCATGCGGAACAATTGGGAAGGGTGGTCGTGGATGGTCATATTTGGTAAGAGAGTTGTCCCTTCAAAACGGTCAGCAGCGTTCATGATGAGAAGGCCAAGAAAGATTGTGAAGGAAGCTGCATGTGCCACAAATTTTAGGAAAGGACCACGTATGATCTTCCCCAACTTGAATTAAAAACATTGCACAAAACAAATAAAAAGTTGCATTGTTAAATGATTGATATTGTATTAAGTCAGAAACAGCACAGTTAATATTAAGAATAAATCCATACACAATATTGTTCTTTTCTCGATTATAATATTACGTAAGCATAACAGAAATTCAGTGCCATGGCAGGATTCACATTAGCTAAAGGTTGAGGTTATTGCAGTCTGACCTTGCTTGAGGGTGCTATCCAGTACAGTAAGGCCAGGATGGGAAGTCCAACCACCACCCCCAGAACCACAAGTAACTTGACAGCTGTGGTCTGCTGCCTGAGCCCAGACAGATTCTCATACCATATGGACAAAAGCTGCTGTTGGCAGTTTGGATGGGCTACAAACTGTGTAGGAGGCATAAGAGCGGGCAGAGATACAGTAAACAGATATGTTAATATTACTGTACTATTATCCACAGTAATGAAGCATTTGTATTGCAACACTTAAGGCTACTTAGTTGAATCAATTTGCCTAATAACTATATCACTTACTGAAAACATTGTGTGTATTATTAATGTTTATTATGCGAGAAACCCACCTTTTTCAGCTCATATTTGATGGCCAGTTTTAATCGAACTAGATTAGGTCTGCCGCTCTTGTCAAAGTGGCCACCTGTCTCTGTGTCTCCATTTAAAATGGCTTCCACCTCCTCTGTATTCCGACACAGATCCAGAAGTCCAACTACAAAATCCTTACATTGCATAGACAGCTTCTTATAATCATTCTGTGAATGGAAATTAGCATAGATCTGTTGAAAATATGCACACAAGTATGATGAAAATTACTCCATTTTGACCCTAAACCTAAAGTATACCGTAAAATAAAAGTTATAAAGAGCCTTGAATTAAGAATTCGTTCCCACGACTTGAGAATTCTGGTCCCACTTTATATTAACTGGTCTTACCTACTATGTACTAACATTTAAATTAATCATTTGATACAATGCACTTATTGTGTACATACATGTTTTTACATTGTACCTATATTTTAAAAACACCTGAATGTAATTACATCCGTAATTCATTTCTGTAATTAGGGCCCGAGCACCGATGGTGTGAGGACCCTATTGGAATTGCTCCGTTTATTATTATTCTTCTCCAAAGTGAATCGCTTTTTGGAGGGCCTAAACGTGCTCGAAAACTCATGAAACTTTGCACACGCGTCAGAAGTGGTGAAAATTTACGTCTGTTATGGGTTGCAGAATTAGGCGTGGCAAAATGGCTCAATAGCACCACCTAACGAAGTGCCCCTCGCGCTACATTTCACGTAGATTTTGAAATTCGGTACACACATTTAACAGCCCAATACCTACAAAAAAGTCTCTTGGAGCAAAATCTGAAACCGAACAGGAAGTCAGATATTTTGAATTAACTTGCCATTTTTTGCCATTTCCAGACGTTGTACTTTAACAAACTCCTCCTAGAGCTTTAATCAGATCAATGTCATATTTGGTCAGTCTAATCTAAAGACCTTTGCGACGTTAAATTGCGAAGATCTCGACTTTTCGCTGAAGGGTGTCTTTGTGGCGGCCTGACAAAGTTCGATGTTTCGCCATGAAATACGAAGTTGTTGTAACTCAGACATACAATGCCCAATCTGCCCCAAACTGCACATGTTTTATTAGAGTCCTGGCCTGAAGACATCTACATGGCAATATTCAGTTATAGTCATAGCGCCACCTGTGGGCAACAGGAAATGACATGTTTTACACTGTGATTAACTCCTCATACAGATTTAACCAGATCAACATCATATGTTGTCAGTCTAATCTTAAGACCTTAGCGATGATAAATATCAAAGATCTTGAGGTTTCGTTGAACGGCGTGTCCGTGGCGGCCTGACAAAGTCTGATGTTTCGCCATGAAAGAGGAAGCTGTTGTAACTCAGGCATACTATGTCCGATCTGCCCTTCACATGTGTGATAAGAGTCCTGGCCTAAAGACATCTATATGACAATATTCAGTTAGTCATAGCGCCACCTGCTGGCAACAGGAAATGACATGCTTTACACTGTAATTCACTACCAGAAACACATTTCAATATGCCACAAAGTACCAAACATGCTAGAAACATGTTAAATCATGCAACACTTGGCTAAGTGCTAATGTATGCGATTAACGCCATGAAACAGGAAGTTGTTGTAACTCAGGCATACAATGTCCGATCTGCTCCAAACTTCACACGTTTGATAATATTTCTGGCCTGAACACATCTATATCGCAATATTCCGTTACGGTCAAAGCACCACCTGTTGGCAGCAGGAAGTGTGGCACTTTGAAATGACTTGGCCATAATTCTCCTGTACTTACTCGCTTACATGCATGTCGCCCACTATTCACTGTTTTCCTAAGGCCAACGGGTGGCGGTTAGCCCAGGTGCGAGGGCCCTTTCATCGCTACTTGCAGCTTTAATTACATTTATAATTACACTGTTGACCCATCCCTTACACCTTACCCCTACCCTTAAACCTACCCATACCACCAAAGCTTTCCCTAACCTTACCCGTATCCCACCTCAATAGCAGAAAAAGTGTTTTGCAATTCAATATGAACCCAATAAGTACATTGATTGATGTAAGTACGTAGTAGTTAAGGCCACCTAATATAAAGTGGGACCAGAATTCTTTTCCTCATTTTAGTAAATCATGGCTATGCTGTAATTTGTTATCTTGTTTTGATTTAACTAAAACAAGGGAACAATTATCACAACATGGCCACGATTTAACTAAAAAGAGGGGCCGAATTAGTAAACATGGCCACAATTTGCTAGGTACACCTTGCTAGTACTGGGTTGGAGCCCTTTTTCCTTCAGAACTGCCTTAATTATTTGTGGCATAGATTCAACAAGGTGCTGGAAAAATTCCTCAGGGACTTTGGTCCATATTGACATGACAGCATCACACAGTTGCTGCAGATTTGTCGGCTGCACATCCGTGATGCGAATCTCCCGTTCACCAAATCATAATAGTGCTCTATTGGATTGAGATCTGGTGGCTGTGGAGGTCATTTGAGTATAGTGAACTCATTGTCATGTTCAAGAGACCAGTTTGAGATGATTTGAGCTTTTTGACATGGTGCGTTTTCCTGCTGGAAGTAGACATGAATACACTGTTGTCATAAAGGGATGAACATGGGCAGCAACAATACTCAATCTGTGGCGTTTAAATGATGCTCAATTGGTACTAAGGGGCCCAAAGTGTGCCAAGAAAATATCCCCCACACCATTACACCACCAGCAGCAGCCGAAACCATTGATACAAGGCAGGTTGGATCCATGCTTTTGTGTTGTTTACAGCTAATTCTGACCCTACCATCTGAATGTCGCAGCAGAAATCGAAACTCATCAGATCAGGCAATGAATTTTCAATTTTAGTGAACTATCTCTTTAGCATTATTGGTGGTGTGCTAAGGCAAGATTCACTATTAATACTGTTCATACTCAGGGTTAAACAATCTTCCAGAACAGCAACAACCTGACAACACCAAACACCCAGGACACCCTGGCCCTGCAAACATCCAAATCACATTAGAAACTGTCCTCTAATGTGCAGAAAACCCCAAATTGATTTTGGCATAGGTGAGCACCACTCACTTAATGACTTAATGAAAGATATTGTAAAGTGTTACAAAAACATTTCATGCCAGAATTACGGTCACAGCCAGAGATTGCCACCTATGATTATCCTTAATGGCTGGAAATTGAATGCAACTGGTATGTGATTATGCACATGTCATTGCAGATAATAGTTAGGTTTTTTATTTCTTTCTAGAGAACCATCTTACCATCTGTTTAAGACTGAATCTGCATACAAAACCTTATACCCATCAATAATAATATAAGCAAGAAGAGCAAATCCACCCACTCTATGGCAAAGGCTGCAGACTCACTAACTACCAGGCAAGACTGCACACCCACATCCATATGCACTCTGCATAAAAAGTTAAAAGGAAAAAACCTGAATCATATTTCTTAAACCCATTAGTTGCTTGTCTTTTTACTAATGTACCTCCTGCCTGATATTGATAATACCCTATATCTACTGATTTTATCCAATGAAATGTTTGGACAAACCCGTTCTTCTTTACTGTGTTGACAATGACATATAACCTATTGAAACAGTAAGTTGGGATGGGAAATATCACATTCTTCCATGTTCCATTATTTAAAGAGGACCTATTATTCTTTTTTACCTTTCCTTTAGTATGTAGCTGTTTGTGCATGTAAACAATCTGCAAAGTTACAAGCCATGAAGTCCACACGTAAACGGCTCCAAGAGAAAACACTCACCTGAAACACCTTGTTCGCAATCCTGCCATTATTTCCATGACGTGGTTACGTAACACATTTGCATAAGGAATGTATAAGGCCAGGAAGAGTTTACGACATGTTGAGGAAACTGTTTTGTTTTTTTGCTTTTTACTTAGAGGGAAAAACATTTACCTGGACTTCCAAAGGCAGAGGAATCGAAGAATCAGTGGTCTAAATTTATTTTTAACACTATTGCTCAGCAGTACAACTTTGTTTTCTCACCATTTTTCTAACTACTGCTTCTTGAACCGTGCAGTTGAATGCAGTGTTAACGGACATACAGTTTTTACTGTGATTTAGAGAAATGATAGTTATAAAATCACATCTGAAATGTAAGAGATGTATAAAATACAATAAAAAACTTCCACTTTTAAATGTCCTCCTCAAGTTGTGCTAGCGAAGGTGGTTTGGGACTGTCATTATCAGACTTGGCTCAAATTGATAACGTAACTCCCCTTACTGGTTATGTAACAACGTAATTATAAGAAAAATAATGATTTTTTGAACATTAAATCGTGTTAACCTATTCTAGTAGACCCGCTGAACAAAATTATGAACTTGTAAATGAGAATAATAGGAGCTCTTTAATAATAGGATCTATATTTTCTCTTCCTGTATACTATTATGCCTACCTTAAACTCTTTTTCTATGTTGGCCAGTACAGCCAGTTCATTGCTGAGCTCTAGAGCCGTCAGTACTGGGTCCTCACTGGACAGGGATAGGTAGGCGGGGCTAGCCAGCCCTTTGTAGGCATTGATTCTGGAACGTGAATGGCTAAAAGAGTCATGCCTCTGGTGATAAAGACAGCTGTTGCATTTGCAAAAGTAGTCATGTGGGCGTGCAATGCGGGCACCCTTCCTTAGCAGAATGTGCACAATCTCATATTCGTGGCAATGAGAAGCTAGTATAATGGGTGTAATATCATGGGAAAACCGAGTGCCATCCTCATCATAGGCGAAGAAGTCGTCTTGTGTCGTTGCCTGGAGGGGGCTGCTAGTGAGTTTGGTTGTGTCTGAGAAAGCCTGGTGGCCCAAAATGGCCTCCACAATACGAATGTATCCTTTACTTATGGCTAAAAGCAAAGCGTCACCTATCCTGGCCAGGTTCTCTTTTTTCAGCAAGAGTTCTGTCACTTCTAGGTGCTCACTGGCAACCGCAAGCTGCAATGCACTCTGGCCCATGTAGTCCACACAGTTGACATTAAGTTCAGGAAGTTCTTCTAGCATCCTACGGATGACAGGGATATTTCCATACTCAGCTGCCTCTAGGAAACGCTCTTCAGTTGAGGACAGACTATTGTAACGGGCGTTAAACATGTAGGCCGGTCTTCGCGTAGCCATGCGCCGGCTCTTAGCCAATGCGTGCCTCTGAATGTCATCATTGCTCCACCTATTCCGCCAGAGAGAAAATCAAAATCACAAACTTGTTTAAAACAAAGCATTGGTAAGTGAACAGTGCAGTCACATTAGAGAAATTTTGTGGAGGAAAAAAAGGTCCATTATCTACTGTCAAACAGTGCAGCAAAGTATGAAGTACAGCTCACGCAGAAGTCACTTTCAAACCAAATCATGCAGTTATAAGAAGTCACTCCTCTTGCATTTAGCCCACATTTTAGATATTTTGTATAAATCACTGGATCATAGTGTCAGGGTTTTGGGTAAAGGGATGGGGCGAGGACTCAAGAATGCAGATATAGGCTTTTATTAATCAAAAAATAAAACAAAACGAACATAAACTACCCATTGGTGGAAAACATGCAGGGCAGGGCAACAGGGAGCAGATAAACATGATGCACATACAACAACAATCTGGCACAGGACTGTAAACACAAGGAAAATAAAAAGGGAGAGCAAACAAAGCAGGTAACAAGGGAGGACAGGTGGGGCAAATAAACCAATAATCAGATAACAAGAATGATGGGGTTAGACAATAGAAAGGAGAGCACATGGCACATAGAAACAAACATGACAAGCCATGTGCTCACAGCAAACATAACAAAAACCAGAGCACATGGCCAGTGAAAACAATCCCAAGCCATGCACTCAAACAAAACATGACACAAATACGCAGCCAATGAGAGCTCTCTTCGACTGCGTGTCCACACAGAACATGACAACATGCGGACAGAAGAGTGTATGGCCCAAGTAAACTCAAAACTTCCACAACAAGACCGAGTGCACGGAGAATGAGCAAATGCTCATCCTGTGCGCTCACAACAGAAGACAAACACACAAAGCATGAATGTCCGAACCCCAATCACAGAACCAAAACCAAACTGGACTTTATTAACCAATGTCTTTGCTGCTGACCTTCAATGATCTAATTCAACCATACCAATAAGCAAAAATGACTTTAGATTAGATTTAGAAATAAGAGTGTTGAACTTCCTTCTCAATCCTGTTCTTCTTTAATCCAGAATGGCAGCACAGCTCAAAGGTTTATTTGAGCTGCGCCCTCTACCATAAATATGCATTTCCTTCAGCATGAGGCTTATTCATTTCATTTTTTGTGTAAAAGGGCCTCAACATTTGCCAAAAATAGAACTTTTTTATTGTCATTAAAAAACAAACAAGCAAGCCCAGCCCAGGTGAGAAAAAGTAATGCAAAAGTAAGGTAATGCATTACTTTTCATAAAAAGTAACTATAAGTACCACAAATAGTTACTTGTTTAGGGAGTAACGCAATACTGTAATGCATTACTTTTAAAAGTAACTTTCCCCAACACTGCTCACAACGACAAGACAAGGAGTTTTAGAGCTCTGTCACCAAACCAAAAATAAACAAACTAAGGTGACAGAACCCTGACACATAGTCTTTGTGAACTGCTGTTGTATGGAAAGATCTAAGTAAAGATTCTTCAAAAAAAAAAAAAAAACTAGAAAAAAAAAGGTCAACATGCATCAACCTAATCAACACCCTGTGTTTGAGATAAGCTACCCAGCCTGATTGGAAAATCGTGCCTGTAGTGACTTTGCATGTTGCATGTTTTGCAACACTTTCAAAGTGAAATGTCCAGTGAGTGTTGCTAAAAGCTTGTTCAGTTTTATCTAAAACAGATGAATGTGGCAACGTTTTATGTTGGCTGTTGTACGTATCATGGCAGTTTGGAAATGAATTGTCCAGTGAGTGGCTTTAAAAGGTTAATCACATTTGAAAACAACGTACCACCTACAGTAAAATACCCTAAACCTAATCGATAGTGTTAACAAATGCAATTGTAAGAAAAAAACACATTTGTGAAGCACCCATGGCATTTTAGCTTGATTCTAAAAATCTTTGAGCTTTTTTATCGTGATTCACGTTTCATACCCAAGCAGTTCACATCGCAAGTGCCATGCTATACCAGGTGAGCTACTGAGCAAGTTTACTACACCAGAAAATCCATATGGAGCTATTCATGTGATGCAAATGTCAAAATGTATTAGTTTACAAATCATAAACTATGGTAAAAGTGTTTTGAGGTCAATATTTTGCCAGGAACCAATATATAATATTTTATATTATTTATAATATATATAAAGTAGCTATTAAAGGGGAATATATATTATATATATATATAACTTTTCACTAATGTAATGTTTGTGTAACGCGTTGCTCACGCAGGAACACACGACGAAGAAGATCAAATAAGTCTTTACTTAGGAAATCCAACAGGTACAGGCAGGAACGCAACACAACACAAAGCATACGAGACCGGACAATGAACATAGGGAAGGCAGGAACTTAAATACACAGATGATTAACTAAAATGACAAACAGCTGTAAATGGTCTTGTTAATGTCCATGGTGATAGATTGTGGCGGTAAAACGGAACAAAGGAGCACATGTGACAGATGAAAACCAAAACTAACTGAATGTGACAGTACAGCAAGGTGCGTCCTCGCGCCGTAATGGAACATCCTAAGGGGAGGGCCGGAGGGGGATCTGGAGGAGGATGGAGTGAAAGTGAGATGTCCGAATGATGCAGGAGGTGGCTCTGGAGGAGGACGGCCAACTGGGAGGAGTAGCCAGATGGTGGCCAGGCCGCAGTCAGGATGGTGGACCACGGCGGCGGCGCTGGAGGGAGGAGCCATGGTGGTGAAGGCTTCAGCGCCACCTTGGAGACGAGCGAGGGCAACGGTGATGACGGAGGAGGAACCCACGGCGCAGATGGAGGACTGAAGGAGTGGAGTGACGCTGAAGACCCAGATGACCGCGACGGAGCCGCAGCGACGACCCCCCCGAGATGGATGCAGGGATCTGGAGGTCTGAGGTGTAGCTGGAGCGACCGAGGGTGGAGGCGAAGCCTGAGGGAGAGCGGAGCTAGCCGGAGCAGTAGGGGTGGAGGGCCGGAGAGCAACGGACGGCCCTCAAGTCCGTGGCGCAGGTGACGCGACGTCCGACCCGGGTGAAGCCGACGGTTCGAGGGAGATCCGCGAAGCCGAAGTCTCGAAGGTCCCAGCAGACGTCGAGGAAGGGAGGAGCGCAGGTGGAAGAGTCAGGGCGATGGGTCGAGGTGGAGTGACCAGGACAGAAGCCGGAGGCGGAGCCACGGGATCCTCACGCCCAGAAGGAGGTGGCTCACGGTAGGCCTGCAATGGAACCACGTCACTGAGAGGAGATGACGGTGGTACAGTGGGATTGATGGCGGACAGCTCGGGCAGGACAGCAGACGTGGCTGGGGTCTGGGAGGAAGACTGGGATGACGGGCTGACCAAAACATTTAGAAGAGGAGGTGGGAGAGGGAGGCTGGGTGGGACCAGTGAATCCAGAATAGAACAGGTAGGCAGATGAAGGGTTGCGTCTGTGTTGTAGTCCAGAAACTCACTCTCAGTGACAGGCAGGTGGGCGGGGCTTCTGACCAACCCCTTGACTCCCTCGGCGCAGGATGGGACAGCCGACTCAGACCTCTCCTCAGGCTCCGGTGTGATGAAACGTAAACAAAAAAAAAAAAAAAATCATGGCTCTCCTGAGCCACTGCGATGAATTTTACCCATTCATCCACTGGGTGGTCCAGTCTTCTGTAACGCGTTGCTCGCGCAGGAACACACGACGAAGAAGATGAAGATCAAATAAGTCTTTACTTAGGAAATCCAACAGGTACAGGCAAGAATGCAACGCATACGAGACCGGACAATGAACATAGGGAGGGCAGGAACTTAAATACACAGATGATTAACTAAAATGACAAACAGCTGTGAATGGTCTTGTTAATGTCCATGGTGATAGATTGTGGCGGGAAAAAGAAACAAAGGAGCACATGTGACAGATGAAAACCAAAACAAACTGAATGTGACTGAGACCGTGACAGTTTAGCTGTATATCATCCTCACGGGTTTCCGAGGCTGAGTGCTCAGAATGAAGAGGTTTCTTTCAGACCAAAAATATTTGGACATCTGGTGGTTGACAAAAATTAATGGATCATGTTCATATCAGCAGCATATGTTTGCAGATCACACTTGGTTCATGATATTTTGGTATTGCTATGAAATCCTTATATTTTCAGTGTCCAAATCACTGTGGGATGACTGTTCACTGTACACAGATGAGATGTTTATAATCTCTTTTTCAGACTATACTTGAATCAATGTTAATGGGTCTAAAATGCTTATTCATTTTGAAAAAACATTCTAAATGTGAAACATCTGAGATTTACAAAATTACGGAGTTGTTTAAAATGTTTAAAAAACTTGGTAACAGATGTACAGTATCTCACAAGTACACCCCTCACATTTCAGCAACCATTTTATTATTCTCAATAATAAATAATAATATTGTTCTCAAGCGACAATACTATAGAAATGAAAATTGGATATACTTTAGAGTAGACAATGTGCAGCTTGTATAGCAGTACAGATTTACTGTCCTCTGAAAATAACTCGACATACAGCCATTATTGTCTAAATAACTGGCAACAAAAGTGAGTACACCCTAAGTGAACATGCCAAAACTGTGTCCAAAGTGTCAATATTTTGTGTGAGCACCATTGTTATTTAGCACTGCCTTAATCCTCCTGGGCATGGAATTCACCAGAGCTGCACAGGTTGTTGCTGGGATCCTCTTCCACTTCTCCATAACGACATCACGGAGCTGCTAGATGTTAGACATATGGCGCTTCTCCACCTTACGCTTGAGGATGCCCCACAGGTGATCAATAGGGTTCAGGTCTGGAGACATACTTGGCCACTCCATCACCTTCACCTTCAGCTTCCTCAGCAAGGCAGTTGTCATCTTGGCGGTGTGTTTGGGGTCATTATCATGCCGTTCAGCCCAGTTTCTGAAGGGAGGGCATCATGTTCTGCTTCAGAATGTCACAGTACATGTTGGAATCCATGTCCTCCCCAGTACCAGCAGCACTCATGCAGCCCCAGACCATGATGCTACCACCACCATGCTTGACTGTAGGCAAGACACAATTTTCTTGGTACTCCTCACCAGGGCGTCGCCACACATGCTGGACACCATCTGAGCCAAACAAGTTTATCTTAGTCTCATCAGACCACAGGACATGGTTCCAGTAATTCATGCTTTTGGACAGGTTGTCTTCAGCAAACTGTTTGCGGGCTTTCTTGTGAGCCAGCTTCAGAAGAGGCTTCCTTCTGGGACGACAGCCATGCAAACCGACTTGTTGCAGTGTGCGGCGTATGGTCTGAGCACTGACAAGCTGACCTTCCGCTTCTGCAACCTCTAAAGCAATGCTGGCAGCACTCATGCATCTGTTTTTTGAAGCCAGCTTCTGCCCCTGACGCACAGCACAAGGTCTTAACTTCTTTAATTCAACTTCTTTGGCCTGTTTCGAGTGGAACCCATCTTGGAAAACCTCTCTCTATGACCCTGGCCACTGTGCTGTAACTCAGTTTCAGGGTGTTACCGATCTTCTTATAGCCTAGGCCATTTTTGTGGAGAGCAACAATTCTAATTCTCAGATCCTCAGAGAGTTCTTTGCCATGAGGTGCCATGTTGAACATCCATTGATCAGTATGAGAGAATTGTACTCAAAGCACCAAATTTTAACTGCTCTAATACAAGATCCACACATTTGTATGGTCCTGTCAAGCAGACAAAAACATGAACATGATGAATAGGACATGTGGCTTTGCATGGTTAAACAACATACAACTGTTATCACTTAGGGTGTACTCACTTTTGTTGCCAGCTATTTTGACAATAATGGATGTATGTTAAGTTATTTTCAGAGGACAGTAAATCTGTACTACTATACAAGCAGCACATTGACTACTCTAAAATATATCCAAGTTTCATTTCTATAGTATTGTCCCTTGAGAAGATATACTAAAATGGTTGCTGAAATGTGAGGGGTGTACGCACTTTTGTGAGATACTGTATATGTTAGACAAACAATACAGGATGAAAATGTGCCTGAATGATTGCATTTAAATTGCCTAATTTTGTTTGAAATAATTTGTTTCCGTAGCAATAACGGCGCTGAATCATAGATTGATGAGCCCTCCCACACTAATGCTGTCTTGGTTAATCAAGAAATAAATAATTTCAGAAGTCAAGGGGCATCTAACTACTGTTAGATAAATCAGTGTCAATGTTCTCTTCTTTACACCTACATCTGTATATTCCCTTTAAAATTCAAGACAAGAACAACTACAACTTCATCTTTGTATTCTGAGTGATATTAATCCTAAAATAAAAAAATAAAAAAAGACCCTAAAGTAGGACAAGCCAGAGTAAACAATATATGAGTGGCTAAATCTTTTTTTTTTTAAATCTTGGATCAAATTTGTCTTAGATTTACAAAAATCCATAACATGCTGAAAACCTAATCGATTCTTCAAATACAAACCACATAAAGACAGATGAAAGAGAGAGAGATAAAAAAAAAACAACAACAACAACAAAAAACCTTTGTGACAACAGAGTTTTTACTTATGTCATTTCTTTATAATTCAATATCAATGTTTTAAGATCAATACATCTGTACATGTAACGTCAGAGTTTGTCAGAGAGGGTGGTAATCATTTATCTTATATTACGTGCAGCTGGATCATTAACAAAATCAGGAAAACAATGAAAGGTTATGAAAAAATTATTGGTAAAACGTTGCTTAACTTTGTTAATGTTGTTAACATTTCTATGTATCTCCAAAATGTCCAAAAAAACAGAACTCACCTCTTGCAATACCGTGGCAAAGGATACTTTTCAAAGTCGGTGTTCATCCGTTGATGAACAGAAGTGTGTTTGACAGAAGTGTGGTCACTGGACATCGGTTTACTGTCTTCATGAATCTCTCACCTTTACTGATGCGCACGAAAGAGCCGCTCACATCAGGAGTTGATGTGATCCTGCAAAGTTAAGCAAAATTCTCCTCAAACTATTTTTCATTAAATATGCGAATTCTAGTGTGGGTTTGATCCGTAAAACTACCCGCGCGTTCCTGGGAAGCTTATTGAGTGTGTTAAACAAATCGAATGTGTGATGATGTCACGGCTACATCATTATACGAGTCGTTCAAAGAAACCTTTTTCAGTTTTATTATGTAATTTTATTGTAAGATTTTAGAAATTGTATGCGGAAATAAACAGCAAAAAAATAAAACAGTACTTACAAGAAATATCATTAAAATGATCACAAACTGTACATGAGGTGAAGAATCCGTACAGCCTACAAAAAAGCTGTTTTATTCCAAGTGGAGCGAGTCGCCCCCTCATGGGCGCTGGCATATCTGCAATTGTCAGAGTTATTAATAATAACAACACAATGATAATACATTTACTTTACATAATAATTTCCAGCAGTGCTCAATGCGTTTTACAAAGTGTGAACATAAAAGTACAAGAAAAACAATAAAAACAATAGCAATCTACATATTAGCCTATACAGACAAACATAACATTGGAACCTGCATCAACAGTAGGCCTAGCCTATAGGCTATATGGATTAGCATGATCTAAGACTGAAAATCTGTGTAGTATGAGACAGAGAAAAATGTAGACAGGAAAATATAATACATATTAAGTTGAAATAACTGTGTCTTTAGAAAGGTTTTTAGTTTTTAAATCGTTATAACCAGACCAAATTTTCCAAATGTAGCCAAAATCATGGTAGGCTAACAGGGTTGACAGGGTGTCTTTATAAAATGTACTGTAACCTTAAAGAGATTGCTTCCTAAAAGGATGATAATTTCATGTATAACTTTGTCAGTGTTAATGTCAATGTATTCAGCACTATGAATGTACTTTTATGCCTCAATACATCATCATTATACATAATTTTATATATAAAAAAAGCAGACATGTAGACATTTTTATTTTATTGACCAGATTTTAAAAATCGGCACACTTCATTCCAATTTTCAAGATTTTTCTTTTAGAGTTTGAAAGCTTTCCAAATCCTCTGTAAACGTTTTGTATGGATGTATACTTTAATGAATGGCTTATTATATTCTATATTCTTATACCTTGTTTTCCTGACAGTAATAATATTATATAGGCCTATTATACTGATGTGATGTCACAATTGCGTCATAACCAGTGGAGAATGGGGGATAGTGATCAATCACTATAGCACTTTTGGCATGGCTGTGGTTCGGCGGCATGAACTTAGGCAATCATAGCCATGTCAAAATTCAGCACTCTTGTGCATGCTGCATGTAATATTACTTAAATGAAGCATGCCATTTTCAATATTTTTATTTGCAAAATAATAATGCTTGCATGTAAAACCAAGTGAATAAATATATTTTTTTCTAACATTGTTTTTTGTTTTTGTTTTTTGTGAGCAAAACCTACAATTCTCCACATTTAATAATAAAATGTGTGGAGGTTAAAAGAAGACATTAAATAAGGAGAGGTGAAAAATAATTAATGAAAAAATATATATGAATGTCCATCACAGATGCAGAAAAGTGAAAACAAAAACTACAGAAGACTACTTAAGAACTATAGTATACATATATACAATTTATATATCAAATAAATACATGAATGAAGTGAAATCATACAGTACAAGTGCGTACAAAATCATTCAATGGATTTAAAAAATAAATACTTAATTTGTTTATCTTGCTCTTTTCATTTTTCTTGTTTCAAGAAAGAAAGTTGTTGTTGTTGTTGTTTTAGAGGAAATGGTTAGGAGAAATTAGGGCAAATGGTAAAAATGAACTTGACTGCGTGTTTAAAAATATACGTGCCAGTATTTCAAGACATCCAGCCAGGGGCCTGTTTACAGGCAACTCCACTGAGAGACCGATCTGCGTGTCTGCAGACCCGCCTATCTCAGCCATTTTGTTTCTGCGCCTCTTCGCCATGGCGGAGATGGACGATGGTGATGAGCCGGGTTTAGTGCACACTCACAGCGGTTCTTCTGGATCCAAATCAGGGGGAGACAAGATGTTCTCCCTCAAGAAGTGGAATGCGGTGGCAATGTGGAGTTGGGATGTGGAGTGTGACACCTGTGCTATTTGTCGGGTTCAAGTAATGGGTAAGTGTTTCTCTAGCTAACAGGCTACCTGAGATAGCATTTATGTGATTGTTAGCTGGTTCACCTCAAAAGACCATTAATGTAGAAAGTGTTCGCCTGTCACACTAGTAACAGTTTAAAGTGAATGACATACTGCTGCCTACACAGACAATATTTGTGGAAATCATAAGTGGTCGTATAAATGCAGATACAAACGTTGCAAAGTCTTATTATAATGCCCAAAATTTGGTAAATATGACGATCAGACGCACCTAGTTCTAAAAAAAATGCGAAAATCTAACCTTTCTGTCACAGTAATGCTCGTCAAATGTTTGAATTAACCATTCCTACTCAAAATATGCCGAATCAAATGTTTAAACGCGCATATGATGATCAAATTACTGAATCCGATCGAATACCTCTAAGAATCACGTGCATCGTGTTCGAATGCACATTATATGTTCAAAATGCTGAGTGATCGAACATTTAAATGCCTCTTTGTGATACTGCCCAAAAATGTGCATCCGTTTTTTTTTAAATCAAACTTATGATGCTACAAAAAACGCCCGATTAAACGTGCTAACATGATGCTCTAACCCTCTGAATCAAATGCACCTACGATGTTTAACAATATTAAAGCGAATGTTTGAACATCTGTGATTCTTAGAAATGCTGCATTAAAAAAAATCAAATGCAAATATATCTGCGCAGACTTCGAAAACCACTTAATCGAACAATGTCCAGAAATACTGCATTGAATGTGCAAATGCACTTGCTATTGCCAAAAACATGCTAACATAGGCAGTTCAGGCTTTGAGACAAACCTGTGTTTGGATTTTACTGGTCCAAGACAAGCAAATGTAGTTACAGTGCACAACTTCTTAATCAAAACAATAATTGTACAGTCAGACTGTGACTTCACTATGACTTTAGCAAGTCTGTTCTCTGAAAGCGTTTTAACATGATTTAGATTTCAACTTATTTCTGTCCTAAATGAACTTAAAGAACTAGGTATGTTTTTGAATGGTATGTATTTTTAAATGCATTTCAGATGCATGCTTGAGATGCCAGGCTGAAAACAAACAAGAGGACTGTGTTGGTAAGTCAACTGTAACATCACTAATTACCTGCCTAATTAACCAATTACATTAAGCCCCTGGAAGCAGATGGCAGCACAGTCCATTGCCATTACAGTTTGCCCTTCACTAATATTTTCTGTCATAATTCTCTCGTTTTGAATACACGATAATAATAAACAAAATAATGTACTTTAGTCATTTATCAGATGATTGTATCCAAAGTGACTTACAGAACACTTATTAGGGGCAATCCAACTGAAGCAACCAGAGGTTAAGTACCTTGACCAAGTGCACAATCCATAGTATTCATTTGCGTCATCAAACGCACCCTGCCTCCACACTGGTAGGTTAGACAACTGGTAAAATCAAAGGACACTTTCACACTGATATTTACGGCAGCAAAGACTTAAAGAGATACTTCATCCATAAATGAAAATTCTGTCATCATACTGTATATTCACCCTCACATCTTTCTTTCGTCTGTGGATATTTTGAGGAATGTCTCAGTGCTTTTTTTTTTTTTTTTTCCCCATACAATAAAAGTCAGTGGGGTCCAAAACGTCACTTTCTCTTATTCTTTCTTTCTCTCAGTGGTATGGGGAGAGTGCAACCACTCCTTCCACAACTGCTGCATGTCCCTCTGGGTCAAGCAGAACAATAGATGCCCACTATGCCAGCAGGACTGGGTGGTGCAGAGGATCGGCAAGTGAGGATTGGAGCTTTGTACCCACATTTCCTCCGTCCACTTTGGCACTACTCCACTTAGGAAGACAAGACTGATTATCAGAGTATCTGCAGCCACTGAATGTGTAGGAATACCTGTCTGCATGTATGTGACTGTCAATGTGAAACCATGGATGTAGGCAGAAATCCAGGTGACACTGGTTAGCTTTATCTTTCTGTCACCTCATACAGCATTAACAAGAACCAGCCAGAAGAGCTCCAGGAAACGGCAGATTCACTTGGGTGTTTGTGGCAGTATGTGTGACATTGAAGCTGTACTATGAATGTGTGTTTTAAGTGTGATAAAAATAAATTAAAAAAAGAACTTTTATAAGTGTGTGATAATGATATATATATATGTTTAAATTGTTATTCATTATTAGTGTACACATGTCTCTCAAAATCCCTAAATGGACAGAAAATTTCAAATTCAAAATGAAAATGGTCATCATTCAACTTCAATATTTATCAAGCAGGTAAATTGTTCTTTTACTTGAGTACTTACAAAGAGAGAAATCTATATATGAAATATTTTACAGCACAAAATTAGAAAAAACAAATCCTTGACTTTTCCTAAGCCTATGCAACACTTAGACCTCATTGAAAAAGCATTTTGTAAGTCTTCCACCAGTACGTTGCTTATTGCTCCATCCTCTGTTAATTCTAGTGAAATAATTAGCTCAGGATTTGAGTGCTAATGATTAATCCGGAACCCATAAGGACAATTTCCAAGACAAAGATTTAGTTACTTGTAATTTGACGCAGGCTTTTCAGCCAGCGGCACTGTAAACTATTTGTTCTGATATCCCCCCTGGTGCATTCTGGGGTTAAGGGCTTTTTCTCAAGAGTGCAATCAAGACTAAATATTATGCACTAAATTGTATTTGGGTAGTTGACATGTTTAGCAGTGTGGCAAATGTCCTGCTATACTTTATTTAAAATTACTATAAACAAAATGTAATAACTTCTTGTGAAAATACTTGAGGCTGTGCATGCTATTGAATAATGTTAAAGAATAAAGCTACTTAGACATTGTTTTAAGGAGTTCACATTCAGGTCTGGCAGCATTCTGGTACATAACACCCACTTGTTATGATCCACTCAGTTCCTGATGGATATAATCAAGGCTTTTTTCATTTAATATTATGTATGCAGTCTATACCTATCACGTGCAAGAACGTACAACTTTTTATAATTACACTAATATATGTAGAAAAAGATTTCCACACTCTTAACAGGCAGGGCAGAAAACCATCTTCACTGACTGTTGTGTTTTCTAAAACTATGGTGAATGCTCATCTGCTGTTAATTACTATTCCTAATGCACATTTTAAATACAAAACAGTTTATGGGTGAATTTCAGGCGAAGGAAACAGGTGAAGTTTATTTCTAAATTGGGCATATTTGATTTCTAAAATGCTAAAGAATATAATCTTTATTGCTGCATATCAAGAGATTGTGCAATGTATTTTCATGTTAGACATGAATTACTGCATGGCAACTTCATTATGTGCCTCCTAGGATGCATTGAAGAAGTTCCCATCTATGCTGGACACTTGTTGGATACTATCTGTTCTCATTCATTTAAAAAATAGATACATTTTTAGTAGTGTAAAGACATATACAGGCACAAGTTTTATTACTCTACAAAACTCACGTCAAGCATTTGAAGTTTCATTACACATTTTTAATTTATAAAAAGAAAAATCTTGCCATCTTAATAAATGCAAGTACGGTTACACTTTATTTTACAGTATGTGTACTTAGCCAAGAAAGTACTGGTAATATACACCAATCAGGCATAACATTATGACCACCTTCCTAATATTGTGTTGGTCCCCCTTTTGCTGCCAAAACCGCCCTGACCCGTCGAGGCATGGACTCCACTAGACCACTGAAGGTGTGCTGTGGTATCTGGCACCAAGATGTTAGCAGCAGATCCTTTAAGTTCTGTAAGTTGCGAGGTGGAGCCTCCATGGACCGGACTTGTTTGTTAAGCACATCCCACAGATGCTCAATTGGATTGAGATCTGGGGAATTTGGAGGCCAAGTCAACACTTCAAATTCGTTGTGCTCCTCAAACCATTCCTGAACCATTTTTGCTTTATGGCAGGGTGCATTATCCTGCTGAAAGAGCTCACAGCCACCAGGGAATACCGTTTCCATGAAAGGGTGTACATGGTCTGCAACAATGCTTAGGTAGGTGGTACATGTCAAAGTAACATCCACATGGATGGCAGGACCCAAGGTTTCCCAGCAGAACATTGCCCAAAGCATCACACTGCCTCCACCGGCTTGCCTTCTTCCCAGTGCATCCTGATGCCATGTGTTCCCCAGGTAAGCGACGCACACGCACCCGACCATCCACGTGATGTAAAAGAAAACGTGATTCATCAGACCAGGCCACCTTCTTCCATTGCTCCGTGGACCAGTACTGATACTCACATGCCCACTGTTGGCGCTTTCGACGGTAGACAGGTCACCCTGACATGGGCACCCTGACTGGTCTGCGGCTATGCAGCCCCATACGCAACAAACTGCAATGTACTGTGTATTCTGACACCTTTCTATCAGAACCAGCATTAACTAATTTGAGCTACAGTAGCTCGTCTGTTGGATCAGACCACACAGGCCAGCCTTCGCTCCCCACGTGTATCAGTGAGCCTTGGCCACCCATGACCCTGTCGCCGGTTCACCACTGTTCCTTCCTTGGACCACTTTTGAAAGATACTGACACTACAGACCGGGAACACCCCACAAGAGCTGCAGCTGCAGAGCTAATCCTTACGCTTACGCTTCTAACACATCAACTTTGAGGACAAAATGTTCACTTTCTGCCTAATATATCCCACGCACTAACACGTGCCATGATGAAGAGATAATCAGTGTTATTCACTTCACCTGTCAGTGGTCATAATGTTATGCCTGATTGGTGTAAGGTAACTACATGGGTAAAGGTTAGGTTTAGGGGTAGGTTCAAGGTTATTACCTAGTTATAACCCAGTTATTGTAATTGCTATAATAACTACATAGTATGTACATGCGGAACAGGACTGTAAAATAAAGTGCTATCACAGGTACTGTAAAGCTGTATCATTATTGTAATATGTCAGCTGTCTGCCAGACAACCTATTAATGCTAACATGGCTGCCCCAGTCCACAAAGCTCGATTAAAAACAGCCAAGAGGACAGATTTTATTATAATGTTTACACCTAATGAAGGCTTATTCTCATTCTACTGTCATAATGAACTTTAAATCTGTTTTTGTAAGATTCTAAAGTCTTCAAACTCTCAAAAAATTGAAAACATAGAAGTATACAATGTAATTGGTGGTTAGCTAAGGCAAGCATCACTAATATGGCTCATACTTGGGGTTCAAAATTTGAATAGACCTCTAAGGCCCGGTTTCACAGACAGGGCTTAGATTAAGCCAGGCCTTTAGGCCTTAGTTCAATTAGGACATTTAATCAGCTATTATAAACATGCCTTAGCAAAAAAAAACATTACAGGTGTGCATCTTGAGACATAACAGTAGCACTGAAATATTATAAGGTATGTCGGTGCAAGTTGCTTTCAGTTGAAACAGCTCAAACATGCATTTTAGTCTGGGATTAGGCCTGTCTGTGAAACTGGGGGTATAAGTATTAAACTTTCAAACATAACAAGTGCTATTATTTCACTATCACCTGGCAGACAATGGAGTGGGCATCATTAAGGTTGGTTAACACTGACTGGCAAGGTGAACTGGCAATAACATTGAAGGAACCAGAATGTCGCTTTTGGGCTAATAAAAAAACACCAAGAACCCTAGGTGCGTGAGGTCAGCAGAAAAAAAAAAAAAAAAATATTAAAGGGGGCTTGACCAAAAAAGTTTGAGAACCACTGCTTTAACAATGGGATAGCAACACCCTATAGCATTAAAGCAGCAAATTTTGCATGGGCAAGCACCACTCACAGTTTCTTAAGAAACCCATCTAGTTCTATTTATTTTCTTGAACTGAAGTTGACTGTAGAAGACTGAGCACATCAGAGGCAACAATTGCATTGTCTATCCCTTAGCATTGTGGCTAAACATAGTACAAAGCCTCTTAAGTTACGAACGCATAAGTTCCTTTCCGTGAGAGCCGTATCCACGAATTAGCATACAAAGACACTTACTTAAGAGAAAATCCTTATTGAGGTTTTTAATTCTGACTGAGCAATTACATGAGTGGCACAGGGAGGACTCGGACTTGAGGCGCTGAAGCCTCATTCTTTTTGACTCATCTTGGTTGCCACTGTGCTGCCTACATTTCAGTTCTTTTTTATTGTTACCTGCAGCGTCACATAGTTGACCCCTAACCTCACCACAGCCATGTGTGACATGGGTGGACTGGACAATCTGGTGGCCAACACGGCCTACCTGAAAGCACAGAGTCTAGACGACAAGGAGATGAGGAAACGCAGACGTAGCCTAATTCTTCCCCAACTTGAAAACTGTACAAAGGTGCGTGCAGCCATTCCCAAGGACTTTGAGGACATCTGTGAGCAGCAGCCCATTGGGAAAACATGCTTCCGACAGTTCCTCTTAGCCTCCAATCCAGAATACCTTGCTGCTGCAGAGTTCCTGGAGGAGTTGAATGACTGGAATTTGGCAGAGGCAGGTGCTAAAGAAAAAGCCAGGCAGAATATTATTAACAAATTCTGCAAAGCTGACTCCAAAAGTTTCCTGGCTTATCTGACAGAGGACATGGCGGAGAAGTGTAAAGCCGTCTCTGAGAAGGACTTTGAGGAGGTGATGATGGGACAGGTGAAAGAAGCCACACAAGAGTTTCTGAGAGGAAAACCTTTCAATGAGTATCACACCAGCCCGTTCTTTGATAGATTTGTGCAGTGGAAGGAATTCGAGAAGCAGCCCATCTCTGATAAATACTTCTACGAGTTCAGGACTTTGGGGAAAGGAGGATTTGGAGAGGTGAGTGTTTGCACTTCTTACCCTGTCACAAACAATTTACAGATTAAATATATTAAAAATTAATTGTTTTAGAAGTTGTCTGTTTAAGCTGCGGATTCTTGGTTGATAGCTTGTATAAATCGATAGTTTTTGTTCAGTTTAACTCTAGTTATAGTATATCATGTATTATGAATGTAGGTTAACAAATTCTGGTTTATTAGGAAACTATATTGCTTTCTATTATCCTTTTGTTAGAGCTAATGTGTGTAATTTTATGTTGTTAAAGTCTATGTGGATTGCTGTTTGCAACCCATTGTACTTCCTTAATTTGACTATATTTCAACAGTATTTCAGAGGGAAGCAGGATATTAAATGAGAAAAAAAAAAAAAAGTAGAACAGTACATGATCCATTAGGTATGGATTAGATCATATCCAGTAGCCCATGCAGTGACATCAACAGAAAAGGCAAGTGATTTTAAATGAACAATAAGTTATTACATTTTCATTAATATTAAAAAGACAAACTATGATTTTTTTTTTCATTCAGATGTTGTCATGCAGAACAAGACCAAGAATGTCCATTAAAGTCGCCATGAAATCAAAATGGAAAATTCAGATTTTTTTTTTTTTTTTTTTATAAATGTACACACTAAAAAATGCTGGGTTAAACACAACCCAAGTTGGGTTGAAAATTGAGTTTAGGTTGTTTTAACTCACGCTTGGGTTAAATGTTTGACCAACCTGCTGGGCAGTTTTATTTAACCCAACTAATGTTTAAAAATTACTATATGGCTGGCTTAAAATGAACCCAAAATAGGTTGGAAAGTAAAAATCAGACACATAATTACTAGAGGCAACAATAATAATCAAAAGGTGAACATTTATTAATCAGCAATTTAATAAATGTTTGTTTAATTATTATTCATTAAATGTATTAATAAATGCTCATTTATTAAATATATTAATAAATGTTAATTTCCAACATATTTTGGGTTCATTTTAAGCAAGCAATACACTAATTTTTAAACAATAGTTGGCTTATAGAAAGTTTGAAATTTTAAACAAGTCCTGCCCCACATTTTTTCTTGTTCGAGAAAATGTTTCATTTCGATGTACATCAAAAAAGGGTAGGAAAATTGCAACTTCTGCTTCATGCTGACTATAAGAAACTAAATAAGTCAATTTTGTTGTCATGATGACTATGTTGCAAAATCTCCTATCCCAGTTCAATATGCAGATATAGCTAAGTAAGCCATTCATAGGTTGATTTCACTAAATATTTAATTACTGTGGTACTATCAAACATTGCTGTGTTAGTTTCAGAAGCTGGCATGTCCACTGTCACCACACTCGCCTGTGGTGTGAGTTTGGGGGGGAACAGTTATTCCAACCAATGGACGTTGGGGAGAGTGTTCTGGAAACCTGTTCGAAAACAGTCACAATTTTGCAGATTGCTTCACCTTTAAGACAAAACTAAAGAGACAATATGCAAGGTGAACATCCTTTGATGAAATGTGGAATACACTGGCTGAGTCCCAAATGCCAACTGGAATAAAATCCTTTAGGAAATAATACTCCTGATACATTTGACATAATATTCAGTGCACATAATCAAATAATTCCTTCATCTGAATAGATTTTCAAGTGCGTAATATTACTGATGCCATGTTTTACAGCATATTTCAGCATCAAAACAAAGAAAGAGTATTGCTTTGTATAAAATCTAGAATCCAGCCCAAATCTAGCCCATCTTTACCTCACAGCAATGTTTCTCTTTTTTAATGTTTTTTTAAACCGCTCTCTGTACAGGTGTGTGCTGTTCAGGTCAAAAGCACGGGTCAGATGTATGCCTGCAAGAAGCTGGACAAGAAACGCTTGAAGAAAAAGGGTGGGGAAAAGATGGCTCTACTGGAGAAAAAAATCTTGGAGAAGGTAAACAGCCTTTTTCTGGTGAACCTGGCCTACGCATTTGACACAAAGACCCACCTGTGTCTGGTCATGACTCTGATGAATGGAGGGGATCTGAAGTACCACATTTACCACATTGGGGAGCATGGCATTGAGATGGAGCGAATCATTCACTACACAGCTCAGATCACCACTGGTATCTTGCACCTACATGCTATGGATATTGTGTACCGTGACATGAAGCCAGAGAACGTCCTACTGGACAGTCAGGGCCAGTGCAGGTTGTCAGACCTGGGTCTAGCTGTGGAACTACCGAATGGGAAAACTATCTCTCAAAAGGTAAGGACAAGTAGACAGGACATGCTTTATGAAGATAAAAAAATATATATCTCCTTGCAAATGTTCTGTTTAACATTCTGGGGAGGTGTAGACTAGTGCTTAATCTGGCCTGGGAGATGAAAAGTTTGAGGATTGATCTCTACATACATAGAGTGTGAGCACTTGAAAAGGTAACTGCTGAACACCTGAGTCCTACTACCCCCAATCATGCAAAGTACTCATTAATACTAACCCTTAAGCAGGGCTAGACAACCCTGCTCCTGGAGAGCTACCTTCCTGCAGACTTTAACTCCAACCCTGCTTCAACAGCCCTTCCTTTCATTTTCAGTAACCCTGAACACCTTAATTAGCTGGATCAGGTGTGTTTGTTTGGGGTTGGAGCTGAACTCCAGGGGCCCTTTCTTTGTACGTGGATTACTCAGTTATCTGGATTTTACTGTTGACGATTTGATATGATCCAGGATTTTTATAATAATAATAATAATTTGTTACATTTATATAGCACTTTTCTGGGTACTCAAAGTGCTTTTACATATGGAAGGGGGAATTTCCTCAACCACCACCAATGTGCAGCACCCACCTGGATGATGCGACGGCAGCCATATTGTGCCAGAACGCCCACCACACACCAGCTGTTAGATTTTTTGAAGCTCATCCAAGAGTTGCTGTCGTAGCAACAGGTCCGTAAGCTCAAACCTGCTCGGGAGCAGGCTTGCCCAGGTGGAAAAAAAAAAGTGCACTAAAATACACTTTATTTTCAGTACACTTCCTTAATATACTTAAAGTGCTCTATTTTTGTGCACTAATTATGTACTTAATATACTAAAAATTCTTCTTTAGTACTTCTTAAGATAATCTTAAGAACATCTAAGTGTAGTCAACTGTGCTATTTTGAGACGCCATGAATATGAACTAAAACATGCTTTTAACATACTATCTCTGTATTAAAAATGTATTTAGTTACAACTTGTAGTACACTTGAACCCATCATTCATACACTAGTGAATAGTATAGGGCGTAGCGTAAGCTTTTTGAACTGCAAGAGTTTTACACTTTCTTCATAAGTTGAATACGGAAGGCAGTCTGGCGGAAACTACATATTTTACTTCATGTTAAATATGGATATTTTTTACACAAACGCATCGCTTCGCTTCAGAAGGCCTTTATTAACCACCCGGAGCCGTGTGGAGTATGTTTATGATGGATGGATGTGGATGGAGACACTTTCTTTAGCTCATACTTGTTGATCCCGCTCACTGCCATTATAAAGTTTGGATGCGTCAGGATATTTATTAATATATCTCTGATTGTGTTCATCAGAAAGAAGAAAGTCATATACACCTAAGATGGCTTGAGGGTGAATAAAGCTTGGGGTAATTTTCATTTTAAAGTGAACTAATCCTTTAAGCGAGGTACGAAGAATGGATATTACACCAGCCCTAAAGAAATATTTTCCAACCCTGTTCCTAGAGGCATACCCGCTCTTACTCAAACCATTTTGAGCAGGATTTGAACCAGAATCAACTGGCATGAGAGACAGGCACACTAACAAGGACACTAAAGACTGCAGCCACTAGTGTCATTTGCTAGCGCGCCTTGACATCAGGGAAGTGAGGTTAACCTACACAGCTCTTACTAGCTGGACTCCGTTACACCAGCAGTAGACATTTTGGATGACTACTTTGTCTGACCAAAGTCTCCACTAACAAACTGATGAGTTGCATCAGATGTGCTTGATTAGAAAGAGTTTAAAAATTTGTTAGCTGTATCCAAAAATCACATGCCCTCTGAGGTACTTACTTTGCGATGTTCTATATAGTATGAATGTGTGTAGTATGAATGTAATCCAGACATACTACATTTGTCATGTTGTCATTGTCACGTGACCAACCAGCATCAGTTGCGTAACTTTACTGCCATTCACGAATCCTCTCTCATGGCCTCATGGGGTAGTAAATTGTCCATCATATGCACACTTCAAAATCTTGCCAGAAGTAGTTGGTCTTTCGGGTACATTTTGCCTACTGTTTCACTAATACTGTTTCACATACTGTTTTTCATTTACTATATTGCGGGGAAGTATGCATATTCAAATTCAGCCGTAGTGATGGTGTGCCTCCAGGAACAGGGTTGAGAAACACTGGCCTAAAGTGCTACATTATTTAAATCCTGTCACATAAGTTTGGAATTGATGTAATTGGATAACTTTTGAATTGATAGAGTATCACTCAGTTTTGATGTATGCCTTATAAATCTCACATAATTGAAAAAACAAACAAACAAACAAAAAAGAAAAAAACATGAAATCCATCCCGCCATTTTCCAAACCACTTGTCCTTTGTTGACTTGGGCTTGGGCTGTAGGCAGGGAAACCCTTTGAAAGGATGGACAGTCTATCGCAGGGCAACCAATGAAATGTCTCATGAAAATTTGCTGATATTCCTATGAGAAATAAACATTTAAAATGAAATCAGTGTTTTATTTTAAAAGTTAATTCTATTAGACATTTAAATCTACCAAATAAGTTCAGTATCCTGTTAACTGTATCATGATGACAGATAAAACTTAGAATGACTCTAATACTTAAAACACTGAACTCATTTTTCCAAGTGGCAAAATGAGGAAATTTTGGACTATTTCATTATTAACAAATATTTTAGCCAGGAGTACCACAAAACCTTGAATAAGACCTTTCAAACGCTAATCACAGTATTACCCAAAGCTGACATCTGGGTTGGCAAAGCATGCCCTTACAAAGAGTCCCTGGAGATACTGATGAAATTGGAAGAGACTGTTTTTGTGTCTTTAACTTGTTTCAGGAATCTCTTCTGAAATGGGATTTTAGTGGGGATGAAGAAAAGGTTAAAGAGTTTGTACCATGATTGATGTCTTAAAGTATGATTTGAACTGCTTTTTCAGGTGGCTTCAAGAAGGCCGAATGGTTTTTCTCATAACCCCTCTTGTTGTCTTTTCCATCGTAGGCTGGCACTAAGGGGTATATGGCGCCAGAGATCCTGAAGCAGGAACCATACCGTACGTCAGTGGACTGGTGGGCTTTGGGCTGTAGCATCTATGAGATGGTGGCCGGTCGTTTGCCCTTTAGAGATCACAAAGAGAAGGTTACTAAAGAAGAGATAGTAAGGAGAACTCTAGAAGATGAGTGCAAATTTGAACACAAAAATTTTGACGCCCCCTCCAAGGACATCATCAGTCTTTTTCTGAAAAAGAATGCTGAAGACCGCCTCGGCTGCAAGTAAGTGGCAGCATTTGTGTGTTACATGGCAAGAGGACACTGTTTCCACTGGTCATTATTAGGACATGGTCAATCCAACTCTGCCCTCCGTGTGCCAACAGAGAAGCAGAAGCTTTACTCTGTCAGCAAAATCAAGCCAGTGTGGCAAATCGAAGAAACAGGCCATTTCTGTCAGCCTTTCTCAGTGAGAGCAGTGGGTTTGGAGCCTCAGCACTGGGTTTGGATGGAGTAAAGCATGAATGTTAAAACAAAATAGCTTTGGGTCTTTTTTCATTCTGTGGGTGAAGACACCAAGAGATTTAATACCAGCTTCATTGCTCATAGGTTTAAATTACATATTAACATATAATACTATTCCCAATGTCAGTTGCTGAAACTATTTCAACCCATTAAAAATTTTATATGAATCCTGTTAAAGGAACAGTTTCGCCCAAAAGTGAAAATTTTGTCATTATTTGCTCACCCTTATGACGATCCAAATCCAATTTTTGCCACGGAACACAGGAGAATTTTTAAAGAATCTTTTTGCAGCTTCTTTCACATCTGTCAAAAATGGCCAAAAACCATAAAAAATAAGTAGTCAATATGACTCATGCACTTTTGAGTCTTCTGAAGTCATTTCATAGTTTTGAGTGAGGAACAGACTGAAATTTTAAGTTATTATTCACTGACAGTCTTTTAATGTCAATGGCGTTTAGTCACAAGACCTGCAAAACCCAATGACTTTTTATCGACATCCAACCTGCAGTATTGGCTCCATGTCTGATTTGATTTGCGACAGAGGGGAAGATTTTCAGTATATAATGACTTTGGTCTGTTTATCATAATGCAGTTGCAAGGCTTCAAAAGGCTCATATATTGGGGTGGAAAGGTGGCTCAGTAGTTAGCGCCTCTGCACCCCCAACATGAGGACTCGAGTCCAAGGCCTCTCTGTGTGGAGCTTGTGTTTTGGGCGTCTGATGTTCTATGTCCCCTACATGATAAATAACAAAGACACACACACACACACACACAAAAAAAACTGCATGACTCCTGACAGAATGTTATTAGGATGTTTGGATAATGATAAAATGGAATGTTCTGTTAACTTTTTCAAGAAAATTTCCCATAACTAAGGAAAAAGTTGTACGTTCTCAGGACTTTTGGAAATAACATTTGCATAATTTAATGGGGACGTTGAGAAAACATTTTTACCTCATAAAATTATTACCTGTGATACACTTTTATGGTTCTTTTATGGGGGGTACTTGTGTCCCAAATTATATATACCAGCATACAATTTTGTAATCACATGATAGTCAGTAAATATGGGTGAATTATTGCTTTAATACAGGGGTGTCAAACTGCATTAAACTGTATTGTCCTTCAGGGTTTAGTTCCAAACCTAAGTAAACACACCTGAACCAGCTAATCAAGGTCTTCAGGGTTACTAGAAACTTCCAGGCAGGTGTTTTGGAGCCAGTAACAGCTACAATCTGCAGGACAGTGGCCCTCCAGGAGTTTAGTTAGTGCTTTAATATTTTGGCTAAAATAATTGTGGGTAAACTTAATGCCATAACCATACTTTTATCCAAATATGCCATATTTCTGACTGTAAACTGTTTTTGCCCACAGGGATGACCCTCGGAAACACGAGTTCTTCAAATCCATCAATATTCCTCGGCTGGAGGCGGGTCTTATTCCACCTCCATGGGTGCCCAAACCCAACGTTGTGTACGCTAAAGACACAGGTGATATCAGGGACTTCTCTGAGGTTAAGGGGGTTGAATTTGATGCCAATGATGAGAAGTTTTTTAAGGAATTCAGTACAGGAGCAGTGCCAATTCCATGGCAACAGGAGATGATTGACAGTGGACTCTTTGATGAGCTTAACGACCCAAACAGGAAGAAATTGTCAGCGGGACTGGATGATGATGAGCAAAAATCCAAATCTTGCACTCTTCTGTGACAAACATAAGAACATACTGCACAACAAAACAAACAAATAACATTTTTGAAGAAAAGAGCTTACAGTGGCTGTACTTTTAAGTTGTTGTTTTTTTTTTTGTTTTGTTTTTTTTGTTGTTGTTATAATAATACATATTATTATTATTATTATTATTATTATTACTACTACTACTACTTTATAGTGTTATTTCTTTTAATACCAAGTGCTTTTATTGAGCATTTGTATGAAAGATTATGAATTTTGTGTTCGGCTCATGGTTGATGGATTGGCAAAGTCATGTGCTGTTGCTGTGCTGTTAATAGACATGTTAATATTTTTTTCTGAAAATAATGTTAATTTTAAAAAATTTGTTATATTGCTAATTTAATTTATAATAAATTAAAATGTAGGATCTCTAACGAGATATTTTTACAGGTGGTCTCAAACTTTTTGACCTAAATGTATACTTTTTACAGTCACAGGTCTTAGTGACTGATGCTTTACCGATGCCTGAACTTTATGTTTGCTGGGTAGCCTACATCTTAAACAGTTTGACATGAGACATTATTAGTCTCTTAAAGGGATAGTTCACCCAAAAATGAAAATTCTGTCATCATTTACTCCCCCTCAAATATCTTCCTTTGTGTACAGCAGAACAATGAAATTTATAAAGATTTGGAACAACTTGAGGGTGAGTATGATGACAGAATTTTCATTTTTGGGTGCACTATCCCTTTAATATTTATCTGTATGCTCTGTTATTAATTTCATCATCTTAGTTTTTTTACCATGTCTATATTTTATTTTTTCCTCATTTGCAAAAAGTCTGATTGAAGTCTAAAAGAAACACCTAATGGCCAAAGTGAAATTTTAAATGCGTTAAAGAATAAATATTTAATGTCTTTAATGTCTGTGTGAATTGCTGTGTCAGTTGTGACAAGGTCCCTTTAGTAATAAACCGGCCATTAAAACAACACCAGAGCTCAGTGGAAAGTTCTGCCACTGGCTTGCATGCAGTGCCGACACGCTTGTCAAACGCTCTTCAAATGCAGAATCTACTGAATGCTATACGACCAGCAGAGGTCACTGTTCACAATGAGATACTGCTTTATATTAGGCGGGAAAACGACTTCGATGAGCAACAACACTGACAAACCCATCCATGGTGAAGAAAGTTTATCCATTTCAAAGGAATAAAATTTTTATGTGAGCTGTTAAATATTTTAGCCGTGTTCATAAGTAGATTATCATAAATCCAGTTCTTGTCATGGGGGATTATTAATGAAATATGATGAAGGATGGGGTCAGGCACGGCATGGGAAAGAGAGGCTTGTGGTTTTGGACAGGGTGCAGATATTTGCCCTTCTCCTCCACGTTCCTGGATGACACCTCAGCTGTGATAAACAAGCTCTCCTGAGGCGGGTGGAAATCTCTGGGTGTGGCCCGGCCAGACAGGCACGGTCTCAGCTCTCAGACTCACTGCGCTGCACCCTGCGCCACATGCTCAAGTGTTTTGTCCACAGCTAACGGGAACCGACTGAAATAGCAAGTGGTTTCATTAAGAAAACAAGCCCCGTCTGTTTGTATTATGCGCAAAGGTTGACATTATTAAATGTGAATATTTTTATGCTGCTTTGCTCTTCATAATCCCACAGACTGTTCCGTTATTGGAATGTGTGCCTGAATGTGTCTGGGTCTCTTTTAGACTATTTAAAAGGATGGTTTGGCTTAAAGTCACCATGAATCAAAATTGACAATTCTTTTTTTTTTAATGGAACATTGCTGTATCTATTACAAATTATTTATCCGTGCACATCATTTAAAAAAAAAAAAAAAAATTATGTGCCCTCATAATCTTTAATCAAAATAACTCCCTCGGAATTCACATAAGATCATCACAGCAATAGCAAACCACACGAACTATTTCTGATGAATTCCAATTAATTCCTGATGGAAAAAAATGAAGTCCCATCCTGCATTTTATTATATTTTGACCATTGAAATAGGAAATGTCCCTTGTTTCCATTTCAGAAATCTGCTCACATGAAGACAGCAAGAAATGGAAGTTGCGATAGTCCCTATTGGGACTTATATCTGAGTGAAACTGCTTCTCTAACAAGAAAAAAAAATGTAGGGTGGGGCTTGATTTTGTCCATTGGAAATTGATTGGATCGTTAGATGCATGGCTGTGGTTTGTTATTGCTTTCATGTGAGTGACAGGTTGCCCCACCCTCACGCCATTAAACAGGTCATCAGAGAAGAGAAGAAATGTCGCTGCAAGAGGGAGGGGAAGTTATTTTGATTAAGGACACATGAATTTAAAAAATAATGATATGCACAGATAAATCAATTATAATAAATACTGCAGTATTCAGTAAAATAATAAGAATAGTCAATTTTGATTTCAAGTAGCGGCGTATGATTAAGTAATCAGTGTGGTTTGCAGCCCACTCTGTTGGTGAAAATAATCACTAGATGATTGTTCTGGTAACCAGCAAGCTATAGTCAGGCTTTTTTGTAGTGTATTCGCAGGCTGTTTTGAACGTAAAACGGGGACATTTCCGGGGACAACTCCAGATGGACAAGATACCAAAAACAGGTCTGTTCCTGGAAAACAGGGACGTATGGTTCAACAGAAGTGAAGCTCTGTAAACAGCATCTGTTACATGCTGTTGATTACAGAAAATAATTTAAACTCATCCCTCAGTTAAAATTAATATTAACTTGACCTATACTGTTTAGTGCGATATTTTTTTTTACCCATTCCTTATCAAATTTTCTTCTTAGAGCATGTGAAGAGACTGTTATGATGGGCAGACACTTATCCTACTTCTATGTAGTCTCAGCTGAACGTGTGATGCATATGCAACACAAAATGGGAAACACTTTGGGAATTTCGAAGTCATCATCTGATTGGTTGAATCCTACAGGATTTCCATTAAACGTGTGTTGGACTCTTCAATTGTCCACCTGGAAACAAAGCCGTCGTGACGCCAAACTCTCTCATGGAGGAAGAAAGCTGTTGCGTTTACAGCTGTGACAATAAACGCATATCAGAATCAACTAAACGCTGGATTTTCAAAAGTATGTGAAGTTCACAGCCATTGTAGCGCCATTGTTGCAGTAAACTTTCATGACGTTCTTGAATGAATTGCACGCCAGCCTGTTATTGTGGAGAAATCGGGCCTCATTTATATTTGAGCGTAGAGTTTGTGTACGCTAAAATCCACACCAACGTTCATATTTATAAAAACGACCCCTTAGACCAGGGTCTAAGCAGACGTACACACTTTACCTTGTGGCAGAGAGTCGGGGTACTGCAGGTATTTGGAAATCTTAGCAATTCTTTCTGCTTACTGTTCTCAAGTAAAGGATTTGGACGTTGACTGGTGCTCTTATATGTTAATGACATTCATTTGGTGGCATTTACAAGGATGAGATCTGAAACCATTCAGCTGTGCACAATTTCAAGATTATTTGCGATTTATAAATTTCACATATGAAAGAGGTGTACGCACATTTTTGTGTACGTTCGTTTTCTGAATTGCACGTACACACATTTGAGAAATGATCGTAAGATCAAATGGATTCTGTAAAACATTTTATATAGAAGGCCCATCGACTTTACATTTTCACCCCCTAAACATGACGCTGAACAAAACAAACTGTGATTGGTTGCTTTACATGTTGGTCAGACATCCTCTTGGGTGGTCCTTGGCCAGTGAAAGTTGCTATGAGGTCCAGACCTTCTGCTGTCAGTCTGAAAGCCTGGCTACGCAAGACTAATTTCTACATTGCAGACAACGATAGCAGCTGAAGGACAATTGAGCTTCACAGCTCAAATAACACACATTTTTTTGTGTTAAATAATCAATATAAGCACTTTAAAGGGGTCATATAATGCCACTTTTACAAGATGTAAAATAAGTATCTGATGTCTCCAGAGTGTGTATGTGAAGTTTTAGCTCAAAATACCCCACGGATCATTTTTTATAGCATGTTAAATTTGTCACTTTTTGAGGGTGAGCAAAAACGCTCCGTTTGTGTGTGTGTGTGTGTGTGTGTGTGTGTGTGTGTGTGTCCCTTTAAATGCAAATGAGCTGCTGCTCCTACAAAGATGGCGGAGTATAAAGAGCTCATGTTAGCAGCGCCGATTACCTCAGACTGAAAATTTCAGAAACTGTTCAGCCTTTTATGTTCAAACGGAGTCGAACAATGACGGAGAGACTCAAGAAGAAGTGACAACATGTAGAATGCAACAGGATGTTTCTGAATGGTTAGTTGATGAATTTATGTAGCTGATGTGGAGTTAACTTAAAGTTATTGATTGCAAATTCTGTCATGATAATCTATAAATCGCTCGTTTGAGAACTGTTGTAAGATGCCTACAGAGCCAGACAATATATGCTGCATGAAGATAGAACAGGTACAGTTTAGTTTAATTACGGTTATAATTTGTCATGTTGTCGTCTTGCTTTTATGACATGCTATTGCATTTGTGTTACGTACTGTATTGCGATAACATGGCCTCACCCCTTTGTTGCGTGTTCTCGGGGACAGGGTTTATGTAAATTTTAGGGTTAGTGATGTCACCAACCAGGGAAGAAGCTCGTTGTAGTCCTTAAACAAAGAATTCTTTAAAAGAAAATATCTCCCTTTGCATTGAACTTTGAGCGTCCTAACTTTGCAGACGTTTGTGCTCTAACAGCAACATTACACACTAACTAAAGTTAAAAAAGTGAAATCGCAATGAACCACCCCTTTAACATATATGTGAGGTGCACATCACTGCTGTTTAACCATCTGGTATGCTTTGCATCATAGACTTTCATTGTAAGGGCATTACTGGAAACTATTTTTGTTTTAGCATACCAATATGCCAGTTTGAAATGAATCTTGTTATTAAGCTGGCAAATACACAAGAATGCTTTATATGAATGAGGAGATTCTCTTCTCAGCTTGACGACACATGTTACATTTCCAGAGGACTTTATGTGGTGTCAGCACCTCTTACAAATGATCTTGTCTGCTCTAATGCTGGTCGAAAGAGCATTTATAGCAATTGATCATGCTTTTGAATACAACAGAGATTTTGCTTGTGTTGGACTAATTTGCTGTTCTTAAGTGTTTAGCGGTGGATATTAAGCTGTTTTATCCAAACCGCCATCTAAAGGCCCCCTCTTCGGGTATCTTCTTTTACATTGAAATTATTAGGTTCAGATTTCACCACAGCGGCATAGACAGTGCTCTATAATCTCATTTAACAAGCTGACATATGGCTGTTAACACAATACTCTCATGAAACCCTCCACTTCAGCCTTCTGCTTCACACTTTAACAGACTGCGGTCAGCCCTACAACATTTCAGAGGAGTTAATGTCATTTTGAGTGTGCTTGTACATATGCATAGACATAGATGCAGGTTGAGACACTTCTATTTTAGAATTATTTAATAAAGGACAAAGGCAAGCATCACTATCTATTGCTCTAGTTTTTCAAGACCTCTAACCAAAGTATTAAACTTTTGTGTGTAATTCATCTTGCACAAATGAATGACATCTCAAATTGTACAGCTTGTTATGGAGAGGAGTGCTATCACTTTTCTAAGACTATTTTCACCTGACAAACAATAAAATGTCTTAAAATCCTGTATACCTACATTGAAGAATCAATAGGATTGTGGATTGGGCAACGATACAGAACACCCTAGCAACCGCATAACAGTGCACTGGAAAACACCCACTAGGATTTGTGGTGTGTTTTGCATGGGCACCAGTTTTGGGGGTAATGCATTAAGCCCGGAACACACCAAGCCAACGGTTGGCCGTCAGGCAGATTTTGTTCGTCAGTGTTTTCTCAGTGTGTTCCGCACCGTCGGCTGAAGTTGGTCCTCATCTGCTTTTTTTCGGCCGATTCGACATGTTGAATCGGTGTCGGAGGTTGTCGGTCAGTCGGGCCATCTGATCATTCTGATTGGCTGTTCAGCTACTGCCACCTGCTGGTATGGAAAGGCATTTCTTCTTACGCAGGCGCAGAACGGACGTGCTACTTGGCCGTTGGGTGTCGTGCATCGGTTTGGTGTGTCAGGGCAACTTTGGACCCAGACGCTGCCGACGTGAGCCAACCCCGCAGTCTGCTTTCGTCGCCACTAGTTCGTCGGTGTTTGCTTGGTGTGTTCCGGGCTTTACAAGTAAGGCATGTTAAGTGACGTGACGTGTGGCCAAGTATGTTGTCCCATACTTGGAATTTGTGCTCTGCATTTCACCCATCCAAGTGCACACAGTAGTGAACACACACACCATGAACACACAATTCAGCCGTTTTTGCTACGGCGCCCGGGGAGTGATTGGGGGTTAGGTGCCCCTCAAGGTCCCCTCAGTTGTGGTAATAAAAGAGTGGAAGACAGCGCTGTTCATTCACTGCCCCCACCTACATTTCCTGCCGGTACTGAGACTCGAACCCGTAACCTTCGAGATACAAGTCCGACTATCTAACCATTAGACTACACCTGCCCCACAAAAGTATGTAACACATTACTTTTAAATTTACAACAAAATATCTGAGTTACTTTTTCAAATAAGTAACGTAAGTTACTTTGTTCTTCCATTTATTGACTGATACCTCTTCTGTCCCGATGTTGAGAGAAATCAGGAGTAAGTGCAGAGGTGTTGTGTGCGTGCATTGTTTTGTGTTAAAGTTATGTTGTATTTTGTAAGATATCGCTGTTTGTGCGATAAATTTGTCTACAAAATTAATTTCAGCCATTTAAGCTTTTATTATGTCATGTATTTCCAAATGTTTGAATGGTACTACATTAACTATTTTAATTTTAGTTCTAACTTACGGTGCACCAACAAAGACAGATCATATGCTTACAGGTTTTTAATGCAGGCATGCACTGAGAGATTAGTTCCTGATTAGGGTTAATGGGGTCAGAATGGCATGCCCTATGAAGTGTACTAGAGAACAAGAGTGCTGAGATTCACACCAACGTGTAGATGGAAATCCAAGATGCTCCATGATTGCCGCTGTAGGCTACATAACCAGGGTGACATCTGTGGCTGCCGCAGTGACAGCTGGAACTCCATGGAAGATCTCAGAACATGTTTTTCCCAGGCTGGTCTGTCAGTGTGAAACTGTGATACTCTTACAAAGACTATCTCTTGGTAATGGAAGTTGTTTATCAAGTCATCCAAAGAAAGCCGCCATCCTCTTCACAAAACACACACACACACACGCACACACCCTCAAACACACATTCACACCTACTTGTATAGACACTAAATATTTACTGTCTCAGCACACACTCTCAAATGTGCAAAAACCATAAACACATGCACACTTTTAGCGCTTGTGTGGGCAGTTGTGGTGTGAGATCAAAGTGACAGTGACGGCAATTTGGAAGTCATGTTTGAGATATGATCTGGCTCCGCTTCACATGGTGGAATAGTGTAAAAAATCCTGCTCATAAATCTGATAACTTGACTTTCTCCACTTGTGTAATAGTGGAGCACTGATTATGACTTTATACATGTAAATGACAAACAAGGATGTTACAGAGTGATGAAAAGATCATTCTTTAAAAAAAATCTAGTTTAAATTCCATGTGCCAAGATCATAGAAATGTAATGTTATTGAAGAGATTCCATTTCTAAAAAGTATGTGTTTTTTTTTTTTAAGGTGATACAATTTTTTCACCTATTTCAGTGATTTCTGCCAAGTAGGATATTTTATACATGGCACCTTTAGAGTTGAAGTGTGCCATTTTTTAATGTTAATATATTCTTTCCTTTCCTGTCCTAAAGTGCCCCTGTTATGCTATTTTAAATGTTCATATTTTAAAGGTTTACATGCATCCAAGGTCAAAAAACACTTGAAGTACCAACTGTCGTATGCAAGAACATCCTTCGAGGACCACACATGACTTTTTAAAACTGGCCTGCCTCACTTACTTCCCTGATTGCTCCCTATGTATCTTTTTTTTTGATGAGCTTGAATGAGCGGATGAAGGCATGCCTGCCCGGTGATGGTCCTTGGGCAACATTCGCCAGATTCGTGGAGTGAGTACTGGCTAACAACAACTCCCATCTGACCGTCTGCCTTGCGGATGAGACCAACGCCAACCCCACTCCGGACCCAGAGCCCAGCCAGCAACCTCCCACGTCCTGCATGGAGCATATGCCAGGATCCACCACAGAGCCCAAGCCTGCCACAATGCCAGCACCAGAGCCAATCATCACCCTGAAGCCCAAGCCCAACCGAAAGTCTGACTAGGTGCATGAGCCGGTAACATCGGCCATCCCAGTGGGTGTGCTCATGGTGTACAAGGGCATGGGGGGAAGCCCTGCCTACACTCTCGCTGCTGAGGGTGAGCTGTGCCTGGCTTCTGTATTATTGGAAGAGGAAGTAGAAGAAGTGATTCCCTAGAGTCTCCCTTCTCCGCTGGCTTCAAGTCTCATTTGTCTCCGCTGGTCCCGCCCATCTTCAAGTCTCCTTCGTCTCTGCTGATCCCACCCAGCTCCAAGTCTCCTACATCTCTGATGGTCCCACCCAGCCTCCCTTTCCCACATCCTCTACCTAAGCAAGCCAGTCCTCCGGCCCTTCCTCTGCTGGTTCCCATCAGTTCCAGCTCCTGCTCTGTTTGCTTAACTATGCTGCACGGATGCACCTCTGGTCTTCCGGTCTCCAGCTCCGCCTTGGCACATGGATCCCCTGTCTTCGCCTCACCGTCTCTCCACCTCGGCCCATCAACCAGTCAGCTCCACTATGGCTACTCCCTCCCTCGGCTCTGTCGGGCTCCGCCTTCCCTCCGGCTCCGCCTTGGTCCTCAGTCCAAGCAGCTGTGCCTCAGTCTTCCATCACCCTGGCTATACCTCGTCCTCTCTTGTGTATATAAGCCTTCAGTTTATCTCCTAGCCTTGTGGTTTATCTCCTGAGTACTCCTAGTGATCTCCTGCGTTTATCATTAAAGACTATTTAAAGTATTCCTTCTTCATTCATGTTGCTTACCAATCTACGTGTGATAATATGAACTTTTCCTGAGGTTATTTCTTTTGATATGTGAACATGAACCAACCTTGCTATATAATATTCTTGTCAATGACAACAGCTTTCTCTGTGTTGGATTATAAAGAATATATAGATGATTTATAGGTATATAGAATATGTATAAATGGAAGAAGTCTCTTATATTCACCAAGGCTGCATTTATTTGATCAGAGATACAGGTAAAATGAGAGAGAAGAGAAGATCATTCACATGTCTGGTTGCCATGGTTCCTCATATGCTGAGCGATGCATTTATTTTTCTGTGTTTGACTGTGTTTAGTAGGGCCCATTATTTGAATTCTTAACATTTCCACAAATAAGTGAATTCCATTGAGGAGGCCAAAGGAAACACAAACCTCAAACACTGGCATGTTTCTCTCTCGTTCTCCCCTTCTCTCTACTAATGTGCACATTTGTCATGCCCCACTGTTATAATAAAGAAATAAATGTAGCTTATCGAATTCAGCTTACCCACTGACCACCACAACCGCCATTGTCATCTTACAATTGGAGCAAAACAAAGTCAACAAGATACATTCACATTCAGACTTTTTCTGATCAGGGAACAAACTTTTGATTTATTCCTGTTTACTGTAAGCAGGTCAAGTATGAAGAATCATTTGATGAGTTTTATAGGGACAGTCATCTAAAAAAACAGATGCTCTCATTGTTTCTGTGGTCAGACTGTTTACATGAGTTAAAAATATTCCAGGATGGTTAAGTAAACTTTGGTATTATCTGTGACCAGTGGTGAAATCTTGTAATTTTTTAAAACCTGGAGAATATTTTTTTCTCTCTATTTCTGTTTCTGTCTATTTGTCTCTTTTTGTATTTTTAGATTGTTTTTTCTTCTCATGCCTGTTTTTTCTATACAGAATTTTTCTATACAGTTGCTTATTGTCAGGTTCTCAATTGTTATACAACTAAAATGCAATTTATGTGCAATTTATGGGAACCTTACAGCACAAATGTACAAATGAGCATGCCATTCAGCCAAACATATCGAAAGATGAAAGAATCACTTTGAAATTACAAATATGTAAATACATAACCTTAGGTGGGTCAAAAAAGTACTCTTAATTTAAATTATAACATTTTCATTTAATTGTATAACATTCACTTAAGTGTCTGATAACATTACATTGAGTTCATCCTTAGGTATATCCTATTAAAGTATATTTTTTCCATAATATGTACTCTTTTTAAAAGTATGCTAAAGTGTACTTTTTTTTTATCACAAGGGTTATTAATCATTTGTATGGACTTCTGAATGAATAAGAGCTTTTCTCAGGGGCAACTGAGTCCCACTGTAGTGCTGTTTGGTATAATCTACTCAATGGAGCTATGGGAGGCCTTCATAAACATGTTGTCCTGGCCCCCAAGATTCTAAGTGAACACTGTGATGGGAATATATTCCGCAAACCTCGAACAATAATTACACGCTGCTGCACGCTGTCAGACCTAACATAGAGATATCATTACATGTGCAAATTTACTTAAAACAAACTGCAATTCCCCGCTTATGTGGTCCAGAGGTTTGGCTCAGGCATCTTTGCATGAGTGTTAGGAAGCGAGGGAGTGAAAAGTGAGAATAGATGGAAAGAGAAAAATGGACATGGTAATAAAACTTGATTTAACAATAGTAAAAGTAAAGAGTGAAATACTGAAGAAGAATAGAAAATCATTGAAGGCATCAGAGAAACAATATAAAAACTATGACAGCCAGGCGAGATCGCTCTTCAGGTGTGGAAAATGAGGTATCAGATTCAAAGCTGATCATGAAACACTTATTACATTCCCTCTCAGTGATGTCATTTGGTGAGTTGGCACAGTGACAAGCTGGAAATGTCCCAAAGCCATTATTATCGCTGCTGTCATCTGTATCTCTGTCTGATTTAAATTTATTGTCCATTCTCTCCATGTGATATATTGTGTCTGTCATTATTAGATTTAACGGTGTAATATATCTCTTCTGTCTGACTCTCATATCTTTCTTCTCCTCTCTCCCACTTTCAACCTAAAGCTCTCATACACATTAAATAATCCATGTAAACTCTGTATTTTATTAAAAACTGTATTTGGACACACTTTATATTAGGTGTGTTTAATTACTACTTACATCAAAAAAAAATGTTAGGTATAATGCACTTATTGTGTTCATGATGTATAGCAAAATACTTTTGCTGCTATTGAGGTAGGATACGGGTAGTTATAGGGACAGGTTTGGTGGCATGGGTAGGTTTAAGGGTGGGTTAAGGTGAAAGGGAAGGGTCAGTAGTGTAATTATTGATGTAATTACAGAAATTACAGCTGTAATCACATGCAGGTATTTTTTAAATATAAGTACGATGTAAAAAAATGTGCATTGTATCTAATGATTAATTTAAATGTTTACATAGTTGTTAAAGACACTTAATATAAAGTGAGACAGTATTTCTAATTTAGCTGACCCCTTAATTGTATTGAAATACTAAAGCACAAGTACTTGCTTATAATTTTAACTGTAGTATGTTATTCGAATGGCAAGTTTCAAATGGCATTAAAGTATATTTTAGTTTACCATAATGATTGTCAGTACATTCAGCAGTACACTTTTAACCATATTTTAAAGACAATAGAAGTAATTATAAAATTTACATATAAAAATGTTCTTATGTTTTACATAAGTGGGTGAAAAAAGCACTCTAAAGTTCATTTCATATAAAGGGAAATAATACATTTTTATTTAATTGCAATTACTGTAACATGCAACGAAGTGTCCAAAACAATTACTTTCTGTTAGCACTTAAGTATATTCTTTTAAAATTATTTATGTAACAATAACTCTTTTTAAAAGTATGCTAAAGTGTACTAATTTTTCACCCTCATGTATGACTTTATTTTTGAAGATATTTTTGAGATTTTTTTTTTTTTTTTTTTTTTTTTCTTTTCATACAATGGAAGTCAATGGTTACCAAAACTAATTGGTTACCAACATTATTCAAAATATCTTCTTTTATGTTCTGCTGAAGAAAGAAGGTCAAACAGGTTTGGAACCACATGAGGGTGGGTAAATGATGACAATTTTCATTTTTAGTTGAACTATCCTTTTAAGTCTTTGATATTATGATATTTTGGTCACTATAAGGGATATTGGATTTTCTATTTTCTATGTCCATAGAACAGTTGCAATTTGTAATTATGCAGAAATTGTCTGTTTTTTGTTGTTGTTGTTTATTTTTATTTTTTTTTTATTTTTTTATTTTGTGTGTGTGTTATTTCTTATGTGTTTTATGTTTATCTGGGAATGATGTTTTTGATATGCTGCCCATGCCTTATTGTAATTGCCGCTTGTGGGATTAATAAAGTGGTTAACTTAACAGTTACATGCTTATATCAGCCTAAAAATCAATATACTAAGGAATACTGAATCCACATTTTCCATGATTAGAGCAAATTGGGATTCATAGCTTATATTTGGTACATTTGAACCCTTCAGGTTCTTTTAGTGTCTTGTGGTTTGCTGACCTGGTATGCCGTTCGCATGTCCAGACTCCCATGTGCCTATTGAAAATGCCTTGGCGATGAGTCCTATGTTTAGAACTCCTGTAAGTTAATATGTTAGTCATATTTTTAGGTTTCTCTGACATGTGGTCATCATTGGCTTTGCACTTTCATTGCACTCTAGCTTTCTGTCTGCTTTTTTGGCCCCTGTTTGACCTTTAGCATTCAAATGAAATAAGACCCATTGTAATTTAGTTGTTTACATTATAAAATATATTTGAAGAGAGGTTTATCTAAACTGGAACAAAATAAACAGAATACTGAAATTAAATTATATTGAAATGAAATATCATGAAACAATGTCATTGCATTTTTTTTTTTTTTTTTCACTCTCAAGATCCTAGACACTGTTTGTGCATAAAAAAATGTCCATCAAAACCAACACATGTTGAACGATGTTCACTAACCCGGCGAAGTTTTTTTCTCTTTAGAATGCAGTGTGAAGTATATCACTCAGTTCCCTCATCATTCTGATTTATTTTTAGCGAGTGAAGAACAAATGTATACTCACGTGCATTATGTATTAGGTACATTATCGTCTCACACACACACATTGTACCCAGATGTTGCCCTGGGTCTGTCTGACAGTAGTGTATTTCTCTCCTCATGACCAAAGATGTTCCCTATTCTAAACACAATTCCTCTGCGTCCACTTTTCCATTTTTCTAGACCACATCATGGTGAAGACATTGCATTGTGTTCAGTTGTTTTTATATTAAATTATACTGTCTATACTCTACCCCTAACTCTCACACAAACAGATTTACATGTTTAGATTTATTTATTTAATTATTCATTCATTAATTTTAGTAGTGATGTGCCACAACAAAGCTACAACAATGCCATTATACAAAGCTGTGTACACTGTAAAGGTCTGTACACATGGCAGAATGTAAATATTCATTGTCTTTTAGAAGATGTTTCAACTGCAGGCTGTTTTAACGTTGGGCTGCACAACTAGCTGTACTGTCAGTACATGTTAAAAAAACAAAACCGATTTTAGTAACAGCATGGCCTTGCCAATTTAGCAGAAAAGGGCTGTTGGATTTACCAGTTAAAATTTAAAGGTTGTTCTTTAAATATGTTTACATTTTTACTGTATTTTACAGAGCTGAAACGTTTTTTGGAAAATGCTGTTGTAGTGTTTTTCATATTATAAAGATACTATACATATATATATGTAAAACTCTTTCTAATGACTTCCCCAAGGGGCTTAAAGCCCACCCCAAACTCTCCTGTACGTCACATCTTGGTTGCAAGTATAGACAGCGCTATCTTATCTTAAAATGCTCTCATTGTTTTGCCTATTTAGTTGTACAGAATGAATTAAAGGTGAAACATATAAAGCTTGTTTCAGGAGGAACTTCTGTTAAAGCGGAGCTACTGTCAAAGCTCACTTCACCTGGACTTTTAGTTTTTTGGCAAGTCCACAACTCTCTGGAGGCTGATGTCAGAAGATTAAAGGGTAAATTATACAGTATAGGTCTGTGGTTTGAAATGAATCCACCTCGAGATACGGATCTTTGACTGTATGAGTTTTTAGTATCTCAAATGAAACACTGTGGTGAATTGGACTGAAATAGCACATCCTGCGGTAACACTTTAGAATACTGTTCCGACATTAATGACTACACAGGAAATGTCACGATTGGCTGTAATTAGGAATGATGCACACGATGCAGGAGAATATAATACAAATAGTCTTTAATCCAAAAACTAACAGGAACACTCAGGGAAACAGAACTAACAACCATGTCATGCCGTAACAGTCCAACTGAGGAGGGAAGGAGGGGGCTCAGGTGGAGGACGTGGAGCTGGAGAGGGTTGATATAAAACCAAACTGAGACAGGCAAAACAGTCCATGGGGGAGTGGAGGGTGGGAGGAGCCAAAGGGGAGCCAGGAGCAGGAGTAGCCAGGCAGGGACCCAGGCCACAGCCAGAAAGATGATCCAAGGAGGAGTTACAGGTGGGAGGAGGTGGAGGCCTAGGAGGAGGGACCAGGGATCTCCTGTGACAGAGCCGTTGTGGAGATCCAGACAGAGCCGAGTAGACACAGAGCCAGGGTGACACCGTAGGTCTGGATGGCCGGGGTGGAGTATACGGCTCTTGGGACAGAGGCAGAGGCAGGGATTCAGAAGGCCGTGGTAGAGCCAGAATGAACGAGTACAACGGCAGAGCCGGAGGGAAGGTGGAGCCCGGTGGAGTCGAACGGATGGAGGTCAGATGCACAGCTGGAAGCCAGGAATCCCGTGGTGGAAATGGTGATGCCTGACCAAGGCGAAGACGGAGGGACAAGGGAGCCTAGCGGAGCCAGTTGGATGAGGGGCCATGGTGGAGACAAGGGAGCAAGCAACCAAGGCGGAACTGAAGGGTCGGAGGGCCGAGGTGGAGTCCGGGGTTCAGAGGCTTGAGGCGGAGTCAAGGGATCCTCACGCCAAGATGGAGCTGGGGAGCGGAAGGCCCGAAGTGGATCCACACCACCAGATTGAACAAACTGAGGATGAGCCGAGGGACTGAAAACATGTGGCAGGGCTTCCCTCGAACTCCACAAGTACTCCCTCAGGGACAGGCATTGTTGCCGACCCACGCACCTGGACAGACACGTCGTTGGGCTCAAGCTCTGGGGTGGAATATGGCTCAGTTGGGGTCGCTGGCAAGTTATCTGCGTCAGGCTCCATGTCTGTGGTGCAATCTGGCTGTAGCTCCATCTGGCAGGGTGAAGGCTGACTGGGCTCTGGGTCTGAAGTGGGACTGGTGTCGTCCTCCGCAGGGCAGATGGTGAACGGTAAATCGTTGTTCACCGTGGAGCGCTCCCCAGGAGGCGTGCCCTAAAATCTGCAAGTACATTTTTTATTATTTACTTTTAGGATTTGAAGTACAATTTAGTGCACATATTTTTTCAAAAGGGAATTCCTGGAGAAACTTCTCTAAATTGGAACAATTTTGGAAACTTATAAAAAAGTGCTATTATAATATTGTGAATGTATGTCTTTGTGTCAGTCTTTTTAAAAACTATTAAGAGAAATCAAAACATACTTTTTGTGAAATAACAACTATAATCTTGTGTCCTTAATTCTAACCCTTACAACAACTGGAATAAAAAATGTAGTAGCTAATTCTGTGTATTCTGTGCATACTGAAAAGTACTGTAGAAATAATATGAGTAGCATGGAATTATGTTGTCTGAAACATAGCCAGGGATTGCCTGGGTCGAGGAAGTGGATGAGATGGAGGCTGTACATCACATGCTCCAGGCAACAGGCCCAAAGACCCATGGGGAGTGAGAGAGAGCAGTCAAACTCTGGAGCAAGAAACAGACTCATAACTCAGCACTCATTTAGAGCAGGTCTCTTGTTTACACACGGCAGCAGCTACACAGCAAATTTATCTCATTTTAGCATTTACACAGAAAGCCATTTTGAAATGGTTGAGATTTATGGTACAGAAAGTATAGCTGTCAGCCAAAGAAATAAAACTTTCAAATAGACTGTTATTTCAGCATTCTATGAGCTAGTTGGTTGTTAGGCTAATTCAATCAATGCTTGAACACCTGCATGTCTTATTTTTGTTCCTTTCTTTTGCCTCTATTCCACAGCTACCAGACACATGCAGTCTGACAGAGCAGCACAACATTGATATATACTCACTGGCCACTTTATTAGGTAGGCTACACCTTGCTAGTACCAGATTGGAATCCCCTTTTGTCTTCAGAACTGCCTTAATTCTTAATGGCATAGATTCAACAAGGTGCTGAAAACATTCCTTAGAGATTTTGATCCATATTGACATGAAAGCATCACGCAGTTGCTGCAGATTTGTTGGATGCACATCCATGATGCAAATCTTCCATTTCACCACATCCCAAAGGTGCTCTATTGGATTAAGATCATTTGAGTATAGTGAACTCATTGTCATGTTCACAAAAACATTTTGAGATGATTTGAGCTTTGTGACATGGTGCGTTATCCTGCTGGAAGTGGCAATCAGAAGTGGGTACACTGTGGTCATAAAAGGGATGGACATGGTCAGCAACAATACTCAGGAAAGCTGTGGCATTTAAACAATGCTCAGTTGGTTCTAAGGGAAAAACATTTTTCCAATCTTCTGTTGTCCAATTTTGGTGAGCCCATGCAAATTGTGGCCTCAGTTTCATGTTCTTAGCTGACAGGAGTGGCACCTGCTGCTGTAGCCCATCTGCTTCAGGGTTCAACTTCAAGTGGCTTTCAGAGATGCTCTTCTGCATACCTCGGTTGTAACGAGTGATTATTTGAGTTACTGTTGTCTTTCTATCAGCTCGAACCAGTCTGGCCATTCTCCTCTGACCTCTGGTATCAACAAGGCATTTTCACTCACAGAACTGCTGCACTGAATATTTTCTCTTTTTCAGACCATTCTCTGTAAACCCTAGAGATGGTTGTGCATGAAAATCCCAGTAGATCAGCAGTTTCTGAAATACTCAGACCAGCCGGTCTGGCACCAACAACCATGCCATGTTCAAAGTCACTTAAATCACCTTTCTTCCCCATTCTGATGCTCAGTTTGAACTTCAGCAGATCATCGTGACCATGTCTACGGCTGCATCCGAAAACTGAAAGATGCTGCCTTTGGAGGACGCATTCCAAGGCAGTAAGGCATCAAGGCACGTCCGAATCCAAAGTTAGCTTCACTTCCTGTCTTCACTTCCACTTCCCATCTGATCAATTTTTAAAGGCAGCATAGATGTATCCTCCGTTGCCTTTGGTATCCCACAATCCTGTGCTTTCCATTCTGTGACAGTCGAGCTAAAAAATAAAGATGGTGTCTGAAAGTTGCAGTTGGTGGTCAGTTTGTGTATAAATGTAAGTTTTTGACCATTGTTTTCCACTTTTGATGTCATTTCTAGCGAGAAATTACTAGTGATTAAATATTCGCTTAGTTATCACCATAGCTTGCGCTATTCTGCTGTAGATCATTAAACCGTACGCTGCTTCAGATGTCAGTTTCGTGAGGTGCCTTCATGCGCAAACGTTGCCTGCGAAGTGACTGCCTGATAGGGCAGCGGGGCAACAAGTCAGCTGCCTAAGTTTTCGGATGCAGCCTACATGTCTAAATGCAAAATAGTTGCTGCCATGTGATTGACTGATTAGATGTTTGTGTTAAGGAGCAGTTGAACAGGTGTACCTACAACCCGAATTCCGGAAATTTTGGGACGTTTTTTTTTAAATTTGAATAAAATGAAAACTAAAAGTCTTTCAGATCACATGAGCCAATATTTTATTCACAATAGAACATAGATAACATGTTTAAAGGGAGAAATTTGACACTTTTATCCACTAAATGAGCTCTTTTCAAATTTGATTCCTGCTACAGGTGTCAAAAATGTTGGCACGGGGGCAACAAATGGCTGAAAAAGCAAGACATTTTGAAAAGATTCAGCTGGGAGAACATCTAGCAACTAATTAAGTTAATTGATATCAGGTCTGTAACATGATTAGCTATAAAAGGGAGAGGCAGAGTCTCTCAGAAGTACAGATGGGCAGAGCTCTGAAAGAGTGCGTAAAAAGATTGTGGAATACTTGAAAAACAATGTTCTTCAACGTCAAATTGCAAAGGCTCTGCAAATCTACAGTGCATAACATCATCAAAAGATTCAGACAAACAGGAGAAATCTCTGTGCGTAAGGAACAAGGCCGAAGACCTTTATTGGATGGCCGTGGTCTTCGGCCCTCAGACGACACTGCATCACTCATCGGCATGATTGTGTAAATGACATTACTAAATGGGCCCAGGAATACTTCCAGAAACCACTGTTGGTAAACACAATCCGCCATGCCATCTGCAGATGCCAACTAAAGTTCTATCATGCAAAAAGGAAGCCATATGTGAACATGGTCCAGAAGCGCCGTCGTGTCCTGTGGGCCAAGGCTCATTTAAAATGGACTGTTTCAAAGTGGAAAAGTGTTCTATGGTCAGACAAGTCCAAATTTGACATTCTTGTTGGAAATCATGGATGCCGTGTCCTCTGGGCTAAAGAGGAGGGAGACTTTCCAGGGTGTTATCAGCGTTCAGTTCAAAAGCCAGCATCTCTGATGGTATGGGGGTGCATAAGTGCATAAGGTATGGGCAGCTTGCATGTTTTGGAAGGCACTATGAATGCTGAAAGGTATTTAAAGGTTTCCAGACGACGTCTACAGTATTTCAGGGAAGGCCTTATGTATTTCAGCAGGACAATGCAAAACCACATACTGCAGCATGGCTTCGTCGTAGAAGAGTCCGGGTGCTGAATTGACCTGCCTGCAGTCCAGATCTTTCACCTGTAGAGAACATTTGGCGCATCATTAAACGAAAAATACATCAAAGACGACCACGAACTCTTCAGCAGCTGGAAACCTATATCAGGCAAGAATGGGACCAAATTCCAACACCAAAACTCCAGAAACTCATAACCTGTCCAGACCTGTCGTAATGTCCAGACATCTTCAAACTGTTTTGAAAAGAAGAGGAGATGCTACACCATGGTAAACATGCCCCCGTCCCAACTTTTTTGAGACCTGTAGCAGGCATCAAATTTGAAATTAGCTCATTTTGTGCATAAAATTGTAAAATTTCTCAGTTTAAACATTTGTTATATTATTTATGTTCTATTGTGAATAAAATATTGGCTCATGTGATTTGAAAGTCTTTTAGTTTTCATAATTCAAATTTAAAAAACGTCCCAATATTTCCGGAATTCGGGTTGTAATAAAGTGGCCAGTGAATGTATATGCAGCACGTGCTGATCTAAACACAGATGAATTTATGACTGTGGCAATCCAAAATAAGCCTGTCTATGGTGCTTTGGTAATGTGGTAATTAGACGTTGGGTTCAGGAGTCCGTAATTTTGCGGTCATCAGTTTGTCACTGAATCCACCACACCGCTTCCACAAGTCAAGGCCTTGTGACATATGGTTACCCTTAAAAACATGGACTAGTGTTTGCCCACTTCCACACTTCCACGTTTTTTTTTTTTTCCTCAGTCATTATTATTTAAAAAAAAAAAAGATCATGTTTACAGTAATGCATTTACAATGGAAGTATATGAGGCAGGAGATTGCATTAGAAAAGTCTGACAGTATCATTTTAAAGAGTTATTGGAGGAGGGGAAGGACAAATAAAAATGCAAAAATAAAGGAGGTTGTTTGATTTATTGATAAAAAAAGTTGTCAAAATTAAAATAATTTCTCTTAATAAATCCCAGATCTAAATATGTTCATGTTTAATATTCATGAATAATTAATTAGCACAGCTAAATCTGTTTTGTGATAGGTCAGCATTTATGTGCATTGCATAAACACAGTAGAAACACCCATCTTGTGATTTATAATGACCATTAACACTACAGACAAAGTAATATAACTTTGAAGAAATAAACTGTAAAAACTACTCACATCTAAATATGAATATACTTCCTTCACAAATCAAATATCTCGTTTGCTAAGGTCTGATTGGCATCATTCAGTAAAGTCGAAGTATGATAAGACCACCTCTGTAGAAATGCGTACAGTCAGATGTTTGATTGCTGAAGTCGCTCATCAGAGACGATGCTATCATGCTAAGATGTCTATCCTGCCTTTTGAAAGCTCCAGGCACATCCGCACACCACACAAAAACAATCTTAAAGGGATAGTTCACCCAAAAATGAAAATTATCCCATGATTTACTCACCCTCAAGCCATCCTAGGTGTATATGACTATCTTCTTTCAGATGAACACAATCAGAGATATATTTAAAAATATCCTTAGTCCTCCAAGGTTTATAATGGTTGTGAATCGCAGCCCAAATTCTGAAGACAAAAAAAAAAAAAAAAAAAATCCATAAAATGGATTAAAAAAATGAAACAATGAAACAATTTATTCCATAAAAAAAATGAATCTATATGACTCCAGGGAGTTAATAAAGGCCTTCTGAAGCGAATCGATGCATTTGTGTAAGACAAGTATCCTTATTTAAAACTTTATGAAGTAAAATAACTAGCTTCCGGCGGACGACCGTACGCATACTGGGCAAGTCAAAAGAGTAACCCACTGACACGATGTATGATGCAGGATGTAGGAGTAGCAAGCTTAGACGCCTCTCGCGGTTCAAACAAATAAGGCTGTGCAACAAACTCAAGCTCCTCTTGTCTTATATCGATATCCTCTGACATTTCTCTTTTTTGTGACCGGTGTTTTGTTTTGCTCTCTCCTCTGCACCTCCCCATTCGTCATTGCGTCATCGCATCAGGTCAAAGGTCGCTCTTCCGCCAATATCGACTTGTGCAGTATGCCTATGGTCGTCCGCCGAAAGCTACTTATTTGAATTTATAAAGTTTTAAATATGGATATTTTTCGTAAAAAAACGCATTGATTCACTTCAGAAGACCTTTATTAACCCCCTGGAGTCGTATGGATTCATTTTTTTTATGGATGGATGCATTTTTTTTTTTTTTTTTTTGTCTTCAGAATTTGGCCCCCCATTCACAACCATTATAAACCTTGGAGGACTAAGGATATTTTTAAATATATCTCTGATTGTGTTCGTCTGAAAGAAGATAGTCATAAACACCTAGGATGGCTTGAGGGTGAGTAAATCATGGGATAATTTTCATTTTTGAACTATCCCTTTGAGTTCAGCTAATTCGATTTAATATCAATTTAAAGGATAATACATTTTCATTTAATTGTAATTAACATGCAATAAGGTGTCCAAAACATTACATTGACTTTGCACTTTCTGCATATTCTGTTAACCCTCTGGGGCTGTTTGTGTGGCAGTCAAAAATGACAGATTTGTTTTATTTCAATGGAATTAATGTACTATATTTTAGTTCAATAATGTTTTTTTATTTAATATTTTGTATTTTTAGGGGATTTTATGGTAGTAAAATATATTTATGTCATAGTTATGATCGATTTATTATGTTAATCTGAAAAAGTTAATCACTTTTTGAATATAAACCTGAAAATGAAATTTCCAACTTAAACTGTCATAAATCTTGAATGCTTTGGTGCACAGTCTTAAGTTTGGTCTCATTTTAAAGAAGACACTTGGCAGTTTATTGCTGAAGTGAATAGTTTAAAAAGTGAAACTAAAAAAAGGTAACACTTTATTTTAAGGTGACATAGTTACACGTTACTACATGTACTTACTGTTGTAATAACAGTAAATTATGCATAATCACAAGTAACTAACCCTAAACCAGAACCTAACCCTGACCGTAACTCTATAGTAAGTACATGTAGTTAATTAATATTACTCAGTACTTATTTGTGTAAGTACAACGTAACTACGTCACCTTAAAATAAAGAGTAACCCTAAAAAAGTTATAAAAGTTTAAGTTTATTATTATGAAAAATGCATAAAAATGCTATTTTTAAGTTTTATATGAAATATATATTTTCCAAAACATGTTTTACTCTAAAACTGTGAGAAAATCAAAGCTAAACAAGTTGTGTTCCAAATTTTAGGTTGATATCTCAAAAAATTAGCTTTCAGTAAGATTTTATTTAGGCGCAGTACCAAACATTTCCACTAGATGAAATTCGCTTCACATTCGTTTCAGTACAAGTGTGACTTTTTTTTTTTCAGGAGCATTTAACCTTTTCGAATCATATCCATGATTTTTTTGTGTATTCACATAGCAAGTGTCAAAACCTTTACCAAGTTTTGTACCATTCTGATGAAATAAAAAAAATTCTGAAAAACCAAAACCTAAATTTTTTTGGTCAAAAACGACCGAACAGCACCAGTGGGTTATAAAGCATATTATTTCTGAGACGAGTACTCTTTTTAAAAGTATCCTAAAGTGTACTACTTTTTCACAAGGGTAGGCCTGGAATCTGGAAAAGATCCAAGCCAGATTCAAACTTAGTTTGTCTGTATGTAAAACACCCTTACTACCAAATCTTTACAACTTGTGGAGATCCAAGGCTGACAATTTCAGCCAAACAAATGACCTGTGCAACAGATTCAGTTGTGAAGTGTAAGTAAAGCCACATTATCTGGAATATTTGTTATTATGGAACACTGGTTCTTTTAAAACTGTCTGAGGTGGGGATGTTGACCTTGCTATTGAACTTTCGATTGCCCAATCACAGTTCTGAAAACATCTGAGGGTAACAGGATGTTATGCTACTTAGTTTCTGACAGGTACTTTTGCGCTTCCATCGCTTTCTCCAAATCAACGTCTCCTTTCTTTATCTCACTCTCTCTTTCTTTTTCATTTTAAGCCACTGCATTGTCTTATTGTCTCCTTCTTTATAATTCTTCTTTTTTTTACTCTAGGAAGTCTGCGTTGGTTCCTGCAAAACAACCTCTTGCGCGCAGACACGCCTTATCAGTCCTTTTATCTCTTCAATCTATTTCCTGAGAAGAGGATGAGGGCCTTCTATCCCTCGCTCTGTTTGCATTCAGTTGAGTGTGGTTATGAATGAGAAGAGCAGGTCTGAATCGGTCTTGTTTTGAACGCTTGAACTCCTCTACTCATGAGTAGCTTACAAATGACCTGTTCTTCTCTGAGCTGTGACATAATTACTTACAGATTTCACTACATAGCACAGCAGATATTCACGGTGGAGGTCAAACCTGAGCTCTGAGCTGAATAAAAGACACTTTTGAAACATGTTTCATTGAATGGATTTGAGGTTTAGGATGAGGGGGATGTGGGTATTCTCTCGTTTTCTCTCCATCCTTCTTTCTCTTATTTGATGGAATGCTAGTCTGGAGGCAATGGAAACGCAAGTGCTTTATGACTGATAGCCTTTATACATAAAGTGGCATGTGACTCAGTCAGGATTATATTATTCTGTGTGTCTGTGTTTTTGTATGTACTTCTTTGACTGTTAATCCTGGTTATGTGGTAACCTGGTTAATCTATAGTTTACCTTTAAGCACAATAGCTAGGTTAGCAAATCTAGTGAGCTGCCCCTTGTGAAAAATAAAGTATTCTTTAGCAGATTTTTAGTTAACCCAAAAATGAAAATTCTGTCATCATTTACTCACCCTCAAGTTGTTCCAAACCTGTATAAATTTCTTTGTTCTGTTGAACACAAAGGAAGATATTTTCACTTTCAAATGCCCAGAAAGGTACTGAAGACATATTTAAAACAGTTCATGTGACTACAGTGGTTCAATCTTATTGTTATGAAGCGACGAGAATACTTTTTGTGCGCCAAAAAAACAAAATAACAACTTCATTCAGCAATATCTGGATGGGCGATTTCAAAACGCTGCTTCATGAAGCTTCGAAGCTTTACAAATCTTTTGTTTCAAATCAGTGGTTCGGAGCGTGTATTAAACGATCTCAAACTGCCAAAGACACATGATTTTAGAAAACGAGGCTTCGTTACCTCATAAGTGTTTCAAAATTTCAATGGTTCACGTGACTTTGGCAGTGCTCTGAACCACTGATTCGAAACAAAAGATTCGTAACGCTTCGAAGCTTCATGAAGCAGTGTTTTGAAATCAGCCATCACTAGATATTGTAGAAATAAAGTCGTTATTTTGTTTTTTTGCGCACAAAAAGTATTCTCGTCGCTTCATAACATTAAGGTTGAACCACTGTAGTCACATGAACTGTTTTAAATATGTCTTTAGTACCTTTCTGGGCGTTTGAAAGTCTAAATTAACTTGCTATCAATGGAGGCCTCACTGAGCCATCGGATTTTATCAAATATATCCTAATTTGTGTTCTGAAGATGAACGAAGGTCTTACAGGTGTGGAACGGCATGAGGGTGAGTAATTAATGACAGTATTTTTATTTTTGGGTGAACTAACCCTTTAAGTACACTTTTGAAAAGTGCACTTTGTACTAATGTAAAATTAAAAGTGTTATTTCAAAGTACATTTTAAATCATCATGCTTTAATAATCTTTTGTTATGCTTTAAAAAAGTACACTAATTTTGATCTGTAACAAAGTAAAGTACTTTATTATAATTTTTACTGTAGTGTATTATTTGATTTTACACTTAAAGTTAATATATTTTAAGTGTTCTAAATTGCAACTTCATCATTACAAATGTGCAATTACAAATGTATTTAAATACTAGTTTCAATGGAAATGACAATAAAGTACATTTTACCTTACCATAAATGCTTGTCAGCATATTTGATAGTACACTTTAACCATATTTCGAAGACAATAGAATTATGAAATTACATATAAACTGTACTTAATTTCAACTAACTGCATTTTCATTTAATCATAAATGACATTCAATTAAGTAATCAAAAAAATTACATTCAGTTAGCACTTTAGTATATGTATATAAAGTACATTAGTTACATAAAAATTACTTTTTGTACTTTTTCACAAGGGTATTTTCTAAAGAAAAACTACAGAAGCTAAACTTCTAGTAAATTGTTGGCTCTCTAAAAATAAATGTACCCAGCAATGTTTTCATTTTCAGTTCATTTAGTATGGTTTGCAGCATGTTTGGTTTGTTATTATCATTAATAGTTTATTTTTTCAATTTCTTATGAAATTAGCCACTTAGCAGTGCATTTATTCTCTAATGGCACCAGCAGTGGCTACGCTTGTCAAAACAAAGTATACGCTTTCAGTGTGAGGGATTTCTAATTGTTAAGTAGGGTTTTTTCCTCAGACGATTCGAATTTGTATAAATATCCCCTTCATTGTCTTCTATAACAATGCACAAAAGGCTGCATTTGATGTTAGCACTGAATGCCCTGCACCTCTGCCCAGAGCGGCTAGTCTTTTGAGGCATGGGTTTCTTTTTCCAATGGTTTGGCAGGGCAGGCTGGATGCTTGTGCAGAGGAACAGAGAGGGGGTCTATGATGGGGTGAAAACTTGCAGCAGCCTTTGGGACAATTACAAGAGAAACAGCCGACGGCTCCTGTGTTTCATATCCCCCCCTCCGAACTCCTGCGGCTCTGTGTCTGTTGGCCTGCAGTGAATGCCTGCTTTGTGTTCTCACACCTCACGTAATGAACTGGGGTATTATGGACCCGGTCTGAGGTGTCTGCACTCACGATAAAGCACACAAGATGTCAATTAGCGCTGGGAGTCTACCTTTCATTCATCCTTTATTTATTTTATTTATTTTTGTTGGACACAGTTATTTCTGACATGGCATTTCATTGGCGTGAATTGTGATGTAAAGCCATAAATTGCATATTGATTGGGCTGCTGACAGGGCCGGTCGCTCTGTCCTCAGGGAGCTGGGTTGTGTCACATCTCGTCTTTGGTTGTGGAATTGATATGTTATTGTTCTGTCCAGACTCAAAGTTTGGTAGCTGCACTGTACCCTGCAACCTAAGTTGAAAACAACTTAATCTCACTCTTCCTATGGAAGAAACTTGGAGGTTAGAAGTTAATTCTTAGGCTTATGTATTTACTGGCACAGCATCACCATGAAATGAAATGCTGGAGACCAATAAAATACATGTATTTACTTATTATTAGAACATTTTTTTTCCTTACAAAACATGACCATGGTAACCACAGTTTTGTTGTATCTGAAGTATCTGAAGAAGAGAAAACTGTATTATTAAAGCTGTATATTTGTATAATTTATATATAATGGAGAATCGTAAGGTTTTGAGTTCAAAATCCATGATAAGATAAATTTACTGAAAAAATATGATAAACATACATGTGTAAAAGGTGCACTACAAAAATGTTAAAGTGCACAAGAAAAGTAAATGTTACAGTTAAAAATAAAGATTTCAAAAGGGGTATTTTACATAAGTTTTCACAATGATGCCAATCATTAATTTCAGTAATTACATTTATAATTACACTGTTAAGCCTTCCCTTACACCTTAACCAAAGTCCCTTTAAGACAAGTCATTTCACTCGGCGGCCATCTTTGAAACGCCTCTCGGGCTCCTATCTCTTTGAATGGGGAAACATCAAATTCTCCAAAGCTGTTTGCCAAACTTTCGATTAAATTTCATATTTGAAATCACCAATGAAATCTGACAACAACATTTTGTTTTTAAACGCTCAAATCATGACAAAAAAACAGTATTTTCCAGGCTGGATCAAGCTAATGCGCATGCACAATCCTAAATGCGCGTCTCTTGTGTCTCATTTCAGAGGCGCGCGTCTGATTGTTTCTATAGACCTTATGTGCCAGAGAAACAAGTGCGCCACCATCTTTATAATATTGTCTTTGAACTTCCGTTTTTGTGGTAGCTCAGTATATTTCTATGGCATCGTTGTCAAAGAATAATTAGCCGGTGAACTGGATTTACTTGTTGTAGAGTTAATGAAAGTTATCGTGAGCATTGTAATGTTTAAAGTAGATGTCTTAATAAATATCAGTAGACCGGGAAGATTTTAAAACAAGCAGTTCATTCATAAATACATAAGATCGCTGTGGAAATACAAAACGGAAGTCAAAATATAGGAACCGGAGCTTCTAACGGCCGCTGCAGTGACGCGATGACTTTACCAATCGGCGATTGGCTCTTATTTAGAAGGCGGGACTTTTTCCGCCATATTGCACATTGCACTTTCTCCCATTCATAATAATACGAGTGACACGTCTTGTGTTATTCTATAATCTTTGCCTTAACCCACCCTTAAATCTACCCATACCACCAAACCTGTCCCTAACCGTACCAAAAGTGTTTTGCAATACAATATGAACACAATAAGTAAGTACATTGTACTTATTTTTTTATGTAAGTACATAATAGTTAAGGCCACCTAATATAAAGTGGGACCAAACATTTTTTTTTTAGTGTGAATTACAGTTGAATAATCTACAGAACCTTTTTCCACTACAAAGAATGGTTACACTTCATTTTAAGGTGAAGTAGTTACATTGTACTTACTCAAATAAGTACTGAGTAATATTAATTAACTACATGTACTTACTATAGAGTTACAGTTAGAGTTAGGGTTTGGTTTAGGGTCAGTTACTTGTAATTATGCATAATTTACTGTTATTACTATACATGTAACTACATCACCTTAAAATAAAGTGCTAACCCAAAGAACCATGGAAAGGTTCCATGGATTTTAAAGGTTCTGAATGGAACCATCAATGCCAGCAAAGATTTTTTTCATTTCTAATTCTCAGAAACATTTAATGTATTTTTTTAATAAATGCACATGAATATTATCATTATTATTAAGCAAAAAAAAAAAAAAAAAAGGAATATTTTTCAATATCTGTACCAATTATGTATTTTTTGGAAACTATGGTTACAGTGGTAATTTTTTAATGGTCTCTTATAATGAATTAACAATGGTTTTTCAGGCCTTATTCTGATACGCCTCCATTACCTCCTTTAATTCCACTCTATCATCTTGCTATCACTCCCCTGCCCTGTTTTCTCTCGGCCGTCACTGTAATCTTATCTCTGCGATAAGATAAACGGTCTCATCCTCTCTCCTGGTGGTGCTTGTCAAACACGTCTGACCTCACACCTGCTCTCCCACTGCTGACTGATCACATTCTCTTTCACAGTCGAGGGATTTATGAGTCAAAGATGCTCATCAGAACTTAGGTATGATGCTGAATGCTATCAATGAGCAAATACATTGTACATTGATTCTCTGATTGTTCTCTCTCTCTCTCTCTCTCTCTCTCTCTCTCTCATTTTCTCTAGATATCGGCCTGTAACTTAGTCTTATGTCATTCATTGATGGGCAGATGATGGACAGGATCTCCAGCTGAGGGGTCTTATCTTCTAGTAAACCTCTAAACACAATGTTCCTTCTTGGTAACAAATTCATTTTCTTCACAAGAACTAGTATGACCAACTATGACCAACTAGCAGTTAATTAGGGCTAATCAGTCTTAATTTTCGGATTCAAATTAGACAAATCTACCTTTTTATGTAAATGACTTATTCTTGAAGAAAAAAGTTGATGACTAACTTGTAAGATTATGCTAAGCAGTTTATGCAACCAGCCACTGTATTATTAAAACTGTATATTCTTGTGTAATTTGTATATAATGACACTTTTATCCAAAGCAACTTACAGCACACTTTTTACAGGGATAGTCCCTCTGCAACAACCTGAGGTTAAAGGTGACGACTTAATCAGATTGTCAACCTACCAAAGAGGTTTCTATGCACATTAGGCTGGGATAGAAGAAAGCATTTTAACTTTGAACAAAATAACACACCTCTATAGCAGTGAAATATCTTTGAACCTTTCCAGCTGTCCGCAGAGCTCTCAAAAAGATTAAAACCAGGACACCCGGTCCAACAATGCCATGCTCTGCAGGGTGTCCCGAAGACACTCAGTGTACCGTCAAGTTTTTTGGCTCGTAACTTGTGTCATGTTTCCAGATTGTACCTGGTAAAGAGGAACGTCTGTCAGCCTGGCACCAGGAAGCCTTGTGTAAACATCCCCACCTGGCACCCAGTAGTGAATGAGTCGTGAAAGCTGTCCTTCTTTCCAAACACACATCGCAGACATGTAGAGACACAGCAGAGTCCTAAAAAGGTGCCACATGCACAGAAGCACTAGTGCTCACTGCCTTTGAAGAAACTAAAACTAAAGCTTCCCAAGATACAAACTACTCATTATTTAGTTCAATTACAGTCAAACTGCTTATTTGAAAACTTTGAATTAGGTGTCTTTAACTACTATGTACTTACATTAAAAAAAGGTTAGGTACAATGTACTTATTGTGTTCAAGTTGTATTGTAAAACACTTTTGCTGCTATTGAGGTGGGATACATGTAAGGTTAGGGACAGGTTTGGTGGTATGGGTAGGTTTAAGGGTGGGTTAAGGGGTAAGGGATGTACTGTAATTACATGCAGGTATTTTTTTAAAGTTCAATGTTGAAACATGTATATGCACAATAATGATTAATGTTAGTACATAGTTTCATTGTTTCTCCCACCCCATCCTCTTTAGATTCGACGCTCACACAGGTTGCCAGATTGAGGAAATGCAACAACGCGCGCAACTGACAATAGAAAGTGACAAGCCTTATACTGTAAGCTGATCAACTAATGTATCTGTGTTTAAATATGTCATAGAGCTTTTAGATGGATACTGAGACTTTTTAGGTCGGCTAGAATCTGCGATCTCTGACCCAGTTTGTTTGCTGGCTTTTGTGGATGCAATATGCTGTGTTTTTCACAAACTGGCAACCCGGGGTGTTGAAATGCTATTGGGTAAATTGTCAGTGGGCGGGATCACACAGAACAAAACAAAAACAGACATTCCAACACGGAACACAGATTTCAAAGAATAACTGGCTGTAGCATTGTTTTTCAGAGAAACAAGTATGGCCGCTTTTCCACCAAAATTACCCGGAACAATTTGTCCCAGACCCAGACAATTTTTTCCCCGACCTGTTGCTGTCTGCGTTTCCATTGCGGTCTAAAGTACCGTGAAGATTAAGTCTGGTGACGTAGGATTGCGCGCAACTTTCCAGTTCCTGCTGGCTTTCGTCCTCCACATATAAGCTTGATAATGCCTGAACCTCGTCGTCAGTCCATCGGTTGTAATTTTTAAACTCTGTTGTTGATTCGAATAGCAAACAATTCTTAATGCAGGCACCGCAACAGACTTTTAAAAATGGTGATTGAAATAAAATGTTGCGTGGAGTCAACCAATGAAAATGCTGCGTGAACTCAACAAATCAGCATGTTCAGCACCAAAGTCCCACCCCCGAAAGTTCCTGAACTTTGGAAAAGTATTACCTCGTGAGCAGGTACTTTCTGAGGGGGAAATGTTTACCTGGAACTTCATTTAGATCCTGGTTCTTGCGGTCAAAACACACTGAGTACCACCCCAATGTCCCTAGTTCCTGGGGAAAGTTCCTGCGGTGGAAACGCGGCTTATGTGAACTTAGCATGTTTCCTAAATATCTGCAAACATATTATGGTATTTTGTGCTTTAGTACAGTAAAAAAAAAATTACATTCAGCACCTTTAAAGAAACCTAATATAAAGTGGGACTGAAAATTTAGTTTGTTACACTACAAGCTACAAACAAAAAGTAATTAGCTATATTAAATCTACTTGAAGAAGACAGTTTTGTTTTGTTTTGTTTTTGTTTTTTTAAATAAATCTAGAAACATACTAATCTAAAACAGTGACAAACAGCAGCATCTAAAAATATTTCACTACAAAATGTAATTGCAGGGAATCAACTGAATCAACAAATCCTGTAAACAGGTTCATTTCCAAGAATTGTCCAGACAATCCAGACTTCCCAGCCTTATATATGAGAAAGAATGTTTGTTCTAGGAAAGCTAGAAAAGCCACAAAATTCTGAAAAAGCTGTGCTACTGTCACCGCTACTGAAAAAATGTAGTTAAGTTAGGAGAGCTGCTACTTTAAGTTAGTTTTTATACTTGCAAGAGAACAAGGAACAACAGTGTCTTTCTGGCCACTGCCACCATATGCCAGAAATTATCATACAGATTTGCCTTTGTATCCATTTTTAACACGCAAGAGAAGAATCAAGTCTTTATTCAGGCTGGGGTTCCACTGTTTACTCTTCTACCTCCAGGGCCAGAGGACAGAAAAAGAGAGAGGGAGACTCTGGTTTGAGTAAATGAAGTGAAAGGTAGAGAACTGTAAGGTATAGAGGGAAGGAAAGGACTGGAGGGAAGCAAGAAAGGAGCCCTTTGAGTGACAGTAATTTAGAAACCTGTGCTTTTTATGAGTTTCCTGCTCTTAGAAAAACATACAGAGAGAGAAAAGGGGCCCGATTCAAAGCGCGCTCCTAATGCAAAGTCTCTCATGGCAGTAAGCTGGATTGCGTGTTTGTACATGTCTTTATATTCTAGGAAAGTCTGCTTCGTTGGTGACTTGAGAATATATATTTGCATGTATTAGCTTTATGTTTGTGATATATTATACGTCAACATTTACTATGTCACTCCAAACTAGTATGACTTATTCTGTGGTACAAAAATATTACCCAAGATATTTTACTGAATATCTGAGCTGGGTTTTTTTTGTTGTTTTTGTTTTTTGTTTTTTACATACACTAAATGTGAGTGGTGATTTTTATTTTAAAGCCACAAATACAGACTCACTAAACAGTCAACAGACTAAATTGCACATGGTCTTCAATTCAACACACCACCCTGCTGTTATGAGATGCACAAGAACCAATGATAATTGAAATTATTGAGGTCAAACTCATGTATAGAGTCTCAATGCAATCATATAGTTTTAGAGCCCTTGTGAAAAAGAAATACACTTTATCATACTTTTAAAAAGTGTAATTATTATGGAAATAATATACACGCACCGGCCACATGCACACCTTGGTAGAACCGGGTTGAACCCCCTTTTGCCTTCAGAACTGCCTTAATTCTTTGTGGCACAGATTCAACAAGGTGCTGGAAACAGAGATTTTGGTCCATATTGACATGACAGCATCACAGAGTTACTGCAGATTTGTCGGCTGCACATCCACATCCGAATCTCCCTTTCCACCACATCCCAAAGGTGCTCTATTAGGTTGAGATCTGGTGACTGTGGAGGCCATTTGAGTATAGTGAACTCATTGTCATGCTCAAGAAACCAGTTTGAGATGATTTGAGCTTTGTGACATTGCGAAGAAGTAGCCATAAGAAGATGGGTAAACTGAGGTCAGGGATGGACATGGGCAGCAACAATACTCAGGTAAGCATTTAAACAATGCTCAATTGTGTGCCAAAGTGTGCCAAGGAAATATCCCACACACCATTACACCACCAGCAGCAGCCTGAACCACTTATACAAGGCAGGATGGATCCATGCTCTCATTTACATTGTTTACACCAAATTGTGACCCAAACATCTGAATGTTGCAGCAGAAATCATGACTCTTCCGACCAGGCAACATTTTTCCAATCTTCTATTGTGCAATTTTGGTGAGCCCATGCGAATTGTAGCCTGAGTTTTCTGTTCTTAGCTGACAGGAGTGGCACCTGGTGTGTTCTTCTGCTGCTGTGCACTGTAAAAAATAATACGCTCTATCTACTCAATAAAATTGTAGTAACAGATTACAAGCAATATTATTAATTCAATTCAACATATAAAAATTGAGTTAGAATTAATCAAATTAATTCCTTAAAAGTCAACCATTTAAAATGTGTAAAATTAGCAAACACCATTACAAAAACCCACAAACTGAGATAAAAAGCAAAGAGTCAAACTGGCCAACTAAATGAAACACTGATCACCATAATAGTGACCAAACATTTTCAATAAAATCAGCATCAACATCTAAACATTTGATGTCTGTCTGTTATTCAGATATTTTTGTTTAAATTTTATTTAAATTTTACATCTAAGGTTGACATCTAAGGAATTCATTTGATTAATTCTAACTCAATTCTATTTTTTTAATTTAATTAATAATATTGCTTGTAATCTGTTGCCAAAATTTTATGGAGTAGATATAGCGTATTACTTTTTACAGTGTAGGTTCAACTTGTTGTGCATTCAGAGATGCTCTTCTGCATACATCGATTGTAATGAGTGGTTATTTGAGTTATTGTTGCCTCTGTCTTTTGGCATCAACAAGGCATTTTCGCCCTATTCTTTGTAAACCCTAGTTATGGTTGTGTGTGAAAACCCCAGTAGATCAGCAGTTTCTGAAATACTCAGACCAGCCCATCTGCCACCAAGAACTATGCCACGTTTAAAGTCACTTAAATCATCTTTCTTCCCCATTCTGATGCTCAGTTTGAACTTCAGCAGATCCTCTTGACCATGTCTACATGCCTAAAAGAATTGAGTTGCTGCCACGTGATTGGCTGATTATATATTTGCGTTAACAAGCAGTTGAACAGGTGTACCTAATAAAGTGGTTGGTGGTGAGTGTACTTTAATAGAATATATTTAAGTGTGAACTGAATGTAATGTTTTCATACACTTAATTGCATGTCAGTTGAAATTAAATAAAAATGTATCATAGTTTAAATGTATATTAAATGCAGTTAATTGAACTTTAAAGTTCTTTTTGACTCACATAAGTTGACTTTTCTTTAATTTCATAATTACTTCTATTGTCTTTAAACTGTATGTGTAAAGTAAGTGTACTGACTGCCGAACTGTACTGTTTATGGTAAATTAAAATATACTTCAGTGTAATTTATATGTTGTATTGTATTTAAATATATTTGTAATTACACATTTGTAATGATAAGGTTGCAATTTAGTACATTTAAAACATAGGAACTTTAAATTTAATATTAAATAACACCCTACAGTTCACATTATAATCAAATACTTCATTTGTGCTTTAGTATGTTAGTCAACACATCAAAATAAGTGTACTTCTTTAAATCATGATAAAAGATCTGTCATGGTTATGGACTCTTATTTTGATGTTCTGTTTTGTTTCTCTTAGTTCCTGTTTCCCTGCTCTGTTTAGTTGGGTTTCCTTGGTTTCTTATTATGTCCCTGTTTGTTTCTATGGTTACTTATAATTATCAGCTGTGTCTTATTTAGTTCATTGTTATCTCCTTAGTATTTAAGTCCTGACTTTGGTTCTGTTCCTCGTCCGGTATTGTCTTGTGTTTATTTACACAAGCTATTACGCTGCCTTTGTTTACTCCTGTGATTCCTGGATAATTGTGTTTCATGTGATTAAAAGACTATAGCTAATCCCTTCTTCTGCACATCCTTGCTGAGTATGTTACAGAATACAGGACCCTCAAAATGATATAGTTAAGTGATGGACTCACCAGCAGTGTGTCTCATTCTCCTTGAGCGGAGGACGCTGGTGGAGTACTTGGGGTGGGTACTACGGGACAGCGGTTCCCCTCTCTCCATCTGTGAGCCAGAGGAGAAGCCCGTCAGCACCACACATCATGAGCCTGAGCCTGCCACCTAGGTCATCCCGGAGTTGAACTGCGTTGCCCAGTCCATCCCAGAGCCAGGAGCAGACCACTGCCTTATAGACCTGTGGTCTGCGGATCCAGTTCACTCCTGAATCTCCACCCTTGAAGTGATACCCTTTCTGCCAGTCCTGTCTGGCTGTCTAGATGCTCTGGTTCAGTCCGGAGACCTTTCTCCTTCAATGTTCCCGCCCAACTTCTTGGTCCCATCTCCTTCGCTTGTTACGTGTAGTCCCCTGGATCCGTCGGCTCCACTGGAGTCATCCTGATCCTCGGCTCTGCCCCCGCTGCTAACACTGTGCGGCTCTTCGGCTCCGTCTCGGGCTTCCCAACCACCAGCTTGACATGAGGTTGAGTCCCCGGTTTCACCTCAGACCTCCAGGCCCATGTCTCCACCTCGACCTGTTAGCACTTTGACTTCACCCCTGCTCTGCATTCCCTCATCTTCACCGTGGTCCGTCAGCCCTAGGACTCCTCTGGGTTCCCTCATCCTTCTGGCTCAGCTTCAGTTAGTCATCGCTCTGCCACGGACTTACGGGTGTCCAGCTTCGCCTCGACCCTCCATCCCTTCGGCTCCACCAGGCTTCTCTTTCCCTCCAGCTTCCCCATCTTCCTCACTCCCTCCTTCATTGCCCCAGTCTGCTGAGCCCCTGTCTCCGCCTCAGTCCCACAAGCCAGCAGCTCTGCTCATCCTTGCCGAGTATGTTACAAGATCATTGAAACAATGAAAAAATGTACATTGAAGTAAAACATTTAATTTGACATCAGAGTGTTAAGAAACATGGTCATGAAAGTGTCCTCTCTTTAAATACACTTAAGTTTTTTTTCACTAATATTATATTATCTGCAAGTACAGTTTTTCAAAAATATACTTTTATGCTACAAGTCCACATTCAATACAATTAAGCACACTTCTTTTTTACAAAGGTAGACTAAACATATGGCTAAAATACTGTCAAACTTTAAATCCAAGTAAGGTGGTTCTTCATTATCAAACGTAATTTCAAAATCACACTTTTGGATCAAAGATGATATATAATAATAAAACATAGGCCTAACTGTCATAATATACATCTCCATCATATTTCTTGTGTCCTTGGAAGCAACTACCACTGTGCAGCCAAGAATTCCTGTTCTAGGTTTTTAAATAAAGAGTTTTCTCAGTTTTGTGAAACATGAGGAGGAAGTAAATGCTTTAGTTTAGTGGTTTTCCACAATGCCTTCAAATGCATAAAACAACATGATCCACCTCCAAGGCTAACAGCTTGTCTGGTCAAGGAACGCTGTGTAAAAGTCATAAGAATGACTAACGAGATGCTGCAGCGATCCAGCTCCTAATGGCTGCATTGATTGATTCGTATTTTCATGTTCAGTAAGGAGACACAGTTATGAGGTTGTTCCCCCATGGGTCTGCAGCTAAAGACCAGGAAGAGTTTGTGGATTTGAGGTTTTGAGAACCTTTCTGACCCACACTCCCATGTTTCCAGGCCTTCGTTTTTTCTGAGCTCCGTGAAAGGAAACACTAGATAAATTATCAGTCGTTATGAAGGAGACCTTGTTCCATAGAAAAAGGGGAGAAAAAGTTAACATAGTGATATCTCCACAAGCATTTTTTATTAAACATTAAACATGAGTTCTCATGAATAAATGAAGGGGGTCCAAACGTGTGTGTGGGGGGGGATTCCCCATGTTGTGGGGAAAATGTCTTGAAATTTTTTTGTGAAATTTTGGTCTTGTGGGGATATTTTTCCCTATGAGGAAAACAACTTATAAATCTTTTTTTTTTTTTCATGTAAAAATGCAGAAAGTTTTCTGTGAGGGTTGTGTTTAGGGGTAGGGTTATGGAATAGAATATACGGTTTGTACAGTATAAAAATTATTATGTCTATGGAAAGCCCCCGTGCATGTGTATGTGTGTGTGCGCGCACAGAGGTGAGTGTTAGGCCAGTCAGTCCACTCAGTTTTGTCTGTCTCATTTGCTATATGATTGATGGCATCATCGGTGTGTGTGTGTAATCTTACAACATGCTTAGGGGCCCTGGTGGAAAACACATGTGCCATGTGACAAAAACAGAAGCCTCACACTCTTGCTACTGAAATCAAGATATGTGCAGGCAGTTCTGAAGAAAATATTCTTGCCAACTGTACTGTATGCTGTAGTTTCTTGGGTGTTTTGGGTGGTTGCCAGGGCATTGCTATGTCAACCACACATGTTCTGAGTAGTTAAAAGGGTGTTGCTATGTGGTTACTAGGGCATTGCTATGCTGTTTTGGGTGGTTGCCAGAGTGTTGCTATGTCAAACACACTAAAGTTTTCTGAGTGGTCGAAAGGGGGGTTGCTATTTGATTGCTATGGTGTTCCCAGTAGTTGCTAGGGTGTTGCTTTACTGATATTTTAAAGTGGTTTCAAAGTCATTGAAAGGGTGTTCTGGGTTGTTGTTGTTACAGTATATGGTTGCTAATGTGTTTGGGTTGTAGAGCATTACTATGCAATTTTTAGGGTTTTCTGAGTGGTTGCCAGGGCGTTGTTATGTAGTTTCTAAGGTAATCTTCTGCGTGGTTGGCAAGTGTGGTTGCTAGGAGTTGTTTTGGGGACAAAAACAAGGTACTAAGGTGTTCTGGATGGTTGCCAGGATGTTGCTATGTAGTATCTTAGGTGTTCTAGGGTGTTGCAATACAATATGATTGCTAAGGTGATCAAAGTAGTACTTTTTAAATGCTGCATCATTATAATGGCATGTACTGTCTGTCTCAGGGTTTAATATAGTTATTGCTCACTGAGTAGATCTTGTACTGACAGCATAAAGAGCCTTTAACACTGACACCTCTCCTGGCCTGTAATGCAGGTTAACAGCAACTCTCTGGATCTGTCCAAGGGGCTGTTTGTCATTCAGTAACTGAGCAGTAGGCCTCTTCGGTGGGCCCCATGTCGGGATGTCTCCCCCTTGGGCCACCTGACTCTTCCATCCATCCACACGTTATTAATAGGCCTTGCATGGCTCGACAGAAGCGCTAACAATCCATCAGGGTGGGGTGTGTGTGTGTGTGTGTGTGATAGTAAAAGTATGGAGGGGTCTTACTTGGACAGTTGGAATGCATTATGTGTTCAGGTGTGTGTATGTGTGTTTGGAAGGGGTCATTTATTTTAATCTTTCTGTGAAGATAGCCACCATTACATTGCATATGTCCTCTAATCGTCCCAAGGCTGTCTGGACACAGACTACATATTACTCTCACAATGCGTTGTCTGCAAATTTAACCACAGATTTAGAGAGATTTATAGAGATACTGCAATCACAAGATTTCAATATGAACTCAACAAATATTTCCACCATTATTAGTTATTATCCACGTTCATTTTATTGAACAACTGCAAGACTTTACATTGTTACGAAAGATTTCTACTTTCTGTTCATCAAAGATAAAAAAAAAAGTAAAATTTTCCGCAAAAACAACCGTTTTCAACATTGATAATAAGAAATGTTTCTTGAGCAGAAAATCAGCATATTATAATGATTTCTGAAGGATCAGGTGACACTGAAGACTGAAGTAATGATGCTGAAAATTCAGCTTTGCCATCAAATGAATAAATTACATTAATATATAAAAATAGAGAACAGATATTTTAAATTTTAATAATATTTTCCAATATTACTATTCTTACTGTATTATTGATCCAATAAATGGTAAACATAAAAAACTTCTTTCAAAAACATTAAAAATTCTTACCAACCAAAGACACATTTCTTATTACAAGAATCCAAAAAGCAGGAAGAAAGTTAGTTGTATGTGCAAACAAAAACTGACAGTGTAAATAGTGTGTCCACTGTCTTCCCATATCTGCTGCTATTTTGGTCTTATTAATAGGTCTCTCGTGGGTGATAGCGGTGGGGAATTGAAATGTGGGTGTGAGTGTGTGTGATAGACAAAACACGGATAGTACAGTGTGTCTCTTATGTGTGTGTGTGAGAGTTCTCTTGCGCCAGGTGCTGATGGCTGTTGGGAGGGCAGGGATGAACCGCATGTGTTAGTTAACTGAGATGATTGGGCTGTTATTCATGTGGCCTCTGACAGCCGAGTATATGATTTATGCTGGAGTCTCAAAGCTGAATCAGCCCCCCTCTAATATGAAACGCTGATCAAAGGAGCTGATGGAAAGACAAGACGAGTAAGAGGGAGAGAAATAGAGAGACCGCTGTTTGCTTTTTCCACTCCAGTCAAAGGATGCATCAGGTTGGCACTTAGTAATCAGAATGTCAACATTAATGTTGACCATCACTATCACATTACTTCAGGTTTTCTATGCAAATATGATTTTTAAAGCGTAAGATTACTTAGTATAAAATATAAATGTTTCAATCTTGGATGCATTAATTCCTGTGATGGCAAAGCTGAAGTGTCACATGATCCTACAGAAATCATTCTAATATGCTGATTTTGTGGTCATGAAACATTTCTTATTATTATCAACTCTAAAAACCCTATTATGCTTTTTCGAATATTACCTTTCATGTAGTGTGTGATAGAGCTGTTTGTGAATGTAAAACGTCTGCAAAGTGCACAACAAATAAAGTTATTGTCTCCTAAAAGAAGGAATCGATTCTGAACTGCCGAAACGAGTGATCAGCAATTTCAGTCTCACTTCCTGTTACATACCTACATAACAATGTAACAAATTTGCATAATGCCAGCCTATGCTCTTCTATGGTCTTACTTTGACCGGCCCTCAAACACTGTAGTTGTAACTGGGGCCTGGAAGAGTTTGGTTCGTGTCGAGAAGACGCTGTTTTCAGCATTGGAAACATCCTTCAAAAGAATGACTCGCGCTGGAATTGATACAGAAAAAACAGTGCCATGATTACTCTTCATATCACTTTGTATCAAGTGCTGAGGAAGCCTCCAGAGCTGAAATTCAGATATGGTAATGGCTGTTTCGATTCTGACACGCGCTGTAAGCAGTAGACCAATCACAACAGACTGGGCCATCTGACCAATCAGAGCAGAGCAGGCTCTCGGAATGGAGGGGTTTAGAGAAACCTTGACCTTTGATTCATGTAATCCTATTTGGAGACCTCCAAAACTAAATTAGGAACCTTTAAAATAGCATGATAAGGGCACTTTAATATTTTTTTGTGGAAACCGTTTTTTTTTTTTGTTTTTTTTCAGGATCTTTGACATTATATGCTTTACTGTCACTTATGATCTATGATCTTTACTGTCACTTATGATAAAAAAAAAAGATCTTTCTGATCCCAAACTGTTGAAGGATGCAAAACACCAACTAATGCATATCATTGCACAGGATCCATAAAGGCCAAATATTAACCTTAATTATCATTAATTTACAACCTTAATTTGACCTTTTTTTTATTCCGATTATCACACATACCCACACAAAATGCAAAAAAAGAAAGAACCTACTTACATGTTATATAAGCGGTCATGTTAAAGGGTTGGTTCACCCAAAAATGAAAATTCTGTCATTAATTACTCACCCTCATGTCGTTCCACATTTCGAATCAGCGGTTTGAGGCTTCGTTACGTCATAAGTGTTTCGAAATTTCAATGGTTCACCACTGGGGGGCGTGACTTTGGCAGTTTGACACACGCTCCAAACCACTGATTCGAAACAAAAGATTCGTAAAGCTTTGAAGTTTCATGAAGCAGTGTTTTGAAATTGATCATCACTAGATATTGTTGAATAAAGTCGTTATTTTGTCTTTTTGGTGCACAAAAAGTATTCTCATCGCATTATAACATTAAGGTTGAACCACTGTACTGTACACTGTTTTAAATACGTCTTTAGTAGCTTTCTGGGCATCTGAAAGAGTTAATTGTCTTGCTGGCAATGCAGGCCTCACTGAGCCATCAGATTTTATCAAAAATATCTTAATTTGTGTTCCGAAGATGAACGAAGGTCTTACGGGTGTGGAACGACATGAGGGTTTTTCAGAGAATTTTCATTTTTGGGTGAACTAACCCTGAATTTCATTTCAAATGCTTTCTGCCAGAAACACTTCTGAAGGGACAATGTGTTTTCTCAAAATAAACCTCAAGATTCCAACTGTAATCCACTAAAATATTTTGATAAATAATTAAACATTGTTGATTGAATCAGGTGAGAAACTTGTCAGTTCGAGCAAAATAAAATGTAAAATGTGTGGCCTGTGAGTTACACAAACAATAAGCCCTTCTGGGATCGTCTAGGCGTGAACCTGTGTCATTATCTCCTTTAAAATTATTTCATAAACTTTTTTATACACCCCTACACACATTTATTATTATATTCGCCTACTGTACTGTAAATACGTGGCACTTACCATTGGATAGACAGATGTGGCCATCCACGTGTCCAGCTACGGTAGTGTAGATTTCCATTACATTGCTCCCACTGGGAGGTTAAAAGCAGTTGTGTGTTTGCCCAGAAAGTTCAGCTTTGTAAAACAATGAGGTGAAGGCTGACTGCTGCGAACACTCACACTCGTTTTCACTTGTTCGGTCCGTTGTTTTCGGTTTACTTTCTCCTGAACTTTCTCTTTCTCTGACCTCACTTCGTTTTTAAATGACCCCTCACCTCTCAGTAGCATTTGATTTATGTATTTTGACACCTTGACTCATCGTTTATACTCGTAGTGACTGTACGATCAGGAATCTTGTGGCAAATTTATTCAAAATGAATCAAACCCCTGTTTTCCATTTAATATTTTAGAACATTCTTACTAAATATTCAGTTTTCTTTTAAATCAATTTAACATCCAATTACTTCACCCTTATGGACAGATTTGAAGGAAGAGGAGGTGTGGAGTGATATTTCTGATCTTCCGTTTATCTTCCACAGAAGCTGCAGAACACTATTTATCTCCCTCTTTCCCTCCTTCTCTAGCTCCTAAATACACATCCCAAAAAAACTGATCCCTTATCAGCACACAAACCCTAAAAAGAGTGACAGACGCAGTGCAAACACACTCATGATGAGGGGCAAACTTTCCCTGTCAGTGATCTGCAGACAGCCCTGGTTTTCCTCCCAGTTTTCCCAAAGGAATGTCTTGCTGTTTGGACACTACTCAGTAATGCCCTATTTTAGAGCAAGTAAATTGAACTGCAAAATTTGCTTCAGTTGGCACCAAAAGAATCTCTGTTGGTATCTTACCACCCTTTAAAAAAATAGTTTATACCAAAATATTTACTCACCCTCATGTGGTTCCAAATCTGTATGACTTTATTTCTTCTGTGGAGCAGAGTAATTGTGCAAAATGTTGTCCCCTATGAAAAAGAAGTGAACTTCAGCATACTTTTAAAAAGAGTACTAATTACGGAAATGAAATATTTTAAAAGAATATACTTAAGTGCGAACTGGATGTTTTTGAACTGTTAATTGCAGATAAATGAAAATGTATTATAGTTTGCAATTAGCTGAAGTTTAGTGCTTTTTTACTCACTTAAGTACATCTTTATATGAAATTGCATAGTTATTTCTATTGTTTTTAAAATATGGTTAAAGTGTACTGTTGAATGTACAAGTATGACAAGCATTTATGCTAAACTAAAAAATACTTTAATGTCATTTTTTTTGAAGTTTTATGTAATGCGTTAAACTATATTTGTAATTACACATTTGTAATAGTGTAATGATCGAATAAAACACTACAGTTAAAATCATAATCAAGCAATTTACATGTGCTTTAGTAAATTAGTAAATTTTAGTAAATTAATCCCCTTTAGATATTCTGTTGACTATAAGTAACGTTGCACCTATATGTCAACTACCTCTCATTAGAGTATTAGTAGACTGTTAGGTTCGGGTTAGTAGAATAAGTTTACATGTACTTGCAAAGTTACTTATAGTCAGTAGAATGTCTGTTGGGGGGCCATCACAATAAAGTGTTACACAAAGTGTTATAAAATCATAGTCATGAAATCGGACTCTCTTTATATACACTTATTTTGTCTTTTATTTCACTATTATTGTATTATCTGCAAGTACAGTTTTTTTTTTTTTTTAAATATACTTTTAAGATTTTATGTACACTACAAGTCCACAATACAATTAAGCACACTTCTTTTTCACAAGGGTGTACTTTTCCATACAGAGAAAGTGGGACTGAGGCTGTCAAATTGTCATTTGTCAATTGTCATGTTGCTTTGTAAAAAAGAACAAAAATGATGTTGTTGTTTCGAAATAAATTTATCCCACAATCCTTTCCTCCAACACTCTGCCACCAGCTTTTGAACAAAAGTTCATTGACGTTCATCTGGAAACATGTCACAGCATTCAGACTATACAATTTATACTGCAAGACAGTGTGACTAGAGCAGGCAATTACATAACGCTAGCTCAAACAGGGTTAGCATTGTGCTTTGTGTGTGTGTGTGTGTGTGTGTGTGTGTGTGTGTGTGTGTGTTGACTCCAGATGTGAGAGAGCAGTTCTCCTGTTACACTCAGTTTTAATCATGGTAATCCATCAGGTCTTGCCACACTCCTCCACGCGTTGTCTTACACTGTGTGTTTAAGAGAAAAAGAGAGACATATAATCATATGGGACAGGGTGCAATTACAAAGACACTTCTATTGTCTTAGTATTAGTATGTGACACCTGAACAGCTGTGATATCAAATCCCTGTTTTTCTGACAAGAGTGAAGTTATAGCTGACTTGGATATGAATACTGCCTTTTATTTACAGGAAGTGGAGCTGTGACGACAACATATTTGCTGGTATATGTGTTAATAAATAGTGTCTCAATTATGACATGAGAGTGTGAATATGGGTGAAAAACTTGTGAGTTAATTAAGGTCACATTCAGGTCACATTTCACCCTAAAATCAAAGGACAAAAAAATATATATCTTGCATTGTTTATTTTTGTAATGTGTAGTCCGTTTTAGTTTCATTTTCACCTGTTTTGACTGCCTTAGTTAGTTCTCTAGTCAGTTTCCCTGGTTGTTAATCAGTTCCCACACCTGTTCTGTTTTATCCTTGATTACACTTCCCATGTATTTAATCCCTGCGTTTTGTTCAGTTCTTTGTATGGTATCGTCAATGTTAATGTGGTTGTTACGTTATTCCTGAGTGTTTCCTTTTTGGACTTATCATTAAAGACTGTTTTTGTTTCTTTACTCCTTCTTTATGTGCTTTATTATAGCCAACATGACCATTTTAATTCTGACCTGAAAATAAAGCACATTTTCCCCAAAATTCTCATCAGTGCAAATGTATTATTACGATTATTATTTTTTTAATGATTGTTTTGTTTAAACTAAGCATTTATACTTTATGGCAGTTCATGTTATACCCTCTTTAATGTCTGCAGTTTTAAATTAAATTTTTGATCATTTGAATCACCTTTTTAATTGTTGTATAACAATGTTACGTTATGAGAATCATCACTGAGAATAATGAAAAAAAATTGTGTTTAATTGTCACAGTACAAAAAAAATAAAAATCCACATGAGGTCATGAAATACACTTCATTTTTCCTTTTGCAAAATATAACCTGGACAGGTTCTTGCTAGGTTTCATAAGATTCATATTTGTAGATGATGCGTAATGTTTTTGCTCTCTCATTTCTTGAATGAGACCATTGCTCTCTGCACACGCCATGGCCAAAGTGTCATTTTCAACTCCATTTGAGTCAGTTTTAAGGAGCTTTGAGAGATAATCTGTCTCCTCTGTTTCTCTTTCCTCTTTAAATATTCCATCCTCCCCTGCACAACTGAATTTTGCTGGTGTGCAATAATATGGTCCCACCATTTATTTCAAGGCCTTAGTGTAAATATTCAGTTTATATTAACCGACAAAAGATTACACTGAAGATTTAAATATGTCCACAGAGTAGGCCTACTGTACATGCCACTGTATCATTCTTTAAAATAGTTTCACTTGTGAAAAAAAAGTACTCTTTAGTATCCTTCAAAAAAGAATACTTATTATTACGGAAATAATATACTATAAAAGAATACCTAGAGTAAGTACAAACTAAATGTATTGTTTTCGGACATGTAATTATGTATTAAATGCAATTAAATAGAAATGTATTATAGTGTAAATTTATATCAAATGCAATTATATCTGAACTTTAGAGTGCTTTTTTGACCCATAGTAGGACTTAAGAATTAGTTCAGATTTACTCACACTCAAGCCATCCTAGGTGTATATGACTTTCTTCTTTCTGATGAACACAATCTGAGTTATATTAATCAAAGCTTTATAATGGCAGTGAATGGGACCAATGAGTATGAAGCTCAAGAAAGTGCATCCATCCATCATAAACGTATTCCACACGGCTCCGGGGGGGTTAATAAAGGCCTTCTGAAGTGAAGCGATGCATTTGTGTAAGAAAAATATCCATATTTAACAAGTTATAAAGTAAAATATAAATGTAATGCGTCAGTTATGTTTTTTCGTCAGTTGAATACGGAAGGCGTAGGAAGTTTTGAACTGCGAGAGGCATTGCACTTTATTCGTAAGTTGAATACGGAAGGTGGTCTGGTGGAAGCTAGATATTTTACTTTATAACTTGTTAAATATGGATTTTTTTTTTCTTACACAAACGCATCGCTTCGCTTCAGAAGGCCTTTATTAACCCCCCGGAGCCGTGTGGAGTATGTTTATAATGGATGGATGCACTTTCTCCAGCTTCATACTCGTTGGTCCCGTTCACTGCCATTATAAAGCTCGGATGCGTCAGGATATTTATTAATATAACTCCGATTGTGTTCATCAGAAAGAAGAAAGTCATATACACCTAGGATGGCTTGAGGGTGAGTAAATCTTGGGGTAATTTTCATTTTAAAGTGAACTAATCCTTTAAGTCCTACTATGAGTAGCTTAAAAATGTAAGGTTGAAATAGGTGGACTTTTTTACAGTATACTTTTTATGTGCACCACAAATGCACATTCAATACAATTAAGCAAACTTCTTCTTTTTTTTTTTTTTTTTTTTTTACAAAGGTTGATATTTTGTATCTATTGCAATAACATTTAGACATTTTTATTGTGGCTTAAGTGTCTAAATACTTTTTGGGTACACTTTGTATTGCAGGTTATGTTTAGAGCTCTTCTCAAGCTTATAATAAGTTGCAATGCAATGGAAAGGAGTGTGATTGCCTTACCCATCCGCCTGCCCTCTCTTAATTCCAGCTGATGGCATTGTCCCCATACCTCTCTTATCCTGGGTCAGGCTCTGCTCCATTCAGACACAGATATCTTACCCTGCCACGTGTCAAACCGCCCAGCACACACTCCACATCAACACCACCCTCAGCGGTCACACTGTCCCATGCAGCAGACGGCATCGGGCCTTGTGATTTCCATCGTATTTTAAGAAGCACCCACACTTCCATTATGTCAGAGTCCCAAGAGAGTGTCCTTAATACTCTTTCTCTATTCACGTACAACGCAAACAAGAAACGTGAACACTGATGATGCAGGACTTCCAACCACAAAATGTGCAGTCCAGTGCAGCGGAGTCACAGGACATGGTGGCCGTTTTGATAAATAGTGACAGCCTAAGTGCTCTGAGCTCCATTAGCTTGAGTGAGAGAGATACCACCATGGCACAGCTACCCAAACAGGATATGGTGTCATGACATGATCTCACATCACTTTAATTCACAGTTGGGTGAGCTCTAATTAGGGCCTCCATCTGTCACCCACAATTTGTAAAGTCTTTAGGCAAGTCGCCCTGCTTCTCCATTTGATCGGTCCTGGAGGCTTGCTTGTAGCGGTGACGTCAAGACTGTGAGTCTGGTGGGGTTGTTTTTTAAAGACGCATTTCGTGTCAGTCGAGAACACGGAGGTATATCTGAGCGCTCAGATAAGATTAAAAGGATGGATATGTTTCTGATAGGTGGCATGAAAACATGGAGAGTTGTGTTACCTGATAATAATCTCATTTCAGTCCTTGGGAGGCTCCATACACAGAGACAGAGAGAGTGTGGCACCTGAGAGGACCCTACACTTTCAAAATGTGTTTATTTTCTCTGTCAAGTTTCAAATAACACGTATTGATCAGTAAAATGTTCCAGCAGAACATGACGCTAACAACACAAAGATCATTTGATTCCCAGGGAATGCATGAACTGTTATGCAATGTCAGTTGTTTTTGAATAAAATTACGTAAATGTAAAATTAAAGCATTTTACCAAAATTGGATTGGATTTGGGTCTGACATGCAAATGCTGAGGGTGATAAAAATCGCTCTGTCTGGTATGTATTTCCTTCCCGAGCTGGAGGGGTATCAGAATCACTCTGTGCTCTTTCAGACTAAGTGAGGCTTAGTATGCCAAATCCAAATCTGATAACTGCTCACAATCTAACACCGCGGGTGAAAAGGTTTAAATGCCCACTGTAACCACATCAAACAGAAGGGATTCTAATCTGGCCTGTTTTATTTTGACCAAACGTTTGGCTTGAGAACTGAGCTCAGCCTATGATTAATGAGTTTGGAATGAAAGAGGCAGATGATTTTAAACATATTTGTTCTATATTAGTAGGCTATAAACATTTTTTGACATTCTTTACATTTGAGTTAGATTTAAGAAAGCTTACGTTGGTTGGAAGTCTCATTTGTTGCCTTTCTATGCGTAAGTGTTGTACATTGTATAGCCACTAGATGGTAATAATTATCTTTTTCTTTTACAGGAATCTCGGGATGTGGGATTTTCCAGTGTAAATCATGATGTTTAGTAAAATACAAAGTTTATTGAAATCTGTGACAGATTAGGCCTACTTGTTTTTTATAATTAAAGTTTCTTGTCTGGACTTTGTTTTTCTTTCATTAAATTTGGAATGAACTTCTCTCCTTGAAAGTAATATCCTGAGGTGTTGAGTATCATAGCAGCTATTTTGATAAATTCCTTTGCACCCTAATTTTCCACTGTTGCCATTGCTTTATTAGGCCATAATATCAGTGCCACAGGAAGACATTTTATATCAGCTTCGGCTGTTTATGATTTTATAACTAATTCTGTGGTTGAAATCTCATATGCAAGGATTTACTTTATTTATATATATATATATATATATATATATATATATATATATATATATATATATGTAAGGAATGCAAAAGAAAATGAGTTTAGTCTGCTAAAACAAACAATAGTTGCATTAGACAATTTACATGGAAGCTTTCAAAAATTTTCCACTAAAATAGGCCTATCTTTACACTTATTGTTACTAAAAGTAACCACTGTATAGCCACCACTACTGTAATAATAATTAAAAATAAAGAAAGAAAGAAATTCGGAAATGTTACATTGTTTGAATGAGAATAGATCCCATTTTAATTCATTGTTTTAATTTGCAGTCGTAAAAATAACATATTTTGGCTAAAATTATGATTGCCATACATTTTTTTTCCAAGGATAAATCTCCAGATTGAGCGTTTGTGTTTTACTGAGCGCCTTCTGTGTTGTTGGTGGGCGGAGCCACGATTTACGCAATATATTTTCAGTAGTAAGTAGGCGGGGCACATTCTCGGCGTCATTGGCTTTTCAGAAGTGTGTGGGCGGAACCACGTGAGTGCGTCATGAATACCCCGCCCCCGTATTAGAGGACATTGAGAGAGGAGAGCGAAAGTTCAGTGTGTGAGCCAGTAGAGATGTGAGGAGGACAGAGAGGAGCTGCTGTCGGACTATACGCTTCACAGAAGTTCGGAGATAACCGAAGACGCGGACAGATTTGTTGTTTCTCTTGTTGAGTTCCTCCTGATGTCCTTATTTGTCCTAATAATGACGGTAATGACTGACGTGAAATATTAGTGTTTTTTAGTGATTGTGCACGCGCGCTTTTCATAGAAACATACGAACTTGGACATTAAGCATCCTTTTATATGATATGAAGACTTTGAAAAGGGATTTTCTAGAGAAGTTTAAATTCAGAGGACTATCTATTTTTCAGCGTTTTAATTGGATGACAAGTGAGATATTCATTGAAACACCATTAATCTAAGCAGTGTCTTATGGAGCTACATAATCACCCATAACACTCAAAAGTATCCTCTTTTGGGACTGTATATGCCAGGAAAGTTTTCCTTGACTTACCTCATTCAAAAAAAGGTGACTGAAAATCCAGCATGGGAGGCTCATCTTTGAAAATTCTGATTTCTCTGTGGTGTCAGCTGGTTATTGCTGCCTACAGTTTAGAGATTGGCTCTTATGACCCGGAGAGAGGGAGACCGGCTAAATGCGAGCCTATCACCATCCCTATGTGCCAGGGCATCGGGTACAACCTCACCCGGATGCCCAACTTTATGGACCATGACAATCAGAGGGAAGCTGCGATTAAACTGAATGAATTCGCCCCTCTAGTGGAATATGGCTGTGATGTGCATTTGAGATTTTTCCTCTGCTCTCTTTATGCCCCTATGTGTACGGACCAAGTGTCCACATCCATCCCCGCCTGCCGTCCGATGTGCGAACAAGCACGTCAGAAGTGCTCGCCCATCATGGAGAAGTTTAATTATGCCTGGCCTGATTCTTTGGACTGCTCTAAACTGCCCACCAGGAATGACCCCAACGCACTGTGCATGGAAGCCCCGGAAAATGATACCAAAACTGAGACTAAGAAAGGAGAGGGCATGTTGCCTGTGCCGCCCAGACCCAGGCAGCCTGGTGCTGGGAACGGACGCTCAGGGGGAAACATGGGAGTTTGTGAAAACCCGGAAAAGTTCCAGTATGTGGAAAAGAGTGAGACATGCGCTCCACGATGCTCATCCGCTGTTGACGTGTTCTGGTCCAGACAGGATAAGGACTTTGCTTTTATTTGGATGGCGGTTTGGTCTACTCTCTGCTTCATATCCACAGCTTTCACAGTCTTAACCTTCCTCCTAGACCCACACCGCTTCCAGTACCCAGAGCGGCCCATCATCTTCCTCTCCATGTGCTACAACGTTTACTCAGTCGCCTTTATCATTCGATCCGTCGCTGGGGCAGAGAACATCGCATGTGACCGTGAGAATGGCGAGTTGTATATCATCCAAGAAGGCCTGGAGAGTACGGGTTGCACCATAGTCTTCCTCATCCTCTACTATTTTGGCATGGCAAGTTCAATCTGGTGGGTCATCCTCACCCTCACCTGGTTCCTGGCGGCTGGTAAGAAATGGGGTCACGAAGCTATTGAGTCGCACAGCAGCTACTTCCACATGGCTGCTTGGGGCATTCCTGCCCTGAAGACCATAGTCATCCTCACCATGCGGAAAGTTGCAGGCGATGAGCTCACCGGACTGTGCTATGTGGGCAGTATGGATGTGGGGGCGCTAACAGGCTTCGTCCTCGTGCCTCTATCCTGCTATCTTGTCATTGGGACGTCTTTCATCCTGACTGGCTTTGTGGCGCTTTTCCACATCCGGAAGGTGATGAAGACCGAAGGCACCAACACGGAAAAGCTGGAAAAGCTGATGGTGAAAATCGGCATCTACTCCATCCTGTACACAGTTCCCGCCACCTGCGTCATCATTTGCTACTTCTATGAGCGGCTCAACATGGACTACTGGAAATTCCGAGGGCTGCAAAGCAAGTGCACCACATTCCCGGGTCGGAGGAACGAGGACTGCTCTCTGGAGTCTTCGGTGCCCACCGTGGCCGTGTTCATGCTGAAGATCTTCATGTCGCTGGTGGTGGGCATCACCAGTGGCGTGTGGGTCTGGAGCTCCAAGACTCTGCAGACTTGGCAGGGGCTGTGTAGCAGAAAGTTTACAGACAGGACTTGCAGGAAGCACTGCAGCGGGAGCTGCAGCACTAGTCACTGCCACTACAAAGCACCTGCCGTCATACTGCACATGTCCAAGACTGATCCCTACTCGGACTGCCCTACGCATGTATGAGCACAGCACTGAAACTGGCCTCATCTGTGATGTACTGTACTATGGACTTTGTGAGAATAAGACATGCAGTGCAGTGAAGCTTTGTGGTGAACTAAACAAACTTAAAACCCAACATTGCAGCTAAACAATGGATTAACAGTACTTTCTTAAAGGGAAAATTTTATTATCGCTTGCTGTAGCAATAAATGAGACAGATATGCACATCCTAATCAGTTATAAATATCTGCAATTGCATGGAGAAGTGCACAGTGTTCCCATTTGAAAGCTGTTCAATGACTTGTTAATATGTTTAAATACTTGTTCAAATGTTTCAGGACACATTATTTATTGTATATATATATATATATATATATATTTAATTTTCTTGGTCTTGGTTTCTCACAAGATGGCATTGATCAGTGTTTAAAAGTGCCTTTTTGAAGAAGATAATAAAATGTTATATATTTTCAACAGTTGTCTGAAGTTTATTCTTTGAAGTAGGCACTTCAAGAGTTAACTGCTAAACTAAGTGCGTTTTACTTGTACAAAGACAAAATGCACTTTTGTTTTGGTGTTGCTACACAAAGTAACACTATTATTTCAATCTCATTTAAGTACTTGTGCCGGCCGGCTGTGTTTGCATCTATTTAGAGGTGGAAGTTAAAGACAAGCGCCTTGGTGAGACTTTTCACATGGACTGTAACAAGAAAATGCGTCAAAGCAATGCAAATATTTTGATGAAGAAAGCTAGGTTTGCATCTGAAAGGTTGCCCCAGTTCAAATGCAAATCGATCCATGAGGGACCCTTTCAGGGGCCTTCAAAAGAGTGGGCTACCCCCGAATAACACAAGGCTATGTGGCTTTGTACGCCCCTGACACGAATAAATCTATGTCACTTTTAGGGGGCTATTGAGTTGTGACTAAGCTTGGATCATGGAGATTAAGCTTGTAGCTAAGGCCTCATTTTTGTTTTTAGCACATTGTTTTTGCATCGCGTTATGCTCCATGTTCACTGTTTTTTTCTTCTTTCTTTCAGCTGTTTGCTCTATTTTCTCTCTTTAATTCCCCTCCATATGACAGACGCAGTCGCTTTGGGCACGCTCTCCTTTGAGCGCGTTTATCAGAACAGAAATCCCTGGTGGTTTTCTTTCCTTCATCCTCAAAGGGAATCGCTGAGCAGAGCGACAGACCGTAGCCTGGATTTCTCTGTGCGAACGTTCACATCATCACCTTTAAACACAGAGGTTGTTCTGGAATTATATTTCATTAATGAGGTGCACCACATGCACACAAACACATCCAGATTCTCCTATTGTTGTGTGTCGCTTCTCTCTTCCCCCTCCACTCTTTGATGTGAGCCACTCATGCAAATAAAGGCACTTTTCTCCGACGCTTGATCCGGAGCATGTAGGGCCATGATAGCTGCTTGAATTGTATTTTCTTCACCCTACCTCTGCCCATCTGTAACTGCAGATCTGGATTTGAGATGATTCATTTGTATGCCATTGTAGCTCACTTTCTTTAAAAAAAAAAAAAAAAAAACATTATTAGGGAATTTATGCATATGCCAAACCAATTGAGCATACATATTTCATATATATTTTTATAATATTTACATATTGTATTTATATAACATTTAAGTCTATGGCATGGGTGTATGTTAAATATCCCTCAAAAGAATGGTCTATGGTATTCACAATAGTTGAATAGTCTGATACTGGTAGCCACTCTAGGTATAGCAACATATGGGCCCATTAGGAAATATATTCAACACTATTTCAAGCATGAGATAATGGAAAATTTGGAGCTAGTGAGAAGTTTACAGTTACATATTGCACACTGCAATAAGTACTGATGTAGTGTGATAAAACACTACAATGTTGTTTTTATGTGACATTGTTTCCGCAAACTTAGCAGAACTTCTTAAACCTGCAGTTGTCTAGAGATGATCAATTTTGAAATAGTTTCACTGAACAATCTAGACATTGCCCTAAATGGCCCTCGTTCTCCTAAGTAACACTGGAAATTATAATTCATTTAATGAATCCATTTGTTCTAACAATTTATGTAATTCAAGCTGATCACAAAAACATTCTAATTCATTTGCGTCCCTGCGAGTCCTAGATATATTTTTGGTAAAATGTTTTCAACTCAGTTGTTGAAAGATTTCATGTCAGATATTATTTAAAAATATATTACCCCCTTAAATAAAAGTTCTGTCTTTTTTCACTTAGTTCAGCCTTCTGTAACAGGAAGTAGTCCATTCTCTTTTATACCATCTTACATGAGCTTATTGAGTCCTTTGTTTGTTTGGGAAACCTTGGTTATAAGCACACTAAAATGAAGTTCATGGTCCATTCAGTTGGTCAAGCAAATATAAATAAAGTGCATTTCCATAAACATGAAATTTCTTCCACCATATAAAAGATCTGAATAAAAACTTTAAATTTATCAGGGCTTGGTACGGTGGCTGAGAGAGCTCAACGTGCTGCAACTGAAGAAGACGTGTGCAAAAAAACAAAACAAAACAAAAAAAACAGCGAATTAATGGCACACTATGTAAGATTTTTGGATTAAAATATCCAAAAACCACTAGAACAGTGTTATATATTTTGTTGACTTGTGTACTTGCATTATACAATATGTTTCCAAGAATGTTTAAATCCAGAGAAATAAGCAATTTTAACCAGGACACCTGGTCCGTGCATCACCAATCAGTGACATCATACCTGCGTTACCCTAGATTTTTTATTTTGTAGAAACCATGGAAACACCAAAAACGCTTTAATATATTACATGTTTTATTAGACAAGGAACAACTGTTTGGTTACAAGTTTGGTTACAGTTTAAATCTCGTTTTTTTTTGTTTTTTTTGATTTTCCACCATGCCTCAGAGAAAAACATAATCAGATGCAGCTTTATTTTTAGTAACAGTAATACAGCATTTTCTCCATCATACAATACTTTTAAAATTAATTGCATGCCATTTATCAACACAAGCCATCCAGCATTTATTAACATGATATTCTCGATCTAGCCACCGAGCGACATCCCAAGATTCTGCGCTCAATCTCAGCATCATCAAGCTACGCCTTTGTTTTGAATAGGCGACCTCTCGTGGCGAAAATCTACATATTGTGCCTTTAAGAAAACATCTTCATCAGTTTGACAACACACGTGCTGCAAATGCTCACAATGCAACCAAATACAGAAACGCGGCAAATACTCACAACACACATACGATCAGGATGTTAAAATAAACATTGATGACCCTTCAGGTCATCAACAACACCAAGTAAACATTGAACAATAAGTGGTCCCAGCCAGATTCGTCACTTAATAGGGTCCTCTTGTGCTATTTGCAGGGCATTTCTGTATTTGGTTGCGTTGTGAGCATTTACAGCACGTGGTGTCAAACTGATGAAGATATTTTCTTAATTTGCTGTTGCTTATTTGCATTGTGTTTTCTTCAGCTGCAGCATGTTGAGCTCTCTCAGCCACCGTAGGTTGGGGTAAAAACATTTATTTTCCTCAGACCAAACATTTACCTCAGATATATTAAAAAACAAAATTATGTACATTTGCAATATTTTATAATGTTCTATTCAAGACCTAGAATGGATCTTGTGCATTACGTAGCTATGTTGATTTGATTTCACAAGTAATAATTGTTCAATTTCCTGACAATTAATTATAGTTGGCAAATATAGCCCTATAACAATTTCTGACACTGCTGCAAAATTGTACAGGCAGTCGCTGACAGGTCTATGTGAGTTATAGAAGCCACATTGTTTTGTTGTTTAAACTGACAGCTGCATGTGTCATTTACCCATCGTCATCACAACAAAGCGGCTCCTCTGAGAGAACTTTGGCAAGTGCACACATCCTTTCAGCAACTGCTGGTTCAGAGCAGGTCGTTGAGGTCTGCTAGTGTTTTATGACAGAGTGTTTTGGTATTTTTCAGCTCAGGTTGCCTCTCTAGAGGGGTGTTTTACCTCCATCACAATGTCAGTAAACTGCATCGGGTACAAGATTGTGTGTGTGTGGTTCAGGTAAACCCTATGTTATGGGGACAAAATGTTCCCACAAAAATGGCTTGTCCTTGTGGGGACATTTTTTGGTCCCCCTCAGGAAAACAGCTTATAAATCATACTAAGTGATGTTTTATTAAAAATGTAAAAATGCAGAAAGTTTTCTGTGATGGGTAGGTTTAGGGTTAGGGGATATACAGTTTTTTCAGAATAATGTGTCTATGGATCATTATGTCTATGGAATGTCCCCATAAAACATGGAAACCCAGTGTGTGTGTGTGTGTGTGTGTGTGCGTTTTTGTGATTTATGAGGACACAAATTTGTATAATGACATGGGTATTACACTGGTATTACGACGTAAACATGAAATATGGGGACATTTCATGAGTTCTCATATTTAAAATAGCTTTAAAAACATACTAAACAATGTTTTATTAAAAATGTAAAAATGCAGAATGTTTTCTGTGATGGGTAGGTTTAGGTGTAGGGGTAGTGTAGAATGTACAGTTTGTACAGTATAAAAACCATTACGCCTATGGAATGTCCTCACTAAGATAGCAAAACAAACCTGTGTGTGTGTGTGTGTGTGTGTGTGTGTGTGTGTGTCTAGAGGTACCAATTAAAAAGACTCAGGCCAGTGGCTTATGTCTGAAAGGCACCTGCCCAACCACAAATGTAAGGTCAACACTGGAGCAAAACATGCATTCACTCACATCCTCTCACTCACTTCCTATGGAAGCTTGTTTCCGCCACAGAATAAAAAAGGAAATTGCGCTTTTTTATCTCACAATTCTGACTTTTTAAAATTGAGTTATAAACTCTGAATTGCGAGGGGGGAAAAAAGTCAGAATTGTGAGATAAAAAGTCGCAAATACCTTTAATTGTGAGGTTATATCTCACAATTCTGACGTTTTTCTCACAATTCCGAGTTTATATCTCACAGTTCTAAGAAAAAAATCAGAATTGAGAGATATGAACTCACAATTGCGAGAAAAAGAAGTGAGAACTGTGAGTTTATATGATCTTTTTTCTCAGAATTGTGAGATATAAACTTGCAATTGCGAGAAAAAAAGTATTGTGAGATTTTTTTATTCTTGTATTCCTAGGCTTCCATAACTTCCTCTCTCACAAACCTAAAACGATGGTAAAACCTGCCTATCAAACAAAGGAATAGACATTAATCAGCGCCATATTATTTTCTGACGGGAATGAAAACAAAGACCTATACGAAACATCTTTCCAAAAAAGACTTTAAATAGACAAAAACTATTTGGAAAGTGCTGTGAAAATTACATGTGGTCTAGGACCTTTATACAGCACATTCCACTGAAAACACTGCAAGTCTATCACAGCTTCGCTTTCATCTGAGTAAAATTTAGGATAGCGTCTATAGACTAAGCTAAGGTCTCCAAAATGCATTTGTTTATATATTTTGTTAGTAACACTTTATTTTGATGGTCCCCTTTAGACTATAAGTAACGTTGCACCTACATGTCAACTAACTCTCATTAGAGTATTAGTAAACTGTCTGCTCAATATCTGCTAACACTTTATTGTGATGGTCCTCCAACAGACATTCTACTGACAATAAGTCACTTTGCAAGTAATGTCAACTTATTCTGCTAACCCTACCCCTAACAGTCTACTAATACTCAACTAATAGTCTAATGAGAGTTAATTGACATGTAGGTGCAACGTAACTTATGGTCAAAAGAAAGTCTAAAGGGGACCATCAAAAAGTGTAACCATTTTATTATCTAATGCACTTTTAAAGAGTTAAAGTGTTCAGATACTTTTTAGTCCCACTGCGGGTCGGTTAGCCACACTCTCATCTGTCCGGCTGAGTGGAGTGTGAGAGACCCTGTCCGGTCATGTGTTTGATTAAAAGAGGATCTTTATGAGGTGTTTACCCACCTCCACCCGAACCCCAGCCATGCTTATCAGTCCACAACCATCCACCCACCCCTCAGGAAAGAAGAAAGAGAGAGAGAGGGAGAGAGCAAAGAGAATAAAAGAAGCCCTCATTACACTCATCCACCCCCTCCACCCTCCCCTGCCCTCCAGAGAACTATCCCTTTTCTGCACTGTTTTGATGTGTAAATGAGCGCATTGAAAACCTGCTGGCCTAAAAGAGAAGCTTTCCATGAAAATGCGCCAGTCGCTTCGCAGTGGGGTTCACACATATTGAGTCTGCCTCGCTCAGCACTGATGCTCCTGTTTTACTAATATGAATGTGTACAAACAAGTATGAGAACATTCATGTAAACGAAACATTGAAATGTAGGAAAATCGGTACTCAACTCATGCACGATCAAACTGGATATAAACATTAAGGTCAACATAAAATCAAAATGAACTTTCTTAATGCACAGTCCAGATATTCCCAAAAAATTCTTGACATTATTGTTGCAGGATTTGTTGCTATGTTCCTAAAATACAATGTCTGTTCGTATTGAAACATTTGTGATATGTCTCTAGTGTTGTAATTTGCTAAACTAACAAGCGTAATAATGTGACACTTATGATGTTAAAATTCATGTATTCCTACAACAGAAGCTATATGTCAGTAAGCTAAATTAAGAATGTATGCATCTCAAATACATTTTAGCACATATTTCAGTCAAGAACTGATTCTTTTTTAATGCACACACATAGCTGCAGGCGTATACAGCGAAAGTGTAGTATTCAGGTTTTCTTTACAATGTGATTAGTTTCCACCTTACCAGCTACTGATGGTTTACAATGCAAAATGACAAGATATTAAGTCTTGTTTTCTGAAAAAAATGCTTAAAATTAAGTGACTTTACGCTTAAAACGAGAGAAAATATCTGCCAGTGGGGTCAGAAAATCACACAATCTTGTTTTCCGTTTGAATTAAGGTTTTTTTTTTCCTCTTCTTCTTCTTGTTTTAAGCATGAACTCACTTAATTCTGATCATTTCTTTCAGGAAAAAAAATCTTAATATCTTAAAGGGGTGGTTGATTATGATTTTACCTTTTTAACTTTAGTTAGCGTGTAATGTTGCTGTTTGAGCATAAACAACATCTGCAAAGTTAGGACGCTCAAAGTTCAAAGCAAAGGGAGATATTTTCTTTTAAAGAAATCGCTTTTTAAGGACTACAACAAACGGCTGGTAGGGACTACAACGAGCTTCTTCCCGGGTTAGTGACATCACTAACCCTAAAATTTACATAAACCCTGCCCCCGAGAATACGCAACAAAGGGGTGAGGCCATGTTATTGCAATACAGTACGTAACACAAATGCAATAGCATGTCATAAAAGCAATATGACAACATGACAAGTTATAACCATAATTAAACTAAACTATACCTGTTCTGTCTTCATGCAGCATATATTTTTTGTAGGCATCTTACAACAGTTCCCACATGAGTGATTTATAGATTATTATGACAGAATATGCTAATCAATGACTTTAAGATAGTTAACTCCACATCAGCTACATAAATTCATCAACTAACCATTCAGAAACGTCCTGTTGCATTCTACATGCTGTCACTTCTTCTTGAGTCTCTCCATCATTGTCTTACTCTGGTTTTAACATAAAAGGTTGAACAGTTTCTGACATTTTCAGTGAGTCTGCGTGAGGTAATTGGAGCTTCTAACATGAGCTCTTGAAACTCCGCCCTCTTCTTGGGAGCAGCAGCTCATTTGCATTTAAAGGGACACACACAAAAAACCAGTGTTTTTGTTCACCCTCAAAAAGTGACAAATTTAACATGCTATAAAAATGATCTGTGAGGTATTCTGAGCTAAAACTTCACATACACACTCTGGGGACATCAGAGATTTATTTTTCGTCTTCTAAAACTGCCATTATATGACATTTTGCTTCTCAAGTAAATGTATCCTAAGGTAAGAGTGTTTAGATATTTGTACTGGAAAACAAGACAAAAATGCCAAAAAAAAAAAAAAAAAACTTTTTTTTTTTTTTTTGCAGTGCTCCAACTACCTTCCTCCATTCTGGTGTGTATTTTCTGGTTGATTTCATTCAGAAATTTGTAACATAAAAGAAGTAAAATTGGTTGTGATTTGTGTCTCACACTGATTTAACATTTACACAAACTGAATGAATAGATATGACAGAAACACACATTGCATTGCATGTTTTATGTATCATCACCAGTGCTTTTACACACACACACACACACACACACACACACACATGCACATATACCGTACATAGTAACCACAACGCACACCCAAACAAAACATAACCTTCTGACTGTTAATCTCTGAAGCTGCCAAAGGTGGAACAGCCAGAGTTCAGGTTTAAAAAAGGGGGGTCTCTGTCCTTACGATGAGGAAAATATGCATGAAATATCCGAAAAATATTTTTTAAACAAACACTGAGATTCACAGAATAACATGAAGTCTACCCAGATTCCAAAATACTGAAACAGTGCAGACTTTGTCAGAGTTTATGTTAACGAAAGACCCCCCAAATATGTTTAAAAAAATAACCACAGTAAAGAAACTTCAGGAGCACATTTTATTTTACAGACCATAACCCATCAACCTCATTGGTTCTGTCTTTGTGCTTGTTCAAGTGTTCAGTGCTTCTGTTTTGTAATCAAACATGAAGTTCTGAACTCATCTTGAGCCAACTTCTGCTCTCAGCGTAACACTGACATGGGTTTATTAAGCCACTGCAAACCCACAAAACCTGCACTTGGCCACAGCTTGATTTCACTGCATACTGTATAGCTTGGAGACAGCACAGGCACACTTGGATTTGACCCCATGCACTTCAAAATTCACTAAAACAAAGGCCCAAAACAGAACACAATTCATAATGAAACGCAAGTATATGTTACGTTCTCAGCTAATCGCCACAGGGGGCGCTATAATGGAAACTTTCTCTTACTGCTCACAGTTCATCCATCCATCCACTCTCCAAACTGCGTGTCCTATGTAGGGTCACAGGGATGTGGGTGTCTTGGGCTAAAGGCAGGGAACCTATGGACAACTTAGTGTCACCAATTTACCTGACCTGCATGTCTTTGGGCTCAGGTGTGGCTCAGTTTTGGGGTTTTTGGTTAAAAACTGGTGTTGATATGGTTTACTTAAGGCTGTGAACCAGTACCAATATTAAAACTTGTCCTGGCCCAGTTCAGGGCTGGTTATGGGTTATTAATTGGCTAAGACTTGGGCCAGTTATGGCCCATATGTGGCCCTTGTCTTTAATCCAGATCTGGGCCACCCGAGGACCGTAAATCATTGCTGTATGTGGGCTGAGCGAAAAAAAAAGCGTAAAAACACTTAAAGTACCTTAATGTACTAAAACAGTGATATTAAAAGATCAAGCCCAGGATATAAATGCTAATGGTTAATGGTTAAGAGTTTTTTATAATGTTTTTCTATGGAAAAACGCTTAATGAGAAACTGTGTGTTGCGTTTATATTCTGTTGCGTTAATTTCTGCTTGCCTATACATAGTATGCATCATCAAGGTGTATACTGAATTAGGTCTTTTAACTTAACTGTCTACTACCTTAGTACTAGGTGGGCAGTGAAGGAAAGTCTTGTTTTGCCCTCCAGGTAGACATTCCTATAAGGGTGAGACATCAAACTATGTATTCCTATTATCTTTCAACGCCTCCTCTTCAATCATACTAATCCATTCTGGTAACGCCCACTTTTTACAATTCAGTCGGTTTGCAACGGATAAAATCAAGTCCCCATCACCTTTCTCCTTTAATATCCTGTTTCATTCAGAGGTATCATATTGCAAAAAAAAAATGTTGTGAAAGGTTTAGCATTAATAGAGTGTTGGCATGTTTATAGCTACTGAACTTAATAACACTTCTGGTTTAATGGTGCAGACATTTCAGGTGACTCTATCGCCCCCTTGAGTACTGAGGTTTGTTACCTCCACAGTAACTAAGGAATGCGTTAAGAATTTAAAAAGGGGAACTTGCTATGCATTCCCATCTGTAATTGCATACTGACTGTGAGCATATTTCTTGCTTTACAGTCCATGATATTAAGTAGTTTGTGTCATTTAAAGGAAGGAATAGAAAAAAATATGAAAGTTAATGGGTCATGATTTGCATGATCTCCAGACATATGAAACCCACTAAATCAGAGATTTAGGTCTTAAAACATCAGCCTTTCCCCTTCTCAGTCACTGTGAAAAATGGTATTAAACAGAATATAAAGCTTAGCGCAAATTTCCAGTCTGTTTCATCATGCCTTTCAGAGGCTGCAATAAATAGCAGAAGAGATGCCAGCGGTTGTCAAGAGATTTGCAGCATACTCAAGTACTCAAGTACTCATCTTTACGTCTTCCCTTCTCCTAGTCCCTGAAAAGAATGCTTGTTCTATTTTAGTATTTAACAGCCAGCTTCATTTTAATATCAGCATGAGATATTGTTTGTCGACTTCTCCACATTTTACATGTTGCCCTCAGGAGTACAGAGTCAGTAGTGACTGTGCTCGATTGATCCGAGGTAACTTTTTCCTCCTCCTCTCTTCAAAGTGACGTGAGCACATAGTGACGGCAAGTGTTTGTCGGGGTGACAAAGTGATGGGCGCTCGTCGAGGCCTTTCATCGGAGGTTGTCACAAAGTGTGATCACAGGCGCTGTGTTATCTAGGTCAGGCGTTTAGACACGGAGGGCTCTTCCATTTTGATTCTAGTTGCTAGGCAGCACCCTTCTCTAATCTCCAGTACCAAAGTCTCTCCAGAGAGAGCAAGAGAGAGGGATCAACAAAAGAAAGAAGAAGCGACGGGAAAAAACAACAACAAAGGGCTGTAAACGGTGTCATCGTCTGGTTTTAGAAACATAGGCGGCACTGGGTGGCAAGAGGGTCAGCGGTGTGGAAGTGCAAAGAAAAGACACCCATACATCCTTGGGTACCTCCTTATCTTGACTTACAATCAAACTGTGTCTTTCATCTCACACAAGCAAAAAGCCCCAATATACTTGTGGAATCGAAGAACAAACTGGTGTGACGTCATTTTGAACAAAATCAGGCCAAAACGGAATTCGTTTGGTTCATTTCAGGAGTTCAAAACAGCTCACCAAAGTGAATTTTCCAGAAAAGTTTGCTCCAGCTGGTAAACATCTTTGAAGTACCATTGGTCCGTGATGGTTACATAAGTAGGTGTGGCTCTGAGGCTCCGCCTTCTTTGACATAGAAATCTTCTCCGGTACATTTCCTTTGTTCAGTCTTTTGTTCAATATATACACTGCCCTCCAAAAGTTTGGAAACACCCCTGGCAAAGTGTGGTTTGGGACAATATCAGCATAAATCCTTATCATTTTTTGGTGCAAATACATTAAAGTAAGTTGACATTATCATTGAAGACCAGCAATAATAATTTTCATTTTGATTACATAATAATGGCAATATATACATGTCAAAGTCAGACATGCCCCTTTGCCAGCTGTGATGCCTGGTTACTGGTTTAAACTTGGCCCAGGTTTGTAAAAGATTTTTGGGTCAGCACACCTTAATAGCTTCAACAATTGATTGCCAATTAAGTTTAGAATACAATGAACCAATTAGAACCCAGTTTAGGTCAGATAGCTGCTAATGTTGGATATTTTGATGAATCGAAAATTTAAGTTTTTTCTATGTATAAACTGTTTATGTAATAAAATATGTTTTCGTAGTTTGTGTTGTCCCTTATCAGTGCAAAATTATCGCAAATTAAAAAGGATTCATGCCAATATTGTCCAAAACCCCACTTTTCTAGGGTGTTTCCAAACTTTTGGAGGGCAGTGTATATGTCTATAACAAACCCATACATAAAAAATGTATTTTGGAGATAAGTTCTTTGTAGAACTTATACACACTATATGGACAAAAGTATTAGGACACACCTCGTAACTACTGAATTCAGGTATTTCAATCAGACCCGTTGCCACAGGTGTATAAAATCAAGCACCTAGCAATGTAGCCTGCACTTACAAATTTTGTGGAAAAAATGGGTTGTTCTGAACAGCTCAGTGAATTCAAGTGTGGTACTGTGATAGGATGCCAGTTTTGCAATACGTCAGTTTGTAAAATTTCATCCCTGCTAGATATTCCATGGTCAACTATAAGTGGTATTATTGGAAAGTGGGAAAGTTTAGGAACAGCAGCGACTTAGCCAAGAAGCGGAAGACCCCGTAAAGTCACAAAGCGTGGTCACCGAGTGTTGAGGTGTATGGTGAGTAAGAGTCGCCAGTAACGCTCTGCTGATTCCATCGCTGAAGAGTTCCAAACATCCACTGGCATTAACATCAGCTCAAAAACTGTGCGCCAGGAGTTTCATGGAATGGTTTCCATGGCCTCACATCACCAAGTACAATACCAAGTGTCAGATGAAGTGGTGTAAAACATGCCACCACTGGACTCTGGAGCAGTGGAAACCTGTTCTGTAGAGTGATGAATCACACTTCTCTGTTTGGCAGTGTGATGGGCAAATCAGGGTTGGGCGGATGCCAGGAGAACAATTTCTGCCTGACTGTGTTGTGCCAACGGTAAAATTTGGTGGAGGAGGGATAAGAGTGTGGGGCTGTTTTTCAGGGGTTGGGCTAGGCCCATTACTTCCAGTGAAGGGAATCTTAATGCTTCAGCATACCAGTACATTTTGGACAATGCTATGCTTCCACCTTTGTGGAAACAGTTTGGTGAAAGCCTTTTCTATTCTGTCATGACTGTGCCCCAGTGCACAAATCAAGATCCATAAAGACATGGTTGGATGAGTTTGGTGTGGAAGAACTTGACTGGCCCGCATAGAGCCCTGACCTCAACCCCATCCAACACCTTTGGGATAAACTGGAATGGATATTGCAAGCCAAGCCTTCTCATCCAGTGTCAGTTCATGACCCCACAAATGCTCTATTGGATGAATGAGCAAAATTTCCCACAGAAATACTTCTAAATCTTGTAGAAAGCCTTCCCATAAGGGTGAAAACTGTTATAGCTGCAATGGGGGACCAACTACGTATTAATATCTATGTATTTAGAATGTGATGTCATTACAGTAACTATTGGTGTAACAGTCAGGTTTCCCAATACTTTTGTCCATAAGCATGCACATTATAAAGGTCATAAATATATACAATATATGCACTTTTTTCTGAACCCAGTGGCCATGAAGGTTTTTGAAAGACTCATCCTGTCTCACCTAAAAAAATAACCAACCCCTTGATGCAGTTTGCATAACGGAAATATGAAATTAAATACTGTTAAGTCAAGTCAAGTCAAGTCACCTTTATTTATATAGCGCTTTTTACAATGTAGATTGTGTCAAAGCAGCTTTACATTGATAACTGGTACATTATTTGGCTGCACAGCAGCTCTTAAAGAATAGTGTCAATGCAGGTAGATCAAAGCACTGTTGAATATCAAATGTCAAGTCAAATGTCAAGTGTCCCCAACTAAGCAAGCCAAAGGCGACAGCGGCAAGGAACCCAAACTCCATCAGGTGACATCAGGTGGCAGACAAGTGGCAAATAGGTGTTTAAATGGAGAAAAAAACCTTGGGAGAAACCAGTCGGGGGGCCAGTTCTCCTCTGGCCAAACAACAAACAACATACTCCTCTGTTGCCTCACAACAAGAATATCCCCATTATATGTAATGTCTAAATAATTGTATAAATGATATATGGGTCATTGACAAATAAGGTTTTTAAAAGTGTAAAAAAAACCATAATGGAGACACAATTAATTAAGTGTTAACAATGAGATTATGTGGATTTTATAATCAATTAACACTGCTTTTGTCTTTTTTTTTTTTTTTACAAGATGGACAAAATTTGTCACCAAAAAAGTCATTCGGTTTAACCAAAATTTAGGTTTTACCGAATGACACTTTTGGTTATACCGAATGACGATATTTTCAAACAATGCTAACAGGCTGATATCTAGCTAGCTAGCTAGTTAGCTTGGTAGCTAGCTGACAAAAGGACAATTAAACATTTTATATTTAGTACAAGTTTTTAAAATATTACAACATTTTCCATGTTTTATAGCAGTTGTACTGAATGACTTGATGTTTCGGGACGTGTATGAGCAAGTGAAAACATGAATTTTTCACATAGTTAAGAGAGAGTTAGTTACTTTACTTCATGACCATGTGGTCCTGTGCAGGTGTCTGAATGATGTCACATCCTGTCACATGATATTGACTGCATGACTTGATCCAAAATGGTCCCTTTATATTGGTTACTCCAGATGACATCAATGAAATTCATTTTTCTGGACATTCTTTCTCACAAGAAAGCAATGACTTTTATACATAATTTTAATACCATTTTGCACTATGTTGATATATGATGTTATAAAATCATGCCAGAATAAAAAATATATACATTTATTTCATTTTTAAGATATTTTAATCACAAATGAAATAGCTGTATTGACCTTTGGACGGTTAAACCGAATGACCTTTTGACACTTCAAAATCTTTAAAATACTTTTATATGTAGCAAAATATAATTAAAATATTTTGTATTCAATATAAAGAGATCTAGTTGTACTACTTTACATACTTTGGATGTCATATCTTTGTTTTTTATTATTATTAAGGCCTTTGGACAGAAAAATGACCCGTCACGTCATTGACCCATATATATATATACGTCAAAAAATTTATTATACATGCATAAACATATTCTATTGGCTAGATATGTATGTCACTATATGAAAGATGTCAATATTGTTATGTTCTAATAGGTTTCATATATGTTTTTAATTTATATAACAATTTATTTCTTATATGGCTATCTTAAATATGTATATATATTACAATTGAGTATGAGAGTTGAAAGTATGCTAAATTTTGCTTCAGTAGCTCCTCCTGCTGATGAAGAGATTAAAAGGTTATAAATAAATTGAAGGCAACAACATTGAGCCATGAATGACAGAAACTATTAACAGAGATGCTGAAAGTGTTAAATAGCAACGTGAGCTTGTGACTGCAGCATGATGGTTTGATGCTCGCCCTTCAGGGGCTCATTCTGAGAGAAAACTAGCCAGATCCTCCCTCCTCTTTTTCTGTACATCTCTCTCTGCTTATCTCTCTCGTTTCCACCATCTCTAGAGATAGCAAAAATATTCTGTATATGTAGGCCTATGTGTGAGAAAAGCAAGGCAAAAAGAGTGCAATGTGCTTGATGATGATACTTTAATCTTTTTTTTCTGTTTCATGAAAATTTAGTTCAAAGCAGACTATTTTAAAACCATAAAGTGGAGATCAGAAAAAACTGTATTCAGAAGGTGGAAGAACTGAATTCACTTCAAACACAACCATTGTGCCTCTGTACGTATTCCATACAGATATAAGGATCTCAATAATTTGGTCTTTGAATTTGATGAGAAATATTTGCCCATACTGAGATCCTTTACATTTGATTGGCAAATCAGTTTGAGACATTATTGAGATCTCTTCAAAAACTTTAGTGGAGACCTATGAAATAACTGGGGTCTTTTTCTTAGGAGAAACAACTGAGAACAATCAGACTTTTCCATTTGCATCTCATGGTTGTCTAATACAATCACCAATTTTCCATACAATCACCATAATTTTCTCAAGATTTTGTAACTTATATTTGTGGCTGGTGGATTATATCTGCATCAGGGAGAGCTTGACTCAAGAAGAATCGACCCTTAGCCAAGACATCTCATCCTGCACTCACTGCAGTAAAAACCTCATCAAACAGACACACGCTCATATCAGAGAGAGCCGTGCTGATTGAACTCCAGTCCTCCTCGCATTTGATCTAAACTTCTCCTCCCCTTCAAAGCACGCACACTTTTAATCCACTTACTTTTATTTTCTCATGTTACTTTCCTCATCAAGGTCAGGCTGATAAGAATCCGTGTTTGAAGCGCTTATGAGCACAAAGCTCCAAGATATTTTAAAGAAATGTTAGTCATAACAAACTGTGCAGATTTGATTCAGGTTGATTGGGGCACTTTTTCCAAGTCATTTCAATGGCAAAAAGTGTCCAAATCACCCTGAATTCACCTTATATATATATATATATATATTACTTCAGCTGAATAACACTATTGTCTTTTTTAGAAATTCTTTACAGCAGAATTGAATTATGTTTTCATCATTAATCATTATTTTCCTGTTTATCGCTATAAAGCTGCTTTGAAACAATCTGTATTGTATAAAGTGCAAGTTGACTTGACTTATATTTCATTGATATAACACTATTTACATGAATAAGGCACAAATTAGAGTCTGAGACACTACAAAATGATTTTTTTTCTAGCAACCCTTACAAAAAAAGTTTATTCAAGTGTGCTATTAGTATACTTCTTTTAAATTAAAGATAAGAAAGTATACTTTCAGACTAATTTTGATGTCCTTCTCAGAAATATACTTAAAATTACACTTAAGTATACTTAAAAGTATACACTAAATAGTGGGCCAATTTAGCCCCAAGTAGTATTGAAATAGTATACTTACAAGTATACTACTAGTACATTGATATTAGTATACTTACTACATAAAGTATACTTAAAAATATACTTGAACTTTACTTAAGCATACTTAATGAACTTGAAGTTCCCAGGCTCATTGGGAAAATGTGCCTGTGGCAACGTTTATGCAAAATTATGGAGCTGGTTATGTGATGCAAACGTCAAAACGTATTAGTATACAAATCATGTAATATGGTAAAAGTGCTTTGAGGTCATAGCATAACATTGTAAAACTGAACTGCTTGAAAATTAATATTTATTAATCAATAATCTGTCCCTGTAATCATAGTTTTTGTGAAAAGGAATAAATGTGGTTGGTGTTTTACTGACACTAGTGTTCATTTCAGCTGGAAACTGCAGTATAGGTGCGTTTTTGGAGTTTTGAAAAAAATATAAGAGGTATATTTTTCCAGTGCACAAATGTCACTTTTTAACAATAAAATTGTCAATGCTTAACCTTCAGAAAATGCTGTCCCCTTTTACATTTATTTTATATGAGATTTAAAACAGTTTGCAACTCTGTTACCAAAATTTGCGACATGTCTAAGTAAAGTCTAAGTAAGTTAATTTCTAGCAAGACAAGAAATCAAAATTTATAATATATTTACATATATAAATGCAAGATTGATTTAATGTAAGTTTGTTGTTTTGTAGCTACTGATTATATTTCCCATTAATTAAAGAAAAAAATATTAGATTTTCTTATAATAACTTTGTGAAAAGGGCTGAATGCTTGAGCTTGATGAACAAACATAAGATTTGTGCCTACTCTTCTTTAAGAAAAGTAATTGGACACCAGAGTTTACCCTATTCGTGAAAAGTGCCGTAAGTATCAGTGAAGAATAGCTTAAACACCGCTCAAATCCACATATTGCTTGCTATGCCACAGCATGTCTTTGTGTTAACGGCACTGAGAGTTAGACTTTCATGTCCATTTCTCCCATTCATTCTCTCGCCCCTTTCTTTCTGTCTCTTGTTGTGGGGAACCGTGTAGGGGTGTAGATAATGCTTTTAGAGAACTTTATAATGAAGTTAACCCTCTCTTTTCCTTCTCATTCTAACCATCACCCTTTATTCCACCAAAGCCCCTAAAGAGAAGAGTAGGGGGTCAGAGGTCAGTATGCATCTGTATAGTGAGAAAGGGTGTGAATGGGGCTGTGCAATTAAGCAAAGCCTCGGCAGGAACATTGAAGGCTAATATTCAAACTTCGGACCTTATATTTTGGTCTTTCATCAACAATTTAAGGAAAAAATTATATGGAGGCAATTTTAGTTGTTTGTTATAATGAATAATCAGGTTTCTTAAAATGTTATTAATGCTATTATAAGTGTCCTAATTTATCATTTTAGTAAACAAATATGTTTGTGATGTTGGGCCAGTTGCATAAACATAGCCACTATGTTGTCTTAAGAACTAGTATAATCAACTAGCATTAGCCAAGGGGTAAATCAGTCTTACTTTTCGTTATCAAATTAGACCAGTCTACATTTTCATGTAACTGACTTATGAATGGTCTAAAAAAAACTTGTAAGACTTGTAAGTCTTTGCAGTTTATACATATCAAATGGCTGCAACCTAGTAAGCAGTCTTGCTGCATATCCTCCATAGGCAGTTTGTTGTTAGCCGAATTGCCAAGCTAAAAACATAGTTATAATAAGTATTTAAAAAAAGAAAAAAATGCATAACACACATAAGTATTGGGTAATAGTAAAAACAGTCCATTTTTAATTATATTATACAATTTTTATTGACACATTGGACTCTTGATCTTAACATTTCTCTTGCCTCATCCACCATCTTGGATTATTATTTTTATTGAGCTTTTGCAATGTATGCCTATGAATGGAGTTGCAAATGGATAATTTGTGAAGTTTTAATGAGGTTATACATGGCCTTCTCCACAAAGTACAGTATATATGTGATGCTACCTAGAATTTCTCCAAATTAAGGTATATTGGCTGCATAATTCTGTTGAACAGGACCTTATTTCAGGCATAATTATACTGGTCATCTCGTAAAACAGATTCACGATGGGAGTGCGCCTATTATATTTTAAAATGCTCTAGGTTTTGGAACAAAGTGCATATATTACTTACTACCCAACAATATGAGGCATGTATTCTTTGTTTAGCACCCCTGCTGAAGGCAGATCTTTTGCCGAATGGTGCTTCCCTGCAGTGCAATTCGGGATGTAAAGAGGGTAGAGAGGGAGGTTCTCATTTGAAGCACAGTCCATACAGAGCTCTGTGCACAGTGACCCGTAAAACATGCTGTGTGCTCTTGAATATGGTTAGGATGCTGATGTCTTCACGCCCCTTGTTTTGAGTGAAAAGTCCCTTCTGTATGGTGATAGTTTGAAATATGGTCCTATTCATCTGGAACGTTCGAATTTTGTTCTTGCTTCTTTTGTTCTTGCTTCATTATCATCCCTTTCTGTGCATTCATCTGCATGGAGTTCCAAAAAAAAAAAAAAAAAAAAACGTTTGCGTGGAGTATGTTCATATAATCCCACCAATCAGAACAATAGATGGCTATAAACAGATGCTTATTTCAGTTCATCCTACAATTTCTCCTTTGGCCAAACTCCATATTTTCTTTGCCATATATCCAAGATGAATTGTGTTGAGGTGTTTACCATTAGATGAAATTTTTTGTGTGAATTTACACTGCTCAAAAAAATTAAAGGAACACTTTGAAAACACATCAGATCTCAATGGGGAAAAATATCATGCTGGATATCTATACTGATATGGACTGGGTAATGTGTTAGGAACAAAAGGATGCCACATCGTTTGATGGAAATGAAAATTATCAACCTACAGAGGACTGAATTCAAAGACACACCGAAAATCAAAGTGAAAAAATGATGCAGCAGGCTAGTCCATTTTGCTGAAATTTTATTGCAGCAACTCAAAATGGTACTCAGTAGTTTGTATGGCCCCCACGTGCTTGTATGCATGCCTGACAACGTCGGGGCATGCTCCTAATGAGATGACGGATGGTGTCCTGGGGTATTTCCTCCCAAATCTGGACCAGGGCATCACTGAGCTCCTGGACAGTCTGAGGTACAACCTGGCAGCGTCGGATGGACCGAACCATAATGTCCCAGAGGTGTTCTATTGGATTTAGGTCGGGCAAGCGTGGGGGCCATTCAATGGTATCAATTCCTTCATCCTCCAGGAACTGCCTACATACTCTCGCCACATGAGGCCGGGCATTATCGTGCACTAGGAGGAACCCAGGACCCGCTGCACCAGCGTAGGGTCTGACAATGGGTCCAAGGATTTCATCCTGATACCTAATGGCAGTCAGGGTGCCATTGTCTAGCCTGTAGAGGTCTGTGCATCCCTCCATGGATATGCCTCCCCAGACCATCACTGACCTACCACTAACCAGTCATGCTGAACGATGTTACAGGCAGCATAATGTTCTCCACGGCTTCTCCAGACCCTTTCGCGTCTGTCACATGTGCTCAGGGTGAACCTGCTCTCATCTGTGAAAAGCACAGGGCGCCAGTGGTGGATCTGCCAATTCTGGTGTTCAATGGCAAATGCCAGTCGAGCTCCACGGTGCCGGGCAGTGAGCACAGGGCCCACTAGAGGACGTCGGGCCCTCAGGCCACCCTCATGAAGTCTGTTTCTGATTGTTTGGTCAGAGACATTCACACCAGTGGCCTGCTGGTGTAGGGCTCTGGCAGTGCTCATCCTGGTCCTCCTTGCACAAAGGAGCAGATACCAGTCCTGCTGATGGGTTAGGGACCTTCTACGGCCCTGTCCAGCTCTCCTAGAGTAACTGCCTGTCTCCTGGAATCTCCTCCATGCTCTTGAGACTGTGCTGGGAGACACAGCAAACCTTCTGGCAATGGCACGTATTGATGTGCCATCCTGGAAGAGTTGGACTGCCTGTGCAACCTCTGTAGGGTCCAGGTATCGCCCGACGCTACCAGTAGTGACACTGACCCTAGCCAAATGCAAAACTAGTGAAAAACAGTCAAAAAAGATGAGTGGGGAAAAAAATGTCAGTGGCCTCCACCTGTAAAACCATTCCTGTTTTGGGGGTCATCTCATTGTTGCCCATCTAGTGCACCTGTTGTTAATTTCATTAAAACCAAAGCAGCTGAAACTGATTAACAACCCCCTCTGCTACTTAACTGACCAGATCAATATCCCAGGAGTTTAACTGACTTGATGCTATTCTCTGATTAAAAAGTGTTCCTTTAATTTTTTTTTTTTTTTTTTTTGAGCAGTGTATTTATGAAATTATGGAAATATATACAGTCGTGGACAAAAGTGATATTTTTAATGACCCTACAAGTTTGATAAATCAAAATATGAGGAAAATATTTTATATCTAAACTTGGTAAAGGTATTTATCTGACAAAATTGTTTGGCCAGCTATACAGGCTTTATTGTACTATGCAAAAATGCATAGAAAAACAAAAAGTTCACAGGAAAAGGCATACATTGACTACAACATAATCAGTTATTAATATCGTGTTGTTACTCTATTGTTTTTGCATTCATAATTTGGTAACACTTTACAATACTGGTGCACTAATATGCATTAATTCATGCTTAACTAATGCACAGATAATCATGTGTTAATGTATGACTCATGAAGAACTAAAGAATTAATTAATGATTACTGCATCAGCACCTAATAAAGAGTCTATTTGATTAATATATTAAGTAATATATGAATTGCTATTAATTAAATGTTTCATCATGTATTAATTCCTTAATAACATATTTTATTAACTAATAGTGTAAGTTAATGTGTTAACTATCACAGTGGTTTGAAGCCATGTATTTCAACTTCAAATTGTCTGCTTTAATTAATCATTAGCTAAAGATTTGCAAATGTATCATTATCTTATGACTTTACTTGATGAGGCACATGACTATTAACTAATTGTTAAGTAATATGTCATTATGGTTTTGACATCCACACTAAGCCATGGATTTCAATTTCCAACCATCTACAACCGTGATTCCACTGTACCAGATGAACTGCCACATCCAGAACCTTGTTGTTCATGGCACAGGAATGTGTCAGGTTAAGCTTGAGGTCTTGGATTCAAAGGTGGAACGCTGAGAACATGCAGCCGGGCACTGCTATTTCGTAACACTGTGTCAAGACCGGACAAAGACAATAGAACCCATTATAATCAGTGATAGTGATTCTACACTGGATGTGGCATGACGTAACACAACACAACACAACAAAACGTCACTTCTGTTATGAAGGACAAATGGACTTGCAATGGTCTGTCATGTCCAGTGTAAACAGCTGTTGCGGCATGACTCGATAATGGTCGCATCCAGTTTAAACACAGAGCAACATCAATCTGTAGTTCAGATTCTGGTGTGCTGATATTTGTGTGCAGCCCAACTTACCCATCCTTCAAACACATTCTCTGACATTACACTCACTGCATGTGCCTCAACAAGTAAAGTCATAACATAATGATACATTTTCAAATCATTGGTTAAAGATTAATTAAAGCAGACAACTGAAAGTTGAAGTACATGGCTTCAACCCATTGTGATAGTTAACACATTAACTTACACTATTAGTTAATAATAGTGGAATTAGTGGTTAATATATAGTGGTTAATAATTAAGGAATTAATACATTATGACACATTTAATTAATAACAATTCATATATTACTTAATCTATTAATCATATAGACTCTTTATTAGGTGCTGATGCAGTAATCATTAATTAATGGTTTAGTTCTTCATGAGTCATACATTAACACATGATTATCTGTGCATTAGTTAAGCATGAATTAATGCATATTAGTGCACCAGTATTGTAAAGTGTTACCCATAATTTCTTTGTATGACAGCTTGTATGACAGTATGACACAATTTGCATTTGCGTTTCATTGTGTTATCATCACAAATGAAATTGACTCCAAGCACAATTACATAATATGATTACAAAATCTTTTTATAGGCTAATATTTTAATAAAGGGTGAAAATGTAAAATTTTCTAGGCTGAACAACCTCAGCCACTACTGTATAAGATCTGCAGTTAGAAAGCTCATAGTCTCCCACAAAAGGGATTTATTCTGTCTAACAGAGAACATTACTCCAGACCTGCCTAAAACGCTTCGATTTACTTCCGCAAAACTCTATGTCACAATGTGAAATATTAGCATAATGCCCATCCCAAAGGCATATGCAAAGAAAGAAGGTGAAGCTCCAGAGAATTGTAGTGTTGTCACCATGGAGATGCTGTTTGTTTCAATGCAAAAGCAAAACCTCTTTGTTCGACCTTCCAAAAATGGATGAACTTAGGAAGCAGTGGCTAAGATTTCTCTAGAATGCAGCTCCTGAGCAGTACAACCTAAAAGTTAGCTAGTAATGAAAGTACAGTTCATTTTATGGAAATTCTCGAACCCGGGAGAGTACAATGCTGGTTATAGACAAGTCATGCTTGCAAAGTTTCCAATCAATCTGCTTGATCAGGCTCAAACTGATACGGTAAAACCGACAACATTAACTGCTTGTGTTTACAATTAAAAAGCCCTGGAAGCTGAAGCTTGCGATTACACTAAGGTGTGTTACATTTCCGACACACGTTTGAGGTGTTTGGCCTATCACAATGCACTGGGTCAGAGCACTCTGGGCTTTCAGAAAGAGGGGCTTTGTAGAAACTGGAACTAATTCAGAGTGTTTCAGACAGACTGGGAATAAAGGTACTGCAAGAATGTGCAGTATGTGAAAAATAATGTGTTTTTTGAACATTAAAGGTACCTCAAACAAACTTTTTTTCCATCATCAGATGTCTATTCTGGACAGTGAGCTGGATAGAGTTTAGTACTGTGTAGCTTTAAATTCAGTTTAAAAAGGAAGAAGTAGCTTCACACAAATACACCTCTGTGCACATAGATACTAATACAGTGCCGCAGAGTACAGGCCAGTCAACACTGCTGCCCTGGCTCAAGCATTTTTTTTTTTTTTTTTTTTTTTTTCCAGATGTTTTGGCAGCCTTTACGAATCTTTCAAAGGCACATTGTTGAGTAAGTGCATAAGTTGAATCATAAATGCCCAACAGTTTGTTGGGTACAAACATCTGGAACTGCTGGTCCTGTACTAGTAATACATGCTGTACAACACAACATGCTATGCAAATAACAAAGAAGCTGTTTAGAAAGCCAGCGATAATTCTGTTTTGTCCTGTGATTTTATTAGGAGCCAAACAATGATGACCTTTGATCTTTTTCTGCAACATCTACGGTTCCCAGGGTGAGACTGCGTGAGAGCGGCGTTCTCTCCTGTCGCGTTTTACTCCGTGCTGCCGGATATGACTCGCCGTTTTGTACTAATTACCTCTTTCCTGCACTTCTTTATGAGCCGTGTTTGCTTTGTGAGGTGCATCTGGCTCTGTTTACTAAGCAGCACAGTCGCTTGTAAAGTCCGCCTGCTCTATAGGGGATCGTGTCAGCATTAGTGCCTATTAGCGATTCCCAGACCCCAGAGTCTACATTAACCACAACACATGGGACTGGGACATGAGATTGAGAAGTCCTTCAGTCTATACACAGAACATGGCATTTTCATTGATGTTAGCTCTGTTCCAAAACCTGGTGAGCTGCCTTGCTATATGTACTGCTATCTACAGCATCCTAACCGAAATGGAACCTCATAATTGATTGATTTGGAACATTTTACATATGCAGCAACACAAATAGGAGACTCAACACAAATGATTCCAGTGAAGTTTGACATTAGCATGTTGCTAAGCTCACAGAGTGATGTTTTAATAATGAAAAAAAAGGAAATAGCACAAACAAATTGGATAAGTATAGTCAATATTTTCAATAGATATTTTTATCTTTGAATTTCATTCATTTTACAGTTTTCATCTTGGATGAATTTTACACTGAGCTCACTGCGGTGCATTCTGGGATTGTCTTGTCTGCGAAGGATATGTATAATGCTGCCTTTCACTAAGTATGAAACATTTTGTTGGTTATTTGGTTTCTATTTCTGTGCAGTTGTGGGTAGCTTCGAAAATTCTGCTTCACATAGCTGAATGGCGTGCTGCATTCATGTTTTGTCTGAATTACAAGATGACAACTGTATCCTGAGGTGTTCACATTCTCAGACTTTCTCAGAAATCATCACCAAGAAATCAAAAATTGACAATTATTTATCCGTACACATCCATTTTTTTTTTTTTTCACATTAATGTGCCCTTATAATGTGCCCTTATAATCTTTGAATCTTTGCAGCGACATCTTTTCTCTGATGACATGTTTACTGCTAGCAAACCACAACCATCCAACTAATTCCTGATTGACTAAATCAAGTCCCACCCTACATTTTTTCTTTCTCGAGAAGCCATTTCACTTGGATATAGCAACTTCCATTTCATGCCTAAAGGGTGGTCACACTATACTCTTCCTTCCATTGACTTCCATTTACACGCATGCAAATGTTTTTACCCGACATCACAACAGTCAAGTGGGACAAGTTGGAACGTTCATAAAATTACATATTTCCAAATTACCAATGAACTGCTTTTACAAGTCTTGTAATTAGGGTAATCTAACTGCTGGGAATGCAGAATTAAACATTTTCACTTTCATTGTATACAGACAAATGATTTCAATGGAAACCTGTCACATCAAGTGTAGTTAGGACATGGTTTTCGAATTTGGAATCTTAAAAAGCAGCATATTGCTGAATGTTACAACATGCGGTCTAGGTAAGGCAGGTGGGTTTTGGAACAGAGCTGTTGTGTGGTATTTTTGATGGTATGAGACATTGAACATAAATGAGGCATCAACATGGGCAGCACAATGCTTTCACACATTCAGTGCACATCCAGGCCTATGTTTTGCTTGGCTCCGTAAGAAGGTCATTGCAGTAATATTCTCCCGTCTTCTTTCAGCAACTTTATCATGCCCACTGAATCACAGTTGATAGAGTAAGCATGTGTGAGAGAGGGTGGAGGGACAGAGGGGGTCAAGTGTGTGCGTGTGTGTGCACGCAACCATGTGTGATCCTGTAAAAGTGTATGTTTGGACACAAAGGGGAAAGAGGGGTGGTATGCTGAGAGAGCACTCGGACTAAGTCCACCGCAAAGCACGAGATGAATTCTGCCGGAGTCTCAAGTGTCATAAAGGCGGCGTTGGGCCAAGAGTGTGTGAGTGTGTGTGGGTGTATGATAGGGTCAAGGGATTAACAGCTGGTATAAGAGTCTCAGTGCCGCTAGACACACACAAAACAAACGCAAACACTCTCCTGTAACACAATCAAAGCTGTGGCAAGAGATCTGCTACTAAAATAAATGCCACGGGAGGGGAACAGTGAGACAGGGAAAGAGAGTGTGTGTATATTTATGTTTGTGGAGTAGAAAGTTGCCTGATTATTTTTCAGTGAATACCCATGTCTCTATGATATTCCGGTGCCTGTACAGTATATGATGGGGGCCCCACACATAGCCTCTGTACACTGGCCCAAATCAAAGCCGAGCTCCATGCATTAAAATCGTGTAATGCACACCTAGCTGTATCTGTAACTAAAGCTGTACAAAATATACAGGGAATACTGTTTATTACTACATTACTACTACAACCTATTAAAGGGTTAGTTCACCCAAAAATGAAAATTCTGTCATTATTACTCACCCTCATGTCGTCCCAAAACCTTCGTTCTTCTTCGGAACACAAATTAAGATATTTTTGATGTAATCCAAGAGCTCTCTGACTCCTCTATAGACAGCAATTTAATTACCACTGTCAATGCCTAGAAATGTACTAAAAACATCGTTAAAATAGTCCATGTGACTACAGTGGTTCAACCTTAATTTTATGAAGCAACGAGAATACTTTTTGTGTGCAAAAACAAAACAAAAATAACGACTTTATTCAACAATTTCTTCTCTTCCCTGTCATTATCTTACGCTGTTGACGTAGTAAACACAGTGCAGCGCTTCCAGGTTCTATGTCCGAACGCCAGCTATTGGCTGACGCTGTACATGCGAGCAGCACAACGTATGCATGTGATGCGGATGCAGGAGCCGGCCAATAATGAGTCGGCGTTCTGACATTTTATTTTGTTTTTGCGCATCAAAAAGTATTTTTATCTCTTCATAAAATTAAGGTTGAACCACTGTAGTCACGTGGACTATTTTAACAATGTCTTTAGTACCTTTCTGGGCCTTGACAGTGGTACTTAAATTGCCATCTATGGAGGAGTCAGAGAGCTCTCCGATTTCATCAAAAATAGATGAACGAAGGTCTTACAGGTGTGGAACGATATGAGGGTGAGTAATTAATGACAGAATTTTCATTTTTGGGTAAACTAACCCTTTAAAGGGTTAAAAAATTAAAATTCTGTCATCATTTACTCAAGTTGTTCCAAACCTGTATGAACTTGCTGAACACAAAAGAAGATATTTTGAAGAATATGGATAACTAAACAGTTGATGGACCCTACTGCCTTCCATAGTATGGAAAAAAGTACTATAGAAGACAATGGGGTCCATCAACTGTTTGGTTACTGACATTCTTCAAAATATCTTCTTTCATGAGTTCACACTTACAAATGATTAGATAGAGTAAAAGAGTATGCGTATTTGGCGTGCTGCTCCGAGCTCGGAATGTGGCCCGAACCCAGTGGACTCCCATGTATCACTTGTTAGGATAGTAACCAGGCAAGTGTGAGGAGACAGGGTGGTGGAGGGATGCAGAAAAAACTGTTGAGGAACATAGGTTAGTCAGCTACGAATTTATACCTCTTATGCTGATTGGTTAGATCATTTGAAAATGCTCCTACTAAACTTTGTTTATAAAACATAATTTTGTGTTCAGCAGAAGAAAGAAATTCATACAGGTTTGGAACAACTTGAGGGTGAGTAAATGATGACAGAATTTTCATTTTTGAGTGATCTATCCCTTTAAAGTCGAGTCAAGTCACCTTTATTTATATAGCGCTTTATACACTAGAGATTGTTTCAATGCAGCTTTACAGCGATAACAGGAAAATGATGCATTTCAGCTGTTGTTCTGCTGAAGTCAGTACAATGTTGATTCAGTTCTGTTGTAAAGATCATCAATTACTAAATTAGTTCATTTAACCTAAAAGCAGTTCTGCAGAAAACAGTGATGTCATCGTCCAGCTCTGTTCAGTTCTCATACAACAGTGTCAATAATATTGTCAGATCAATAATATTACTGAATATTAAAGGATTAGTTCACTTTCAAATGAAAATTACCCCAAGCTTTACTCACCCTCATGCCATATAGGTGTATATGACTTTCTTCTTTCTGATGAACACAGTTGGAGAAATATTAATAAATATCCTGACGCATCCGAGCTTTATAATGGCAGTAAGTGGGATCAACGAGTATGAGCTGAAGAAACTGCATCCATCCACATCCATCCATCATAAACACGGCTCCGGGGGGTTAATAAAGGCCTTCTGAAGCGAAGTGATGCGTTTGTGTAAAAAAAAATATCCATATTTAACAAGTTATGAAGTAAAATATCTAGCTTCCGCCAGATCTCCTTCCGTATTCTACTTACGAAGAAAGTGTAAAACTCTCCCAGTTCAAACGCTTACTCTACGTCCTACACCTTCCCTATTCAACTTACGGAAAAAACTTAACAGAAGTGACGCCAGTTTACACTTTCTTTATAAGTTGAATACGGAAGGAGATCTGGAGATCTGGCGGAAACTAGATATTTTACTTCATAAGTTGTTAAATATGGATTTTCTTTTTTACACAAACACATCGCTTCACTCCAGAAGGCCTTTATTAACCCCCCGGAGCCATGTGGAGTATGTTTATAATGGATGTGGATGGAGACACTTTCTTTAGCTCATACCCGTTGATCCTCGCTCACTGCCATTATAAAGCTCGGATGCGTCAGGATATTTATTAATATTTCTCTGATTGTGTTCATCAGAAAGAAGAAAGTCATATACACCTAGGATGGCTTGAGGGTGAGTAAAGCTTGGGGTAATTTTCATTTTAAAGTGAACTAATCATTTAAGTGTCCCCAACTAAGCAAGCCAGAGGCAGAAGTTTGAAATTCAGTTGCTATTTAATTTTAGTAGGGATGCACCAATACCATTTTTTAAGGACCGAGTACGAGTACCGATACTTTTTTTCTGGTACTCGCCAATACCGATACCGATGCCTATACATTTATTAATTTCTCTCTCTCTCTCTCTCTCTCTCTCTTTTTTTTTTTTTTTGGTGATGTTGCAGTTTTCCAAGCACAACACAGTGAAATGTAAGACAGCTTTGTTATTATTACTCCAATGAAAAAAGTAATAATTTTTATGTGCTTGTCACAAACTTAAAGAACAAAGTTTTCAGTGTCCAATAACCTTCAAAGGGCATAATTACCTATATATATATATATATATATATATATATATATATAATTGTTGTTATATAAAAAGATATTTACAAACAAATTACAAACAATACAACAAATACTATAGAGATACAATTAAATAAACTTGTTTTTCAGATACAGTAGGTTTATTTACCATGTATACATTTATTTAACATCTTGTGTTGTTTTCAGGGCTCCCAAGTTTTGAACTGAGTTCAGAGTGAGATTTCGGTGGCGGCGGCAGCGATGGGGGTTTGGGTGGGGACGGGGGTCTGATATGAAAAATGACACAAATTCGTACAAATAAAAAAATATTCAGCATTTTAGTGTGTATGTGAGTGAGTGAGTGAGTATGAGAGAGAGAGAGAGAGAGAGAGAGAGAGAGATAATGGTTAGTGTTGTTTATTGTAGGTGTTGGTAGCAGGTTTTGAGGCCTTCAGCACAGGGGTTGGTGGCTCCCATTTGAAACATGGTTCCAGGCCAGCCATTTTCACTGTCATGATGGATGACAGAGTTCCATCTAGGGCCAAGCTGTTCCTGGTTTTGGTTTTATTTAGTCCAACCATGGAGAAAACCCTCTCAGCGTCTGCATTTGAATGAGGGAGCACTAACACTAATGCAGCTATTTTCGAAAGCCTCCCAAACTGGCTCAAACCGGTCACCTTTGAAAAAAGAAACCAAGAGCCTCTATTACTCAAATGCTTTGCTTTTATGATTTCAATTAATTATGTGTATGTCATGTGGTACCAAATATTTCTTACCTTGCTCTTGATTGAGGACATACTCCCCCAAAACTCCTCAACATTAAAGGTGGTGGGATCTTGGGGCATGGGGATATCCATGAGCTGATACTCCAGGAACTCCTCACTCTCCTTGTCCTGTTCCTCTGTTCCTCATTTTCTCAAAATAACGTCATTTAAATACACGAATATTCGATTTTTTTATTAGCCCAAATTTTCGAATACAATATTTTGGAAAAATGCCCATCCCTACTAGCTAGGCTAGTTCACGTAACGTACTCTGGTCAAACTGTTAACTAACCTACCAGCTGCCTGGACACAAATATTCCCCAGCAATTTAATGAGATGACTTACTGTCAAGTCAAGTCACCTTTATTTATATAGCGCTTTTTACAATGTAGATTGTGTCAAAGCAGCTTTACATTGATAACTGGTACATTATTTGGCTGCACAGCAGCTCTTAAAGAATAGTGTCAATGCAGGCAGATCAAAGCACTGTTGAATATCAAATGTCAAGTCAAATGTCAAGTGTCCCCAACTAAGCAAGCCAAAGGCGACAGCGGCAAGGAACCCAAACTCCATCAGGTGACATCAGGTGGCAGACAAGTGGCAAATAGGTGTTTAAATGGAGAAAAAAAACCTTGGGAGAAACCAGGCTTAGTCGGGGGGCCAGTTCTCCTCTGGCCAACAGTGCTTTGTTACGATTCAGGTTGCTATCGTAAGTCCAATAGGATCGCAACATTCAAAGTATTTTTGTATTTACTGTACTCATAGGATATGGTCCCACGTCTGTAGCCAGATGTGAATCAATGTGACTGACAGATGTCCTCTTCTGTAGCTAACTACTTCAGCGAGCATCTGAATCAGTGAGCGAGCCTGTGAATCACAGAATGTGTCCTTGGAATCAGAACGTAAACGTTGTTGTGGCGAGAATATCTAAATCTTACCCGGATACAGCAATTCTATTTTCTGATTGGCTGTTCGGTAGCTATATTTTTTTATTAGATTAACTGGCGCGTGGCAGGGCCTTCTGAACTCTATGGGGAACTTGCTTGATTCCTCTAATAGCGGCGCAACTTCTTGTGCGTTATCCTGGAGATTTCTCTGCGTGAGAAATACAAGGTGTGGCGTGTGAGCGTGTGAACGGGTTGAAATGCGTGTGTCTCACGCCCAATGCGTGAGACTTGAGAGCCTTGTGTTTTATTAACATTAATGACAAATATTTAATTAGGCTACGGTCCCTTTAAGACCGAATCCATGGATACTGACGCATATCCTGTTTTCACCCAAATGTTTACGTCCACTTAAGCCATAACCGACTGTATTTACGTGAGATACTCCACACGATGGACATTTTGACAACTATGTGTGCATTTGACCATTCAGGCGCGAGGAGAACTGATCGCGCGCTGTCTGAAAGAACTGGGATCGCGCGCAAGAAAGAGAGAGAGCGCGTGCGAGAGAGAGTGCTTCTGGTCTGTGTCATTCAGCGAGATTCCGCCTATCCCGCCTTCACTAATCGATAACGAATTGTGATTGAAAGCGCAATGTGTGTGTTGTCATCATTAATTTTGAAGTATTTCCACACCCCTGAGGCTGACATTGTTTTTGCTCCTGCCGCCGGTGTCTCTGTGCACGGGAAATTCTGTCAGTTACGTCACGTGAGGTATCAGTGGCTACGTTTACATGCACCAATTTTCGTCAATCCTAATGAATTGAATCCGATTGTAGATCTGTTTACATGTACTCTAAACATTGTAATCTGATTCAAATATCCGTTTATGTGTTTTATATACATTCCGATTAAAACTTTTGCGCACGCGCTCTGCGTGACGTCATATCAATCACACTTGCGGTAACCCGGGTTGCGTCAACAGACGATGATGTATCGACGATAGCCAGAGATATTGTCAAAAACATCAAATCTTGGCAATATTAAGAGGATTTGGTATTTCCAATTAATGTAGGCCTGTTACATTCTTCTAGTCTATTATTATTACTATTAGGTTAGGCTTCTTTTATTATTAAATTAATATTATAATAAATTTGCCCCGCAATAATTTCATAGCGCATCACCGCATAACTGACGTGCTCTGAGGATAATATAAGATTAGGCTATTACCTATCTTTGAAAATGACATTTTTTTTTAGGTCTTATACAATGAATTATAGGCCTATAATTAAAATTATTAAGAGTGTAGGCTATAATATTGTCATTAATGAAAATTAAGCGCAGCTTTACTTCAAGCACCGACTTTAAAAAAAAAAACAACAACCTGTTGATACGAAATACTATTCTTCTCATTTGTTTCACTAGCCTATATGTACGGCCACAAGAGAAATAATGGAATAAATTTAGACAGTTATATATCGTTATCAGCATTTTATGTTGAAATTAGTCTCTGAGAGAATATGCTCCGTTAATGCAGCGTCAGACAGCTCCGTCACTTTTTACTTTCACTTTTTGTAGTGAATATACTGACCGAGGTTGAGACTTTTTCACCGGCATAACTCTTGCGCAAAGTTTGCACGTTGCTTCTTGTCTGATATCCATTGGCTCCCCTTCTTGTTTTAAAACGGAAAGATTTCCAATATGACAAAGGGATACAGCTACGCCACTGCCTGTTGGCATACATCTTTACAACTAAAGACGTGAACGTGAACTTGCGCACTGTGTAATGTGTGTCAACATCGCACTGCGCATATGCCCCAGAGACTTCTAAATACGACTGAGAAAGTAGTCGGATTCAAGCGTTTACATGGTAATTTTTTGCTGTTGGATCAGATTAGAAAAGGAATAAACCACCCCTTCCAATCCGATCGAAATTTCATTCGGATCGAGCTCAATCGGATCGATTAAGGTGTTTACATTAATGTTTTTCAATCCGAATGAGCCGTCAATCCGATTACAAATGGATTATTTGGGTGCATGTAAACGTAGCCAGTCTTTGGTATCGGGGGTATTTTTACGAGTACAAGTACATGAGCTTGGTATCGGTGCATCCCTAAATTTTAGATATAATGATCAACACTCAAATAAAAACAAATGTTTGTATACATTTTAACTATATAATTCGTTGAACGGTGGCTGTAAAAATTTGCTTTTGTGACAGATTATTCAAACATACATTAAAATAAGACTTCACTAACAGGTTAAAAAAATATAATGAATATGTAATAGTGCATAGTTAGCAAAATGCTCCTCTCTAAAGGTTTTTTTTTTCTTTCTAACTTTCGTGCTATGGACGCTGGACAATGAGGCTTTCCTGAGGTAAATGTAACGACATGTGACATGTTGTTCACAAGCTGTTTTATTGACATCTTTCTGTGGCATGATAGACATGATACATTTCAGTAAGTTGTACTGATTATTTCAACATATCTTCTAATGTCCATTGATGTTTACTTCGTGCTATAATTTATAGAAAGCAGGACACATGATTGAAGGATTTTGTGTGTATTTTAACACTGGGAAGAAGTGTGTTTTCCATGTGGGAGTGGTGTTTGTGAGAGCAGGACAGAGGTTAAGGGGTCCGGCCTCCAATTTATTTGGGGTGTTAGTTTTTAATTAAAAGTGTAAGTGATGCCCCTCAGCAAGGGCAGAGCCTGTCTGTGTTTATCTTCAGGATGGGTGTCAGACGAGACTTCGCGAAGGGCATCTGTCCATGTATGTGGAACAGAAAGGGAGTTACAGGTTTCACAAAGCCACACACCGGAGCAGCTGAGGGTGCGAAATCACATCTCTCCTCCTCTTTTCTCCTTCTCGCTTCTGTTTGTTTTTTCTTCCCCAGCCAAGCGGAACACCTTCACGGTTTTGCACAGAAACTCTTTTGTCTCAACCCTTCCTCCCTTTTCTCCATGTCTGTCCACAAATAAATTAACAGAGAAATACAGTACCTGTAGGAATGACCGATGATGTGGTATGAATCATATTTTGCATTAACATTCTATAGTAATGCTATTCATTACGCACACATCATTAATATTGCATAACTGTGCATATATGACATAGTAGATGAACCGCATTGACCGTTTAAGGTTGCTGAAGCTGTGTAAATGTTACAAATCCAATTTGGAAGGCTATCCATCATCACCTCTCTCGCTATTTAGTGCTCTTGGGGATGAAACGGAGTCTTTCCCATGCTGCCTCATATGAGTGGGCTTCTGTATGACTAAGTGGTGGGTACCGGTGTGGTTGGAATGGTAAAGGTTGGTGTGCGCAGACGGAATGGGGCCTGCAGAGGTTTTCAACTGGCTCTTTCAGGCAGAGAAACACAGTCAGTGTGTGCCTAGATAGACTCGGAGTCTGTTTAATACAGTCGCCGACGTTTAGAGCTCATAGATGATTCATAAAAGTTGATTGTGTCAGAAATACAGTTCCCGTTTTCTTTAGGTGAGAAAAATTGTTAAAGGGACCTGCACTTATAAAAAGGTAATGTGCCAACATTGTATGTGGTACTTTGCTACTTTGATATATAATACCCTACCATTCAAAAGTATGGCATCAATAACATTTTTTTAAAGGTAATAATGCTCATTATTCAGCTTGCACACATCAAATTTGAAAGTTTTGAGACTTTTATACTGTTATAAAATATTTATATTTCAATTAAATGTTATTTTGAACTTTCTATTCACAAAAAATGTATCACGGTTTCCAAAAATATATTAAGCAGCACAACTGTTTTCAACATTTATAAATAATAACAAGAAATATTTCTTGAGCACCAAATCAGCATATTAGAATGATTTCTGATGTGATTTTTTAAAAAAAATTAAAAGTTATTTAAAATTATAAAAAAAAAAAAATCACAATTGTACTGTTTTTACTGTATATTTTATCAAATAAACGCAGCCTTGGTGAGCATAAGACTTAAAAGACATAAAAAATCTTACCAACCCCAAACTTTAAACGGTACTGTATACCATGGTACTGTTATAATTACCATATTCACATACAATAATATCTGTTGTATTTTAAAGTATAACAAATACCATGGAATATGATAAACAGTGTTGGGGAAAGATATTTTTAAAAGTAATGCATTACAATATTGCGTTACTCCCTGAAAAAGTAACTAATTGTGTTAGTTACTTTTTATGAAAAGCAATGCGTTACATTACTTTTGCGTTACTTTTTCGCAGCTGGGCTGGGCTTGCTTGTTTGTTTTTTAATAGCAGCAAAAAAAAAGTTCTATTTTTGGCAAATGTTGAGGCCCTTTCACATCAAGAGTGAAATGAATAAGCCTCAGGCTGAAGAAAATGTATATTTACGCCTGTACAGTAGAGGGCGCAGCTCAAACAAACCTTTCAGCTGTGCTGCCATTCTGGATTAAAGAAGAACAGGATACAGGAAAAGTAAGTAAATAACACTCTTATTTCTAAATTTAATCTAAAGTAATTTTTGCTTATTGGTATGGTTGAATTAGATCATTGAATGTCAGCAGCAAAGACATTGGTTAGTAAAGTGAGATTAAATACATGAAGTATATTTGTGTAATTTAATATAGTTAATTATTACAGATTTGCATAAAATTCTGAGATTGCATTTCATTGTTTTTATTCGTTTTTAGGAATACTGAATGTTTTCGTGCCAATAAGATGAGTAAATGCATGTTCACATTTAGTCTAGAACTACAATAACCATCATGTTCACACAGCGTACACAACTCCTCTGCACTTTATTTGTCTCAACATGGGGACAGGAGAGCTGTCAGTCAATAAATGTGAAAAAGTAATGCGTTACTTTATTAGTTACTTGAAAAAGTAATCTGATTACATAATTCAAGTTACTTGTAATGCATTACCCCCAACACTGACGATAAAAAGAAACATGGTAAATGTTTGTAAATGTATTATCTTTATGAAGTTTGCTCATTGTTAACAACTTTGTATTGAATATAACATTCTGTATGAACATTCCTCTTGTTTTCCTCATTTTCATTTACTTGGAAATACAAAAATTTCACATGCATCTCTGTCACAGGCAGCTGTATATGATGTGGGTCTTTCTAAATATATGGTCAAATTAAAAAAAAAATGTATGCAGTTTGCTTTAAAGGGTTAGTTCACCCAAAAATAAAAATTCTGTCTTTAATTACTCACCCTCATGTCGTTCCAAACCTGTAAGACCGTCGTTCATCTTCAGAACACAAATTAAGATATTTTTCATAAAATCCGATGGCTCAGTGAGGCCTGCATTGACAGCAAGTTAATTTACACATTCAAATGCCCAGAAAGCTACTAAAGACATATTTAAAACAGGTCATGTGACTACAGTGGTTCAACCTTAATGTTATGAAGCAACGAGAATACTTTTTGTGCGCCAAAAAAACTAAATAACGACTTTATTCAACTTTATCTAGTGATGGGCGATTTCAAAACACTGCTTCATGAAGCTTCGAAGCTTTACGAATCTTTTGTTTCGAATCAGTGGTTCAGAGCGTGTATCAAACTGCCAAAGTCACGCCCCCCAGTGGTGAACCATTGAAATTTCGAAACATTTATGACGTAATGAAGCCTCGTTTACTGAAGTCACATGACTTTCATGCTCCGAACCACTGATTCGAAAACAAAAGATTCGTAAAGCTTCGAAGCTTTACCCCACTCTCCCATATATTAATTTGAACTAGAAACTCTTTCAAGCGAGAAAAGTAGCAGGATCAAAAATCATCTTGTGTTGATTTCAATCTGTAGGTGCCATATTAAAGTTGACCTTGCTGAGCTCCTGCATCCGCACCCACGCCGTCCTGTCGCAGTGCCCAGGCTGGGTCTCCTGTCGTTGGGCCGTGGCAGCCACCAGACCTGTCTGGCTATGATTACCTTCACATCTGTAATGAATTATAGCTCTCTCTGCCATTCAAAGACTCCTTTATGGGCCTGTGGGTCCCTTACTTCTCCATATTAACACACACTCACCTCTTCACACTCATGTGAATGCCAAAGGCTCAAACACACTATTCACCAAAAAAATTATCCTATGTAAACAAATACCTTTACAAGAACACAAAAATCACAGACTTAACACCCACTCCTGAATTGAAAGGTCTCAGTTACACAGTCTTACAATTCAACTGAAATATCCTCCCTTTTCCTGCAGCTCCTACTAGACAGCTGCTTCTGTCCATTTCTTTAATGCCTCGTTTGAGCTGCTTTGTGTTTTTGTGTATGTGTGGGTAGAGATTCCTTTCTATTGTCACACACTTTGATGTCTTCATCTTTAATTCCCTCTCAACTGTGCCGCATATGCACACAATGCTTAATCCAATCTTTATTAAACCAGTCTAAGAACAGTATGCTGCTCTGCATCAGAAACAAACCCATTTCAAACATTTCCAAGTAAGACAGGCTTCCTTCTGTTTATATAACTACCATTATATAAACAAT